>JAQJVK010000012.1:18558684-19147581 GCA_035578135.1 Flexamia atlantica | reverse complement strand
ATTGGCATACATTTGGTTTTTGATATATTAAGTGTTAATAAATTTTGATCAAACCAAGACTTAATTGTTGATAGATCTCTCAGTGCTGAATGAAAAACTGAATCCCAATTGTTACCTTCATGTAAAATTGCTGTATCGTCAGCAAAGAGATACAATTTACCTGAAATGTTTAATTTGGCCAGATTGTTTATGTATATTAAGAACAATAAAGGACCTAATGTCGAACCTTGAACAACCCCGTAATCAATATATTTAGTGTCGCTAATGACCCCATTAATTGACGTTACTTGCCTCCTACCCTCAAAATAACTCCTGAACCAATTGTATGCCATACCTCTAACACCTATTAAATTTAATTTTTCAAGCAACTTCTGTCTATCAATCGTGTCAAAGGCCTTAGCTAAATCTAAAAATAATATTTGGCAACGTTTATTTCTGTCAAGTGCTGAATTTATATCTGTAGTGATTTTAAAAAGCGCATCAGAAACATTTTTTGATCTCCTGAACCCAAACTGATTTTCGGTTATTATTCTGTTTATTTCCAGATAATTAGATAACTGGTCTTTGATTACTTTTTCTAAAACCTTTGAAAAAACACTAAGCAAACTAATTGGGCGAAAATTTGACTTAATTGTGATGTCATTTGATTTGTAAAGTGGAACAACTTTGGCAATCTTGAAGGCATCAGGGAACACGCCGGACACAATGCTGGTATTTATTATATGAAGTAACGGTCCACACAACGATTGGAAGTGTTGTTTTAAAAAATCGGCCGATATGCCGTCGCAGCCGGGGGCTGAGCCGCCGCGCAGGCCCGAGACGTAGTGCAGTAACTGGTCCTTAGTGATGGTGTGAAAAGTTAAGTTATTGTCTATCGTATAGTCTGCGTCATTGACGACAGATGGACCGGCCGAATTTATTTTAGAGGCCAAGTTGCTGCCAACTTGGGAAAAATATTCATTGAATTCGTCGGCCACCTGCCGCCTTAAGTCACCTTCCTGCATGTTTTTATTTGAAGTAAATTGATCTAGTGGAAAAGTGTCTTTTTTAGTTATTCTACCGGAGATTTCATTTACTGTGCTCCAAAAAATCTTAGGGTTATTTTGTGAACTGTTTAATTTGGATCTATAATAATTATTTTTAGTGTTCTGGATAAGAACGTTGAGTCTGTTTCTGTAACTTACATAAAAACACCTCAATTCAACATTGAAAGGTTGAGTTTTTAATCTTTTACTTAATTTATCTCGGGTTCTAATTGATTTTACAAGTCCCTCAGTAATCCACGGCTTTAACTTTTTTAACTTATGATTTTTTTTAGATTGTAGTTTACGCGAGCTTTCACTAAATTCATTGAGAAGGGAAAAAAATGTATTACAACTTTGATTTACTTCAAGGATGTTTGTAACTTGAGTCCAGTCACAACTGTCAACTAGTTTTCCCATGTGAGTTTTGTCAATGTATGATGAAGTAACATATTCTGTCTGTGTGCACATGCGCTTTTGTGGTACTTCCAGAGCCACACAGTAATGGTCTGTAACGTCGGTCATAATTACAGCGGTCTTCAAATCGTCAGTATTTACGTGATTTATAAAAATATGATCTAAACATGTCTTGCTGTCAGCAGTAACTCTGGTGGGTTCATTGACCCCACACACAAAGCCTTTTTCAAAAAGTACATCTAAGTAGCGCTCTGTTTTTTTATTAGTCACAATCAAATTTGCATTTATGTCGCCCATCATTATATAGGTCTTATCCCTGGTCGTATGGTCATAGTATTGTCGCAGCGCATCAGTAAAGTTATCAAGGTCACTGTCGTGAGTCCTGTACACTATCAGCAGGTCAGATCGCCTGCCGTGATAAGTGATGTCGAGACTCAGGCCAAACACACCGCCCAGCTCCAGCTCTCTACATTCGCTCACATTCACTCCCTCCCTCACATACACAACCACACCATCATTACGATTCGCACCCCCATTTGTTTTATACATTTTATACCCTTCCAGTTGCACCCCACACTTTTCAGAATCAAGCCATGTTTCCCCCAACATTATCAAATCCCATTTAACCGTCCAACTTTCTAAGTATAGTAAGAAATTATCGAAGTTTTTACTATAGCTTCTAATATTCAAATAAATACATCTGAGAAAACCTATTCCATTAGAGAAAAATGTGTCAACAAGAGAACTGCATATAGATTTACTAGTAATGTTTCTAAAATTGGCTATGTAATCTGTATTGTCATGCATCGGCTAATTAGTAATTTTATTTGAATAAAAAAAAGAAAATAAAAGAAATGAATGTGAAAATAAATGTGAATCTGCAATAATGATTTCCTTCCCTGCGCCTCCCCTGGCAGTATAAAATTATAATAGGTTACTTTTTATGACATTTTTCCCAATACGGAGTGATAGAAATGAATACATAATAATAATTTACTTGGCAATGGCACTAAATAATTTAATTTAATAAGAGATGCTCAGCGTTTTAAAAAGATAAAATCAATTCTTTTAAGAACTAAAAATATTGCATTACGTTTATATTGAATTTACATAATAGACAGCTTACAGCAAACCCTCAATTATTGCATTAATGAAAAAACCAAACGTAATATCGCTTTTGTAAAATAATCAGAACCTACTACCGTTTTAATAATATATGTAAACAAAATATAATTCAGAGTTTTGTAATAGGTAATACTGGAATTTATAGGACAATCATTGGTTGCAGTTTTAAATATAACAACATAAGAAAAAGTAATAAACTAAATTTTAACTGCAAAAAACTAAACCAAAATCATGAACCCTTGCTCTATATAACTAAACTATGTTGTTTCATGAAAAACATACTGCTATTAGCCTTATAAATAATAGTTTAAGGAATTGTAAGCCACTTCACTTAATTTATAATAAGTATAGAAATAAATTATTCTTTCTCTTATTCACTACAATTAGGCCTAATGCTGTAAAATAAAACAAACTTAACTTTCTGCATTGAACTGGTTAGTAAAAATAGTAAAAAAATAAGTAAATAAATAGTAACTTTGCAATTAAGAAAGAAAATTAGCAAATTTAAATATATAGTTAAATCAAAACAAGCAAAATATAAACATTGTTGATTGCTATTATTTGTAAAAATTAGGAAGGTTTTACATTTTGAGAGTCATAAATACTTGGACATTGATAAAAGTTTGTAATTGAGTTATTAAAAAAAAAATATATATATCTATATACCCATACATACATATATATATACATATACATATACATATATATATATATATATATACATATATATATATATATAAAATAAAAAAAAATATATAAGTAAAATGTGTTTTTCTACCTAAAAATGATTAAATCAAATTTGATTGAGTTGCTCAGAAATAAAATGCATTTTACTATCTAAAATAATGAAATCAAATTAAATAATGAATAGGGTTTTTAGGCACCATTTCTCAATAAGTTATGCATGCGTTATCACAATTAAAGAAAACTTCCTGTCTGTATGGGACACAATAATGTGGTCATAGTTTTGAATTATGAGAAGAATTCAGAGGAAAAAAAATAGCAATAATAAATAAATTAGAATTGAACATTTTCAATGGTATACAAAATATGTGTTACATGTGAGAGTATTAATCATAAACTTACATAATATTACAAAATTATTTAATTCACTGCTTATTAAATTCTACGCAATTAATGTTTTAGTAGTACCAGTTCCGGCCCCAATTCGATTCCCTCGCATTTATAAATAAATAAACCATAATCATAAGCTTATTTTTTATGAACTAATTCAAGTGCACTGAATCATTAAATGATCTAAGCTTTATTGAATACCCAATGTAAAATGGTACACTCCACTTATTAAAAAAACTTGAGAAGACTTCGTTATGTAATCGGTATTGTAAGAGGTACAATAATTGTACCCATTATTGTTTCCAAGCGATGTGACGTGGGTTGTGGGTACAACACACTACGTTTTAGAACTAAAACGCTATTATTCCTATCTTTTGGAAGAAATAATAAAGCTTTTCTTAGACGATTGACGATACTGTTGTGCAAACAGGCAGCCTCATTCGTATAAGATTTTATCACGAGACAAGACGTATTTGTAAAGGTAGGACGGCAGGATATCAGATGAGTAATGGGATAGCACGGGCTCGGTGACTCAGACAATCAATAGGTTGGCGCCACTTACCCTTCCCGTCCGCCGACAACCGCCTGCCCTGCCTTGGTCCCGACACAACCGTCACCTCGCCGACACCGCCCGCCACGGTCCCTCCGACACAACCGTCACCTCGCCGACACCGCCCGCCACGGTCCCTCCGACACAACCGTCACGTCGCCGACACCGCCTGCCCTGCCTTGGTCCCTCCGACACAACCGTCACCTCGCCGACACCGCCCGCCACGGTCCCTCCGACACAACCGTCACCTCGCCGACACCGCCCGCCACGGTCCCTCCGACACAACCGTCACCTCGCCGACACCGCCTGCCCTGCCTTGGTCCCTCCGACACAACCGTCACCTCGCCGACACCGCCTGCCCTGCCTTGGTCCCTCCGACACAACCGTCACCTCGCCGACACCGCCCGCCACGGTCCCTCCGACACAACCGTCACCTCGCCGACACCGCCCGCCACGGTCCCTCCGACACAACCGTCACCTCGCCGACACCGCCCGCCACGGTCCCTCCGACACAACCGTCACGTCGCCGACACCGCCTGCCCTGCCTTGGTCCCTCCGACACAACCGTCACCTCGCCGACACCGCCCGCCACGGTCCCTCCGACACAACCGTCACCTCGCCGACACCGCCCGCCACGGTCCCTCCGACACAACCGTCACCTCGCCGACACCGCCTGCCCTGCCTTGGTTCCTCCGACACAACTGTCACCTCGCCGACACCGCCCGCCACGGTCCCTCCGACACAACCGTCACCTCGCCGACACCGCCCGCCACTGTCCCTCCGACACAACCGTCACCTCGCCCACACCGCCTGCCCTGCCTTGGTTCCTCCGACACAACCGTCACCTCGCCGACACCGCCCGCCACTGTCCCTCCGACACAACCGTCACCTCGCCGACACCGCCTGCCCGGCCTTGGTTCCTCCGACACAACCGTCACCTCGCCGACACCGCCCGCCACGGTCCCTCCGACACAACCGTCACCTCGCCGACACCGCCCGCCACGGTCCCTCCGACACAACCGTCACCTCGCCGACACCGCCTGCCCTGCCTTGGTCCCTCCGACACAACCGTCACCTCGCCGACACCGCCCGCCACGGTCCCTCCGACACAACCGTCACCTCGCCGACACCGCCTGCCCTGCCTTGGTCCATCCGACACAACCGTCACCTCGCCGACACCGCCCGCCACGGTCCCTCCGACACAACCGTCACCTCGCCGACACCGCCCGCCACTCCCTCCGACACAACCGTCACCTCGCCGACACCGCCCGCCACGGTTCCTCCGACACAACCGTCACCTCGCCGACACCGCCTGCCACAGTCCCGCCGACACAACCGTCACCTCGCCGACACCGCCCGCCACGGTCCCTCCGACACAACCGTCACCTCGCCTACACCGCCTGCCACGGTCCCTCCGACACAACCGTCACCTCGCCGACACCGCCTGCCCTGCCTTGGTCCCTCCGACACAACCGTCACCTCGCCGACACCGCCTGCCCTGCCTTGGTCCCTCCGACACAACCGTCACCTCGCCGACACCGCCTGCCCTGCCTTGGTCCCTCCGACACAACCGTCACCTCGCCGACACCGCCTGCCCTGCCTTGGTCCCTCCGACACAACCGTCACCTCGCCGACACCGCCTGCCCTGCCTTGGTCCCTCCGACACAACCGTCACCTCGCCGACACCGCCTGCCCTGCCTTGGTCCCTCCGACACAACCGTCACCTCGCCGACACCGCCTGCCCTGCCTTGGTCCCTCCGACACAACCGTCACCTCGCCGACACCGCCTGCCCTGCCTTGGTCCCTCCGACACAACCGTCACCTCGCCGACACCGCCCGCCACGGTCCCTCCCCGACACAACCGTCACCTCGCCGACACCGCCCGCCACTGTCCCTCCGACACAACCGTCACCTCGCCTACACCGCCCGCCACGGTCCCTCAGACACAACCGTCACCTCGCCGACACCGCCTGCCACGGTCCCTCCGACACAACCGTCACCTCGCCTACACCGCCCGCCACGGTCCCTCCGACACAACCGTCACCTCGCCGACACCGCCCGCCACGGTCCCTCAGACACAACCGTCACCTCGCCTACACCGCCCGCCACGGTCCCTCCGACACAACCGTCACCTCGCCGACACCGCCCGCCACGGTCCCTCAGACACAACCGTCACCTCGCCGACACCGCCTGCCACAGTCCCGCCGACACAACCGTCACCTCGCCGACACCGCCCGCCACTGTCCCTCCGACACAACCGTCACCTCGCCGACACCGCCTGCCACGGTCCCTCCGACACAACCGTCACCTCGCCGACACCGCCCGCCACTGTCCCTCCGACACAACCGTAACCTCGCCGACACCGCCCGCCACTGTCCCGCCGACACAACCGTCACCTCGCCGACACTGCCCGCCACTGTCCCGCCGACACAACCGTCACCTCGCCGACACCGCCTGCCACAGTCCCGCCGACACAACCGTCACCTCGCCGACACCATCTGCCACAGTCCCGCCGACACAACCGTCACCTCGCCGACACCGCCTGCCACGGTTCCTCCGACACAACCGTCACCTCGCCGACACCGCCCGCCACGGTTCCTCCGACACAACCGTCACCTCGCCGACACCGCCTGCCACAGTCCCGCCGACACAACCGTCACCTCGCCGACACCGCCTGCCACGGTTCCTCCGACACAACCGTCACCTCGCCTGCCACCGTCCCTCCGACACAACTGTCTCCCCCTCACAACCGTCACCTCGCTGACAACAGATTGCTACATTTCCTCCGACACAATCGACAACCCGTCAACAACCGCAAACTACGTTCCCTCTTTCACAGCCAACAAATGTTTCTTTCTAAATAATCTAAAGTTTAGTCTGATCTTACATTAAAAATCCATCACAGTTCGAACCACGTATTTTGAAACGGTCAATTGCCTTTCCTTGGTAGAATTAGACAAGGAAAATCGGTAAACCGACGCATTTCACCCTTACATTTACACATCAACCTTGAAGTTCAGTAGTCAGTAAGAACTTAGTTTCCAACTGCTTATATTATATAGGTTTCTAACTACGTTTTCGATCCTATTGTTTCGATACCTTCGACAACCATTGGAAACGCATACATCCTATTTTTCCGACTACAAGGGCGTACAGTAAATAAAATACAGGAAAATTTTGCTTGGTGCAAAAAAGGGAAGATTCGAATGAGCCTAATTCACGTGTAATTAGTTTTTGAATGAATAGCCGTTCTAATAAATTAATAGGAGTTTTCTAATTCGAATAACACTGATTTAGGGTGAGAGGCCAAAATTTGAGTTACACACAGGGAAGATTCGAATGAGTCTAATTCACGTGTAGTTAGTTTTTGAATGAATAGCCCTTCCAATAAATTAATAAGAGTTGTTCTAATTCGAATAACATTGATTTAGGGTGAGAGGCCAAAATTTGAGTTACATACAGAACCAATCTCAGAACTATGAGGGTAGAACGATTGAGTAATGCTAATTTACCGCCAATGTGAAAACTGTGTTACTGTTTGGAATTGGTAACATGAAATCGTAAAATAAATCACGGCTCGGTGCCCAGCAAAATAAGGGCGACTGTTTTGACTGTCTCAACGTTGAAAAGCAGTCGCATAGCAATTATTGCCCAAGCAGTAAAAATGCCGACGACAAACCCAACAGTGGAGATAACAAAATGTTTCACTTTAGGTGAACTGTCAAGTTATCAGTGTTGTTTGCAGTAGTCGGCGGTTACGAATGCAGGGCCTGTTTAGCATTCAGCGCCGGGGGCTCGACACTGCAACATCATAATACATGAGACAGCCCCTGAATAGCGACCATAAAACCTCGTTTGTGGCTCCGGGCCGCTCCGTTCTCCTTATCTCGCGGATATACGCGCATCGAGCCCACGAAATATTTCACACGACGAGTTTCCTTTTGCTTCTTAACATTTGCTGGGAAAATCTAAATTCGTTGAAACATATGGTAAAACTTTATTAATCCGAGTCTATACAAGAAATCGTTGAGGCTATTAAAAATTTTTAAACAAATCATCAGAACCATAAGTGTAAGAAAGTGTTTTTAATTAAATGCCCGCGCGAACGTTTTATTATTCATTGGTTTTCTTTTATATTAAAACATGTTTAATTTGAATTTTGAAAGAAGGATTCTGAGTAAACAAAGAAAAACAATACAGCTACCTAAATAAAATATTTTCGTAATAAGTATCTTAACAGGCTCTATAACCTACATACTAAAAAAATCACCCTGTTCTTTAAACCCACGATATTTCTGCCAAGCCGATGCAGTTTCGTGATATTCTCGAAGTCATACAGATTTAACGCAAATAAATTCCCTGAACAATAAAAAAATGTATTGGGTAAATAACAGGGGAGAGGGGAAACAGCAAACCAACATTTTAACAAGCGGGTTAACGACAACCACGATATTTGGAGCACGACGGAAGGAACAGCGGGAAATAACGGCGGAAAAGACAATCGACCACAGACAAGGTCTCGAGATTTTCCGACAATCACGTAGTTTGGATTCCACATGAGTCACGCGGGAGGGGGGGGGGTTGTTGACCCCCAGTCTGCCGGCTTGCGGTAGGTTTAATCGATACCTAGGCCTAAGCTGCACTTGGGGCTGCATGCACCTGCATAAATCAAGGGTGACCGAGGCTTCATGGATATCTTTTAATCCATTATGCAACGATAATGGATACTCAAGGTCTTAATATTTCTGGATCAAATTAAATTCACGCAAATATATCGACTAAAAAATATTGGTTTATATGTTTAGAGGGACAGGAATGCCATCTGCATTAATTGTAAGGACAAAAGTGATTCAAAACACAGCACGCAAATAATCCATTACGTGTTTCGTTTGCTTGATTTCGTCAAGTATTATTTTAAACAGACTTGAAACCAGCGAAACCACTGATAACTGTAGCTTGATGTTTATTTATTAATGCGTCGTTTTATTAGACCATCCTTAGATGTTTCATACCCTTCTAATTCTTCAGCAGTCATTATAAAATCTTTTCATATCAATCACGAAACGACAATTTTCCAGATAGAGTCTAGACTTTGACGATACGAGTTAAAGAGCGCTGAAAATCAATTAAAGAATCGGTTATTGCGGGGAACCCTTTCACTGACAATTTTAGCCATATTAACTTTCTTCAGATAATTAATAAATGTAAAGAAACTCATCTTTCACTGTAGAAGCTCCAAATCAACCATTCCCTTTTGTTGGAATAAAATGAACTCAGAAAGTTTAGTTTGCTGTAGAAACAAAGGTATAGTGATAAGGATCTGCAAGTTGAGGGGGTTTCTGCAGCTTTTTTTACATTGTGAAGAAGGATGGGTTGGCACGACACAGTACCTTGTGTCATTTGTGTTGTTCTACAATGTGAAAAAAGGGTTTTAAACCACAATTACAGTTGAAAGGTGAATAAATTATTTGCTATGAACAAGAATTGGACGAGAAGTAAGGGTTTTCTTAACTTCCCGAAACCTAAGGGATCGGCAGTAGTACAAAGATTATTGCAATAACCGATTCAAAATAGACTTAAGTAACGTATTGAGACAGGTAAATTTTAACCACCCCATTCATCACTTCTTACTTAAGGGAGTAAAAATAACATGATAGAGTAGAAAACACTGGAAGCGGCAGGAGCGAACTCTCAGTCACCAGCACTTCTGTAGAGAAGGGTTAAAAATAGCGCCCTCCATCAGCGACAACAGCCCCTAGCGTGACGGGTCGTTCTTCCACGTCCGTCACGGGGGCAGGAGAGTATTTACGACCACCTAGCTGGGAGATATAGTCCGTCAGGATGTCTTCCCAACAACTGTAAACTTTTGCCGCGTTTATCCACGGCAAATCACGTGGCCATGTCGTAATTGTTTGGATTTGTATTCAATTTCCAAACAAAAGGCAATAGGGCCTAGATGTTTTGGAAGAAGTGTAATTAAAAGTTTACGATTATGAAATGTAATTTAATTAATTTAGGAGTATTGATAAAAATATTGTTCATGCTCAAAGCAAATGGGCCTAATCTTTGAAAATGAAAAATATGACATTAAATCACAACAAGCGGAGTTTTCATTCTGTGAAAAATACAATTGAAAGGGAGTTTACAAACGTGTCCAGGCATTCAGTTTGTAACACAGCGGATAAAGTGGATGAAGCGGAGTACTGAAGGACATAATTTAATTACTGTGGCATTGAAGTTGAACTGTAGCCGCAGCTGTAACATGGCAGACCTGCATTGATTTCTTGATTCTACAATTCATTTCTTCCATACTCAAAAATTACTTCAAACAACAAATTGTTTGTTCCATGAAAGTGAAAAAAACTTTAAAAAATTCAAAAGGTAGGCCTACATGTCTTTATTTTCTTCTACGGTATCAATTGCATAACAAAACTAAAAGTGTATTTTCGTAGGCTCGAGAGTGCATTGGAAAGTGCAGCGGGCGGCCGGGCCGTGGTCCGGGATAATTGGGCCCCGAGTCCGTCATAACAACACAACAGCTGCAACAATGGTGAAACCTCGGCGCCGCCTGCGCTGCCCCCCACACCGTCCGTCCGTCCGTCCCTTCCTCAATCTGTATTTTTCCATCTTATCATTCGTCAGGTATAAACGTCTTTCATCCTTTTCAACAGAGCTTTC
Organism: Flexamia atlantica; assembly: GCA_035578135.1. NCBI lineage: Eukaryota > Metazoa > Arthropoda > Insecta > Hemiptera > Cicadellidae > Flexamia > Flexamia atlantica. The sequence goes on along the minus strand of JAQJVK010000012.1, from coordinate 19,136,715 downwards.
GTTAAAAATTATAAGGCAATTTTTGTTTTGGTATTTGATATTTCAATGAACCGTTTCATTTATTCCCGCAACCTCGTGTTTTTTCCTAATTGTTATAGCCTATTGCGATCACACTTATCCTATATCGAACTGACGTTTTTATATTAAACTGAACTTGTTTATATTCTATTAACTTAGAAAAGGGTTAGAATATCTCGTATTACATTTCTGGCTAATATGTCAATACGAAACTAATCAACACCTCTATCTTTATTAAAACGTTTATTACAACGATTAGCTACAATTTTCAATTATAAATAAGAAAACTGCCGAACTGATGATAACAGTGTGAAGCAAATCTACAAGTAGAATGTTCAACTTGAATTTACTCGTGCAACAGTGTGAAGCCAATCTACAAGTAGAATGTTCAACTTGAATTTACTCGTGCAACAGTGTGAAGCCAATCTACAAGTAGAATGTTCAACTTGAATTTACTCGTGTGCATAAGTAATAAATTACTAGAGATTGCCAGTAGTCGAAAATTCGACCATTTCCAAATCGAGAAATGGGGATAGCTAATTTTGAAATTATCTTTGCATACACCAATGTGTTTCTAAATATCTAAGACATGTTTCATGTAAACAAACACATAATATAACCAAATGGCACCTAAAATCAAAAAAAAGAAAGACTCAATCTTTGACTAATTAATTATTTTACCTCACAACTGGCGCATATTTAAGGCATTTGGATTTTAGTACTGTAGTTAGTATTTCATTAAAATTCCACGTTCATTTTTTTAAGGCTGAGCTGATTATTGATTCAGAGAACAGTAAAAATTAAGTCACACCCCTCATTACCACAGTCTCTCCCTTTCTTCATCCATTCCTTCCTTTCCTTCTTTCCACTTTTCCCTCCTTTTCTCCTTCATACTCTTCTTGCCATCTCCCCTTCCTCCTTTCCTAACCTTCGGAACTTTTTCCCTCCTTCCCTTTCTTCCTATCATTATCACTAAATAATGTATATGTTTTACCCATTCTCCACCAATAAAAAACACAATTTGAATGTAATTACCATTTGTACTCCAGTTGAAAAACTGGTAAAAACTCAACTTCATGTAGAGTACTTTTTTCTTCCCTTTTTCAAATTTTTATCTTAATTTTATTCAAGCGAGCAGTCTTTTCTAAATAGTCCTAATTTCTATCAAATGATATATTTTCACTCATGTCCTTAAAAAAACATGTGACTTGAAAATGTTTTAAGGTGATGATTTGTTAGATTTTTTACTGGACAAATACTAACTCGTGCCATTAATGAACTCCTTACATTTGTTTATTGCTTGATACAAATTTTTATTGTGCAAGTTTAATTCAGGATCAATTACAATGAATTATTATTCACAGAATGCTTAAAAGAAAAATGTTACAACACTGACAAAACATTATCGGGTTTGCTCCAATGGAGACACCCTAATTAAAATCTAAAAACATCATAAAACGTAACATAAGTTGATAACAATTTAGAATTAAAAATCATTTTACAAGACATCTTGATTGTTTTGGTTTTACATCTCATCAGATGATGAGAAAAAAACAGCTTAGGCCTACATTTTTGCCTACTTTTCGCCCTCACATAATGTTTCTACATCTAATCTTTACGAAAAATAGTATGTGGTATTAGCTACATATGATAACAAATGTACGGTTCTGTTTTGTTATTACATCACCACCATGAAAACTCAAAGCCAATGTTAATGTCTACATCTACAGGAAAATATAATTTTATCGGCGTTCTTAGATTTTCCCTATATTACAGAGCCTAAGAAAAAGGGATTACAAAAATCACATGGAAAAAATTATTGTCTAATAAATATTAAGATAGCCAGATAAAAGATAAACAATGATTTACATAAAATGTAAAAATGGGCCATAATTTGTCTTAACCAGATGGGAGAATTATGTATCATTGTTTCTAACAAAGTTTGAAAACATGTCACGAACTACCACGGGGGACGGTAGCGTGCGGCCCCGGCGTTGATTTACCGCTCGCCGGCCGTGTCGCCGTCACCTTACCCCCATCACCGGGATTTACGGCAGAACAAATCTTACCCATCGTATATACTACTGCAAAATAAAATATAGCAATATGGATTTAAAGATCACGCTTGACCTTTTTACAAAAAGGTGCATCCACAACTTTACGTACGATTCACGCAAAATAAACCTTAGTGTTTTTTAAATTAATAACTGAAGGTAAAAGCTTCAGTTGTGATCGTTACAACAGATCTCATCAATCAGTAATAGCCAATCAAATCAGTATTTACCTGCGAGAGAGGTAAATAAGCGTCAGCATTTCCTCGTTTTCGATTTAATGATTGCCAGGAGATTATTATTTGTTACAATTATAGTTTATTATACTCCTAACTCCCAAAATATGCATTATCGCACCTAACGTTCTTGAGAACTGTACAAAATCCAGTGTGAAATAAGTAGACTATAAATAGAGGGGGGATGCTATCGAAATTACCTGGCGCCTTGACAAAATTATTTTTAAAAATTGAGGAAACGCCAAGTTTCAACACAACAATCAGAAATTTAGGTAATACTCAAAGGATAGTCCAGGAATTTGAGGCATAAAAGGTGAATCAACCTAACATATCCTGACCAAGTTGAAACTTCGCAGAAATGTTAAGTAAAGGTGAGGCTATACGTGCTCGTCACGTCACGTACATGTTCGAGGTGAATGGAACCTGTGTAATCAAACGGGACCGGCTATACATACCACTGATACATACACGTCCCGTCACGGCACGGCCGGAATCGAATGCTCTGAGGAGCAAACACAGAGAGAACTCTACCGAAGTCCATTCGAATGTTAAGAAAAGTGGGATTAATAACAAACGTTACAGTAATACCAAACCTTAAGTTCAGACGTTGTATTTTATTATGCATGCAATCTTAAAAATATCAAGATTATTACATATATTTATTCAATATGCCATTTATTTAGGCCTAAGGCTTCTCCCCGCGACTGTGGATGTCGCGTCCTCATGTGCGGATGCGAATGAGGACGTTGCTGCGTATTGCGCGAATGCAAATATGTATAGCACCTCCTCCGGCATCGCCTTGAGGAATACAAAAAGGTATTCCTTAAGGAATTTGTAAAAATGTTGCCATAAGGAATTATTTTAAACGAGCTCCCCATCATCTTAATTTTGAACCAAGTTTAATGATTAAGGAGTCAAATAACTGGAATTTTCATCAGAATTCTGTAAATACAATCCATTATTCATTTAAATCAAAGGGATTCGCCCCTTTGGGAATGTTATTTTACATCAAATTTTACAAGTATTCCTTACTAGCAGTTGCCCGTGGCTTCGCTCACGATAAAAATTACAGCTGATCTTACTTCTGCTCTTTGAACTGTCAAATTTTAGTATTCACAGCTAGCTGTTTACAATTCAGTATTTGAATGTTTGATAAATCCTTGTAAAATGTAAAACCATTGAAGCTAAGGACGTAGCCCGAGGGGATTTCAAGGAAAGTAAATAGGCTTATGTCCTTTTCTGATATAGTGGCTCTCAGTAAACTGGACCGACTGTGCTGAAATTCCTGCAAAATGTCAGCACAGTTGGTCCAGTATTTTTCACGTAGTTGAAAGACAGTCATTCATACTAACATTCATACTTCCACATGTATGATATTAGTAGGAAAACGAATAAACTTTTTAGAAAATTATTAATATTAGCTGTTTTTGCAAGTTCTTGAAGCATATATATGTTTATATTACATAACACTACCATATTTATATGAGTTATCTGTTTATATTCATTTTACAATAAATTTCATCCTCCACAAAAAAACTCTATTTAGGCTACATCTTTTTCATAGGCTATCTCTGATAGGTTACGAGATGATAAAAAAAATGTATAGAGAAACACAACCATTTTTTTCAAGGTCAGGATTTTTTATATCGGTTTTCTTAAAATTACTTTTTTCGACTGGACTGCAAGTATTAAGTAGACTTTCCTCAAGAAAACACGAAACCAGCACATCCGGCGCGGCGGAGGCGGACGCGGTACGGTGGAAAGTCGACCAAAGCTGACTCAGGATCTCGTCAGCGACCCGCAAACATCGCAACCGTTGCGACACATTCAGGCCGAACAAAGGAGCAATTAAAGACCGACACAACTGGTTCGATCGTTTAGCCGCGCAATAAAACCGAGATAAATGCTAATTTACTACACGAAGCACTTGAATGCGCATTAAAACTACATAAGGCCACAAGCTCCAGTTAAGGTGCTGCTATACATACACGTCACGTCACGTCCACTTACGGCCAATTCGGCGATCCGTAAGGGGGTGGCTATACATCCATTTGCATCGATTCGCATCCGCACAGGATGCGACATCCAAAGACGCGGGAAAAAGCGCGCGCTCAGAGTTCGCTCAGAGTTTCGCCCACTGACAAACTGATAAGGACTGGAGAGGGTAAACAAACACTCAGGTCAAAGCCACAGCAGCTGACCGATGTTCCCGATGTTTCGTTCCCGATGTTTCCCGATAATACACGAACTATTCCGAAGCGAACAAAAAACTTTAAGCCTCGGTGGCGCACTCAATCGATTCTTAAATTAATAACAATCAATTATCTTCAAATATATTGTATGATATTATTATTTTGACTTGTGGACATTATGAAAATAAATACTAGGCCTATCTTTTAAATTCAAAGAGCTTAGTGATAATTAAAATTCCCTCATTAAAAAATACATGAGGACGAATCACCGATTTCTTTCCTTAATTTTTATTAGTACGTTTTTAAAACATACTACAATATGAAGCCCAAATTATGCTTAGTCCCTAAACATGAAAAAACAAACTACGTAAAAAATTACAAAAATTGGTATCAAAGGTACTAATCTCAGAATTACTACAGTACCAAATATAAATGGTTCACAGCAATCTACACATCGTAAACACTGATAACGTAGAAGCTTTTCCTTAATTTTTTGAGAGAAGCTGCTACCACGCAATGCTCTAGTAACGTTCGTATGATGGGTAAACTGCCTCTAAACCATTTATAACTGGTACCATAGTGATTGTGACATTCAGACCTTTAATTTGATACCACAGTCGTATTTTTGAAGTAGACTATAATTTTTTAAGAGCATTTTAGTTTTGACTTTGTTTTCATGCGGTCGCCGCACGGATATACTCTCTCACAAAAACTAAGTTATCAACCAAACTACGGCAGAAAATATTTTCAGAAAATATGATTACAAAAATTTATTTCTTTAGCAACAATTTACACCCTTTGTTATTTTACCTGAACAACAAATAAAAAAAGTAGCAGCCGACTAATTTTTTCATATCAAGTTTTAAAGTCTAATAAAAACTAATTACTTTTGTCATATTTTAAAATAGAAAAATAAATTATTTTTGGCACATGATTGATACTATTACCGTTTAAAACTAAAGGACTCTTCACATGCAAAATTTAAACCTTAAGCCTCAATGGTAAATGGTATCAAATACGAGTTCTTTGAAACGTGAGCACTGACAGACTATGCGGTTTAACGCCGTTTTATGTTTCTATACCTAGACAATAGAGCATTATACTTAATTTGCTGTAATGCTAGTAGGGTGGGTGCACCAGTGAATGACCGGTTAAGGACGATGTCTCATGTTAATTTAACATTACTCCCTTATTTTATGGTCACAGCTATATATTTTACTGTAGAAAGTTCATTTATTCTTTAAGGATTAAGCAATATTAGTTAAATATGTCACTTAATGAGAATACTGGTTGTAATATTAATTAAAATACAACTATGTCAATGCTCCAATAAATGACCGGGACTGCACCAGTGAATGACCGATCTTGCACCAGTGAATGACCGGTCTGTTTTGGCTGAATAACTGTCAAAAAATTTGAAAATCAGCTGACAACAATGATTAAGTACAATTCAGCTGAGAATATAGATCATAGCTAGTAAATGACCGATCTCGTTCCAGTGAATGACCGCTAAGTTTTTCCCCGGTCATTCACTGATTTTTGCCCTAGTTACGTTCAAATTTATGACCACCCTCAGTAACAATTAATCTTAACATGCACAGCAATAAAATTGATTTTAAATTGCAGGATAGTATGTTAAATATCATTTAATTGCAACACAATTTTGAAACAATCATCAAATACAGAATGAATGTAAATCCAGGAAAGCCTTGCAGGTTTAATCACTATAGCAGGAAACATCAAAATCGAAGATAGCGGGACACTTAATATTAAATATGTTTAAAAAGTATTTTCGACTCCAGCAATTTTAACCAATTAAAGATTATTGTTGAATAATATTCCAAGGCTGGTTTTACGCTTATTTTTAATTAGCTAACCCAAAGAATATGCTTAATAACGGGCTTTTTAAATAAAACGGTCATTCACTGGGGGGTGGTCATTCACTGGTGCACCCACCCTAAGATTGGCATAATCCGTCTGATATGTACTATGTGGTCGCTGTAATCATTATGGAATAATAATTAATAATTATATTATGGCCGAAGTCCACTGGGCCATTTATTTAGCTGTTAAGAGTCTAGCAGATGCGAATCGATGCGAACGGTAGAGGCTATACATGCACGTCGCGTCACGTCGCGTCGCTTCGCGTCGCGCCCCAATACGGCCGATTCGGCCGTGTATGCTCTTCAGAGCATTCGAGTCGGGCCGCGACGCGACCTGACGTGACGTGACGTGCATGTATAGCCGGTTCCATTTGATTACACAGGTTTCATTCACATCGAAAATGGACGTGACATGACGTGACGTGTATGTATAGCAGCACCTTTATGGGGGGTTTCAACCACAAGCAGCTTCGCGATAGAGTGTGCTGTATGAACAAGTTAGTTCCAAGCTAGCTAAACGCCTCGATTATACGCGCGGATGAGCCATCGCGTGGTCGTACAGACAGGAAGTTCCACTCCGTGACAGCCGTGTTGACTTCCCGTCCTTGGATTGGGACACCGACGCCGACACCGAGACAAAGAATTGTCCGTATCATCGGCTGCTTTAGCCACAGTGACAGTCACTTTCGCCGAATTCCGTCAAGGCCAAAACCAAGAGTTAATAAACTTAAAAAAACCAACTCCATATGCCACCGGCAATTCCCCTAGGTTCAAAATGAGAATTTTTGGATCTACACAGTTAAACATTAAAAATCTCTATTTTAGTCATGTTTGCGGATTACACGTAATGATAACAACAGCCAGTAACATATTAGCCAGTCTTAACACGAATTAGTATGCCAGTTTTGCAATTAATTAAGACATCCAATAATAGCCTGTTGAGGGTAAATGATATTTTAATGAGGATTTTAATGAGAAATCGGATAGAGACGAGCGACACTTGCGAACAAGATGATACAAAAAGGAACTGTTATAAAATACCACTTCTTCAGTTGAAAATAGAGGTTACTTGCAAGATGCTCGACAAAAATATTCCCTCTCTGCGTCTTAAAACCTAAGATTAATGATAGCAGAACGGGAAGAGCATTTCACTATTTATGGTAAAACGCTGCGGAAGACGGCGGCGGCAACGAAAGCTATTTTCACCCAGAACACTGTGACGACTGTAATGGCAGTGGACTGGCCGGCCGGCGCGAGTCTTAGGCCAGCTTGGGCGACGGCCAAATTCAAATTACGATCTCACCGACGGTAACGGGACAGTTCCTTTCTCCGTAAAGTTTTTTGCTTGTTTAAGATTAACAAACATTAATTTGGCGAGTTAGCTCTAAACTGGACCTTTCAATTGGTTAAGTTTTTTCAACAAATTCAACTAATTAACTGAACAAAGTTGTGTAACACAAGTTTTAATGTAAGGAAGTTAAAGCAAGGCTTGTCAACAATATTATAATTCGATTGTTTGTCAATAACTTGTAATTTTCCATTGCAAGTAAATAACAATATTAGTATGATTCAATTGCCCCTATTGTGTAACATAATGATACTATCTATGTAATACCTCCATACGCACTCAGCGATAACAGACTAATTCCTGCATTTAAACGACATAGGCCTATCCCATGTGACCAAAAACACTAGAAAATATGAAACAGATGATAAAAACATATTTTTGTTTAAATGTAACTTAATCATAGTTTACTACAGTAAAAACTTTCTGTGCCGAATATAATTTTATATTTTGTAAATGCTCTTGAGCACAAATGTACATCCAGACAGACAATAATTAAGACGTGGTGATAAGTTGTCAAAATCAATAACTGCTATGTTTTTATAATGTATCAATGAAGCAGGCCTACGTCAAGAAAGAGTTTCAGAATTTAGACCTAGAAAAAGGGAGAAATGTCTTCTCAACGACACAATATTGGTTTGAAGCCTTTGTCTGGCGGCGTCACTGTTGCCCTGGCAACGTGATAACGCCCAACACCTGGACACTAACTCCGGAAACACCCCCGCCATCTTGTCACTTCACCGCTTCCCGCGAATTGATAAAATTGTAAAGGAAGCCTTAAACATAGCCATCTTAAGCATGGCTATTCCATCATTTGTTGATGTAAAATACTCAGGAATTAAAAAGAAAGGTTAAATACTCTGAGTAATTAAAATTGGTAGGGTGGGCCAAACAATAAAACATGTTTTGCCCAAAAATTACAAAATTGGTGTTAATTCAAAGGTACACTGATTTGTGAGATTACAATAATTTTTAAATATGCAGCAGTTTTTTTCAAAAATTATCAAAATGTAAAACCTTTTTTCACAATTCTCTGTTGAATGTTAGACCTAATAAGAAAAGATATTCAAAAATTATTGTACAATTTAAGGTAATGAAGTGTTTGGTTTTCAAAGCCATGCATGATTCAAGGAAATCAGCATTCTTAAAGCAGTTCTTAAAGAATTAAACCCAAGAGGTACTGCAGACTCAGAAGTAGCAGTAATTTGGGTTTTTTTCAGTTTTTTGAAGGATATTAGAGAGCCTAGAAGTCATTTTTCATTAAGAGAAATCATCTTATATAATTAAAGAATAAGATCCTATGCCTAATAAGATTGTAATGAGTTAGTAAGTTACAGGAATAAATCTGAAAACAAGGTGGGCCTAGTCCCTATTTAAAACTTATTGTTTAATCCAAATTTTGAAAAATGAAGACTGATTATTTTACTTCCACTTTCATTGTTAAAATTAAACATTTCTAGGAAGAAAATAAGAAGTTGTGAAAAGGACCTGAAGTTTAAGGTACTATGTTTTAGGAATGGATTCATCCATTCATAGATGTCAGGAAAGACTCCAGCATTATCATTTGGGAAAAAAGGGACTCCATCTTATGGCCCTTGGTTTACCAATCTTTCATTGATTCATATGGCTAAATAAAAAAAAGTTTTCTCATGAGGAGCACCAAAATCTTATAGGATATCTCTATGTTGGCAGTACAAGTTTGACAGCATGCATGGCACTACAATATTTGAGGCTATTAAGAGTACCAGAAACGGAAACTAATTTTCCTTTAGGATGTGATTTTACAATGGGTGTATAATGTGGAACATTGAGGTAAAGAGGTATTCCTTTAAATTGGACTTTGTTGTTTATCTTTAGGAGAAAACAGGTGGTAAAGGTAAATTATGTTGACACAGAGGGCTGCAACAGGTTTCGATATCTCAATTTTGTGAAGTAGTTGAGTTCCTTCATGACATTGCCTGTAAGGTCCTAACAAGTTCATCTTCGTTTGCAGAAAATTCATCCCTTAGTATCAATGATGACACCCAAGCTGGTCAGTTACTGAAATAATGGCTTTCATTAGTACTCATTTACTGAAGTGGTCAGAAGATAACTGTCTTTTTTGGTTTCTTTTCCTCTTTAAAGAAGAAAAGCTAAGTGATTTTCTATCAAGAAAATCTAAGCTCAATGATTTCAAACTAAGGGCTCATCCCTAGATCTTCGACCATCATCATTGGGTATAGTAAGAAAGAATCTTGAGATTAAACCAACTTCTTGGGGCAAATAATTGATTTTCGAGTTAATTTGTCAAGTAAGGCTGCAAGCAAAATGAACAGCGGATTTTTCTCTTATCCAGACTAGACCATCGATGTAAATAAATACAACTGGATAGTGCGCTCCCCGTAAGGCTCGTGCAGTGATTTCCGAGCCAACACAGCTGTGCGTTGGGGTTGCAGCCGGCCGAATTGAAGGCGCGTTGGGGGAAAAGGCGTGAAACTGTATTGTTAACCGTTTCGAAACCACACGGATTTGGGAGCAGTTTTACGGGTAAAGCTTGTTGTAGTAGATGCATTGCTATAACTATTAAGAAATTACAATTAATATTTAACTAGAAGGTCAGTACAGGTTGACCGGGGAAAAATGCGTTCCCCCAACGCCCCTTCAAAATCTTAAACGCAACCACTGCTGGTGGCTCGCGTTGCGGGGACTGAGTTACCAATCCAGTGTACTTATTTAAATCGATGGACTAGACTGGCTCTGTTTTCTGATAAGAAGGTTCTTCTCGCTATCTTTTTTTGTTTGAGTGCACTTGATACCTTCTCAGTATGTTTAAAATACTAATGACAAACAATTTTAGGCCTGAATGTGAATAATTAGAGAATAAATTGATACTTATAGTTAACTTAGGAAGCCCTCCACGCTTATTCATCATATCGTATGTTTAAAATATGAAATGGTGGGGAGAAAGAATACCCCCGTTGCAGCAGACCTGCATACTCTGCGAATTTCAAGTGCAAAACAACATATTTTAATCCAACATAGCGACATTTGACATGTTTTGGTAAGCTCCATAAGAATAACAAGGGGAATGAGTATGCAGGTTTGCTGCTACAGGTATATTAAACCTGGGAGGTTTTAATTCAATATTTAGTAGATCTGAACTAGAAGAAGCTATTTACCAAGTTTTAACAAGATATGCTGAGAGATAACTGAGATATAGAATTTTACTTATTTCCCATAAGATTAACATTGGGACAACGTACTGTGTTTACCACTTTCAATATCTCGGTAACCAATGGCCATAGAGCAGTGATTCAAAATACTAAATTGTTTGTTTTTTTGAGCTGAATTTGATGGTGCCCACAAAAATTCGATACATTTTATTTCTCTATATAAAAAACTCAAAAAACGGGGGGGTTTATCCCCATTTACCCCCCCCCCAGGTGGTCCGATCGGGCTGGTTCACGAACTCATCCATTTGATTACCACTTTACATGTCCGTACCAAATTTCATAAAGATCGGACCATTTTTGCGGCCGCTATCGTGCTAACGGACACATAGCCTACATAGATATATAGGGTAGAAGGGGGGAATTGGGTACTAGGTTTTGGAAAATGTACTCTGTAGGCTAAACCAAATTGAATGTCTTTGTAGTTTTTATGCCTTCATATCAAGGCTTCTAATAGACATATTTTCACCAACTTTAAGACCTGCAACTTTTTTAGTTCTATTTAATAAAAATAAAAATATTTTATATACCCAATTGCCCCTAAGGGGGGAATTGGGGACTACACCTGTAAGACAAAAGAAAGCCCATATATAAAATATTGAGGAAATGGGTGTTATTAAGAAAACATAAAGGAACATTTTAAGACAAGTTTTGTTGAACAAATATTTTTTTGACAATTTTATAGAATGTTAAACTAAATTCGGAGAACTTTACAGTTTTTTTTAGATAATTAATAATAATTAATCCTCATGACCTAGGATAGTAAAAATTGTATTTTAGGTAGTTTATAAGAGGTACTTTAACATGATACAAGTTAGATTTTTCCAACTTTTACAGAAAAAAATTTATAAGAGGTTAAAACTTCAAAAATATTTGCGAAAACCTGTATGCCTAGAACAATCACACACTGTTAAATTGATAAAAAAAACTTCAATTAATGAATTATTTTTATAAGTTAGCTTACTGTAGGCTAGGCCTCTTAATATTAGGTACCTAAGTCAATAAAATAAAAACTTCTTTTTTCATAAATCATCCATAAATGGCTGAATAACAAGAATCAAACCACTTGTTAAAGTAGCCTATACATCTGAAAAACTAATTAGGCCTAGGGTTTCACTTTAAAACTAGTACTTTGTCATAATCATTAAAAAAATAGTACCCATTTTCCCGTAGGGGGGCAATTGGGTACTAAAATTTTCAACCCCTAAAAGCTACCCTTTAAAGATAATTTAAAAATTCCAAAACTCTAGCAAACTACTATTAGGATGTATACTTTGGTTTTATGAGGTGAGTGTAAATATTTTTCATAAATTAAAATTGTTATAATGTTTCTATAGTTACCCGGACAAAGTTCGTGAGGCACTTTGTAAATCGAAAAACGTAAGGGTCGAACAAATTATTTTTTAACTTGTTTATATTTAAGGATAACAACTTAAAAAAAAGGTGGTGTAAAAAACATAACTAGCTATCTATACATATTTTTCAATCCTTCCTAACGCAAAGGGTTGATTAAATAAAAATTTTTAAAAAAAGTAGTACTCATTTACCCCCGGTGCCCAATTCCCCCCTTCTACCCTATACATGTATATAAAAATTCGAACGAATGGTGTTTTTTGCTTCTGGGGGCCCCAAAATGAAAAGTTATAACGGTCCCGACCTTAGGTCTTACCATGAGACCTACGGTAATAGCTTCTTCCCTATAGGGGAAATTCGCTAAAACTAAAAAAACCTTAAAAACTGAAGAATACAACTTATTTATTGACTCTAATTTAAAGTGAACACAAATAGGGTATGGTAATGTATAAAATCAACAAATAGTTAATTTTAGCTTTTATGTCACTAGTTGCCAACCTCAAATATTACATTCTTTATAATAATGTTTTAAATAAATATCATTGCCAGTAACTAAGTGACATTATAAGGCAAGAAAGAATATTTGTCCTTTTGTTAATTTTACTTAGGCCCTAACACTTCACTTAGTTTACAAAATTTCGACCCTCTTTAAACTTCTTTAAATTTCTTAATGAAACCCCCATTTTAGCGAATTTCCCCTTATATCTCTAGGGAAGAAGCTATTACAGTACCGTAGATCTCATGGTAAGACCTAAGCCCGAGACCATGATAACTTTTCATTTTGGGGCCACCAGAAGCAAAAAACACCATTCGTTCGAATTTATATATATATATATATATATATATGTATGTGTCTGTTAGCATGATAGCGGCCGTAAAAATGGTCCGATCTTAATGAAAATTGGTACAAACATGTAAAGTGGTAATCACTCGGACGAGTTTGTGAACCAGCCCAATTGGACCATCGGAAGTGGGGGGGAGGGGGGTAAAGGGGGATAAACCCCCCCAAAATAGGTTTTTTGAGTTTTTTGCTAAGAAAAATAAAATTTATCGAATTTTTGTTGGCATTATTGAATTCAGCTCAAAAAAACAAACAATTTAGTATTTTGAATCACCACCGCTCTATGTCCATTGGTTACCGAGATATTGAAAGTGGTAAACACAGTACGTTGTCCCAATGTTAATCTTATGGGAAATAAGGAAAATTCTATATCTCGGTTATTTCTTAACATATCTTGATAAAACTTGGTAAATGACTTCTTCTAGCTCAGATCTACTAAGTAATGAATTAAAACCACCCAGTTTTAATATACCTGTAGCAGCAATCCTACATACTCATTACCCATGTTATTCTTATGAAGCTTACCCAAACATGTCAAATCTCACTATGTTAAATTGAGGTATGTTGTTTTACATTTGAAATTTGCTGAGTATGCAGGTCTGCTGCGACAGGGGTATTTACTTCTTGTTTCCAAGGCACATGATGATGCATTACTTTCAGCTTTACTTAGTGAATATATACTCTTCCAGTTACAGTCACAGGATTTACCACTTCCAGAATTAATTGATCTGCTGGGTACTCTTAATATGTCACTTGGTTTAGGATAGTAAAATGATGGTCCTTTAGGGTGAAAAAAACTAACATAGAATTCATTTTCATAATTTTTCTGAAGAAAACAAGCAAGCCACCAAGATTTGTCATAGACCACTGTAACATATCCAGATTCAATTTTTTGTAAGTTTGAAGGTGTTAAGTAGTCATATTTTGTTACAATTTCAGTGTTGTGTACTTGATGAAAATGGCTTTGTGATAAGACGATTTTCAGAAACTGGAATGAATGTGTGGAGTTTGTGAGTACCCTTAATTGTTTGTGATTCATCAAATCTTGTACAAATTCTTTTCAGCCTAATTGTAGTCTTCAAGTGTGCAGTATCCAATCAAAGTCTATTATTCCAGAAATATGCTCAACAATAGGCCTAAACTCATATAGGCCCTAGCTGCTTAGGTGTTAGAATTTGAACAGCGTAAGTTATATGGCCTTTGCAGGCTAGCTTTGGAAACTAGTATATTGACTGTGCATGTGCATCATTATTATTATTATAAACATTAACCTATAAAGAATTTAATATTTGAGGTTGGCATTCTAGTGTCATTATATATAAGCTAAAATTAACCATTTGTTTTCATACATTACCATGCAATACAACAACTGCGATATTCGGGAAGTAAATATCGCACCCTATTTGTGTTCACTTTAAATTAGGGTTCATAAATAAGTTGTATTCTTCAGTTTTTAAGGGATTTTTTTTAATTTTCCTTCTCTACTTTTTAGCTTTAACTTAAAAAGAGTTAAAATAAAAAAACAGTCATAATTAATTTTGATAAACCTTAACAAAGTACCTTTGCACAATAAGTCTAATGATAATGCTGCTATTTTTAAGCCAGCAGAAAGCAAATTGTGAATGTTTTTTTGACACACGTGATACAGGTAGATGTGTTTAGAAAACTATTGTTTTGGGTTTAAGTGACTTAAATAACTTAAAACATGTAGGCCTGCCTACATTTTATGTTTATGATGTGTCGCTCTAAGGCAAGGCAATAAGTTAATGTATCTTATTTTATAATAAAATGATAAGATTAGTTTTCATAACAAGTACCCTTTTTATATTTTTTATAATAAAAATATTCCAATATGACCAAACAAATTACATTTAGAGTATTTTTCCTTAGTGAGTGACGTTTACAAGATTGGTTAAATTAAATCAATTAAGTAAAAAAAATACCATAGCCTAAATCAAGTGATTATTGTAATAAAACTTCAGGCTATCTAGGATAAGCCTAGGTTAGTTTATGTCAATTCAGTAGGCCTACCTCTATAAAAGAGGTAATTAAGATCATTAAGAGCACAGTCTTAATAAATATTGCCTATTTCAAGTATCAATCAATTAAGGGGTTCTGTATTCCTCCTGTCAAGATGGGGCTGTTATTTGTAAACAATAGTCAGCAGACGACATGATAGCTTATCTCCTTCGCTTCGCAACTACTTGTCTAGTTTATCAGTCAGTGTGCACGGCACCTTCATGACATGAATAGGCAACAGCATAGTATAATTATTACTATTGGACAAATGAATAGGACTAATGGTAAACTCGGCACCAAGTATTTCCGCCATCTTGCGCGGCAAGCATGGCAATCCGCCTGCTAACTCCGAACGCACAACTTACTTAAATTAATAATCTTCCGAAAATGTAGGCCTAAAGAGCCAATTAGATATTAAAGATGGTTTTAATCGTTTTCTTCCGAGACTTAAGCTTGTAAACAATGGGGTTGAATCGACTATGGTCCATTCTCTAAGATTAACCTTAATTTCGCAAGAATTTTTCTACCTAGATCTATACCAATGAGCAAATTTACTTTAATTAAAAAGGCTAAGTTATTTAGATAATACTAAGGAGTTGAACTATGCAAACAGACTCACCATATCAGGGCCCATATCTTTCATTTCCCGAAATCCTCGCGTAAGAATCATACAAGATGTTGTCAAACACCTTGTAGATGGCTCTGAAAGGGGTTTTCCGGCGGCTCGAGATTTGCAGATGTATTAATCAATATACTATGCAACACTGAACTAACACAGTCAAAGGTTAAAATTTGTGTTGTCTAACAACAACAAAAATTGAAGGAACTTCTAGGACTTCGACGAATATTATGATCCACCTCCACCAATGCACTGCACAAAAGAATTTCCCCCACAACACTTCACAAACACTTGAGACGACCGCGTAATCACTCGCTGTTATAAATTACACTATTTACAATTTACAATGTATGGAATCGTTTCGAGTCGACTGTTCACTCACATTCTCTCGCTCAGAACGCGTGCTGGTAATGCAGCGCCAGACAAAGAAGCTGCTCGCCGGTTCTGGACGAGTCCACTCACTCAGACTCAAGGGGAGTCCGCTTCTATTGCCAACATAACAGCACAATTTTTCCCCCATCACTGCTATTGATTTTCCACTCTCACTGCCAAGTTCAAATTGTGTGATTATAAGATATCCACTTCCGAAACTTGAGCACAGCTGTCAAAGGAGTTCTTATCACTGTGATAACAATTGTATTAATGTTAGGGCCCTTATCGAAACAACATTAAGTAACATTCCATCCAGCATTATAAACAAACTCTACTAGACTAGAACGTTCAATTAACTTTTCATTTGTGAGGACATATGACATTTTTTTATATACAGTACAATAAATTTATAATTTATAACCGAAAAGCCTTTCTTCATAAATGCCTTTTAAAATATTAACCAAATAGTAAGAAATATCCCTCTTAAAGTACTATCACTACTACAGTCATTATATTTTTCATCAAGTTAAGATTTTGAATTATAACTATTAACGACAGGACTATGTTGTGAAACTTTCCAACATTACAGTAATAAACAAGTTTATTACTATCACCAGCCATAATCAAAATTAATTTTGATAATTTTACTCTATTAGGGCCTAATAAAACAAATTTAAAAGTTTCCTGCCATTCGAAAATATGCAACGTATACTTTACGTGGTATAGGCTAGTACATTTTTTAATACCTGGAGGACCGATCCTTGCTCGGCAATATTTCATATTTACCACTTCATCCAATTACTGTACAAAATAAAGTATTACTCCATAAAATCTCTATCCCGGAAAAGCATTTTTCTCCTTTCTCCTATATCAGATGACTGTAAATTGCAAACAGCAATGGCTATTTTTTATTTGTTTGCGTTTTCATGGTTTATTTCCTAAGCAATGTGCAACCCATAAAGCTCAATATCAAATGCTCCTAAATTTAAAATAGATTTTTCACGTCATTAAATTTAATCCTACCAACTAAACTGCATTATCTCGATTTTGACCCAAACACAGTTAGTTCCTACTACAAAGAAGGATTTCAAGGAAATCCTTGGAGCTGTTTTTTTAAGCTTAGTGAGAAAATCTAAGGCCATTAATTAATCATGCCGCATCCGTGACTCACCCTCTCCGTTGTTATACATACTCAATTTGAAAAACCCCACGAGTAATATTTTAAGTTGCGCAGGATAACTTTTAGTTGCAATATTGTATCAGAACTTTCCCTTTACTGTAAGAGCTACTAGACTAAAACAGATGTTCGTTGACAATGTTTTCAGGACAGTATTTTAAGCTTAAGTTCGTAAATGGGTAATAGTTTGTTTACTTTCACGTTGGCCAACTTAGGTGACTCCTGCTCTAGTTCCCTCAAGATGACGCTCTCCAAAGTTGATTGATTTTTTTTGATAAATCTGAAGAGCTTAATAAGTTGAGAAAAATCGATCATGTAATGAACCAGGGATTTTATTAGTGAAAAAGTATATTCAGTAAGAGTATAATACGATTAGCTCAGAAAACAGTTTAGTCTTAAGGAAATAAAATATTTTTTTCTAGATTTAGTAATTTCTATGATTAGTGTATTTATTTACTATAAATTCAATGTATTTACTTTTTATAAATTTTAAATTATACTATTTTTATTCTCAGAGAGAACACCAAATGTCAAGTTGAAGATGATAATTAAGTAAAGAATGTGTGTTCTATGAAAAACGTCAAATGAAAAAAACACAGACGTACCAAATATGAAAATTTAAATTAATTATACAAAACCTACACTCAATTTTATTATAGGCTAGTAGCAGCCTGCGTCACTTCGTGACTTTAAGTTTTGGTTTCATGTTGGTTATTCATGGGGTTCCGTAGCGTAAAAAACCGTTCAATGAGGAAGTGTGTGGATTGCCGTGTTTTCTCTAGAGAAATTCATTGCGTTTTTTTTATAAAATACGCCCGTGGCAGAACTTTACATCAAAGTAAACTTTCAAAATTAACCTATTGCTTAAGATTTAAAACTCCAAAATTGATAAGAAATTCCTCTCAGAATTTCCTCTCAGAGTTCATTAATTTAACCTCCATGAAAGTGTCCATGAATATAACGTTATGCTGATCGTAATCACGGAAATATCCTTCGCACTCCAAGTAAATTTACAAAATGAATGTTTTACATGACATTTATAATGTATTTTAAATTTGATTTATTTTAGATACATCTTCAACTAATATTGGTATTTTATTATTCCCAACGTTGAAATATGCACCAATTGTTTGTTAGAAAGCCCCACTTATGAGCACCTCCTAAGTTACATTTGTTCCTTTTTTTAAATTTCTTTTTTATAAAAGAAATACTGGAAATTACAATGATAACAAACTGGCCTTTGTTTCAATAGAGTATATACTCTTCTTAAATGAAAATAGATTATTTTCTGTTGACTTATAAACACTTCTATATCTTAAGAAATCAAAATCATAATGTAAATAAATATTATCTGACATTTGCTGGCCCCACATTCTGTGGTGCAGGGTTAAAAACTGTGCAAATATTTAAAATCTTGACCATCTTTTTTGTTATAAACAAATGTGAATTGGTAAAAGTTCATATGTTTTACAACAGATAGTAGCACTTTCGCTGAAATTGCAAAAGCCTACTGTTCGAAGGCCATTTATGCAATATTTTCCAAACCAACAAAAGCCACATCTAGATAATTAATAGCTTTAATTTGATACCAAAGATTCAGATGTATGGACAAATATATTTTTAGGGGTCGATTTGCTCCTTTTAATAATATAAATAGATATAGATTACAGTAGTATTTAATTACTGACTGGAAGTATTGATTTATAAATTTAAGGCCTAGCCTAGCTAAGGACTGAAAAATTTTCAATTTTCAACAAATATCATTTTTGATATTGTAAGTTCTTTCTGACAGTTTGTTACTAAAATTATAAAGATATTTATTGGTTATTATTGGTATTATTGGTTTTTTGGTAATTATTTTTTAATGGTTTTGGCTGAGATATGGACAAAAACAATTATGAGTGCACGTTGTTTTAGGCCTGTCATTGCAGTGAATACTTGACGGTTGATTTCCCGGAACCTGTGATTTTTATCATATTTACGAGATTTCTCCTAAACCAATAATGATACAATCACCAAATTTTAAATAAATGCTGATATCATTAGTAGCTGTGACCTGAACTAGGATTATGGCGATATAGGAGTGCTAAATATAAATAAATAAATAAAAACTTATTGTTCTTTTTCAGATTCAGATTCAGCTTACTAAATTCCGTTACAATTACAGTATAAACACCAAACTGAATTGGTTACATTACAGTATAACACGTAATACTGGGTGTTTTTTTTTAACGCAACCCATTTTTAAGACTGAATAATGCATATAAAAAATATGAAAAAGTGTATTGTTTTGTTGATTTTTACATTTCGCACAACCCATTATTTAAGTTTTATCACATATAGTATAAATTATGTGTTCAAACAATCCGCAATTGGCATTTGTATAAATCTGTGCTTTCTCCATCAAATTCCGGAACATGTGTTGCAAAAGGCACCTCTTTGAAATTCTTACATTAAATTTGCTATCATTGTTTTGAGGTGCTGAATATCCTGTGAATTGTTTTCGTAGGCCTTACTTTTTATGTACCCCCAAAGAAAATAATATAATGGGGTCAAATCCGAGGATCTTGAGGGAAATAACCCTTCACTGATAAAATAAAGTTTTGGGTTGCGTTTTAAAAAAACACCCTGTAATACTGTAATAATGGGAATTTCCCCACAAAGACTATATGTCTGCGTGTGGGGAGAATCCTCTGCACTGACACTGTTCAATTGTTAACTGTAAACTTCACTGGCAACCAGATTTAAGAAAAGAAGAAAAATAAAACTAAAAAGAACATAAAATAACCTAAGAAAATTTAATTACCATAGAAAATGTTAAATAAACTCACACACTAAGCCAATTAGCAAAAAGTGCCATAAGGAAAAGAATGATACACCGTTAATGTGTAAATGGTAACCTATGTTTACACTAGTTTATAATTTATTAATTTTCCGTTTAGCTCCCAAACTTATGAATATTTTTCAAATTAATTTACATCCTTACTTACCTCGATTTGTAATTAAAATACTCTTTTAAGTTTCAATATTCTAGACCAGTGGATCCCAAACTTTTTGGCTGGCGACCCACAAACGATCATAAAAGTTTTTCGATCAACCATTGGCGTACAATAAATCGAACCCAATGAAAATAGACCATAGTGAAACAACAAACCTTATAAATTTAACCTTCTATACTAACAAGTTTATGCACAGTAATATTGTTTGTAAAAGCTTGGAATCTGAGCTAGGCTAGCCCTCTTAAGGTGAAGGAATTGTTAGCAAACGTCTTTTAATTCTTCTATTTTTTCGTTATTTAATTTCTGGTGGACACGTGCCTATTTTGCTATATTTGTCTGTGATTTAGACAACTTGAAACTGAATGAATATATGGGTAAATGCGGATGTGAATTGAGTTTTAATGAACTGACTTCAGATTTTGTCCTGATTTCGGTAGCAAACTATAATGCGTTCTATTCTAGGTTACGTACAAATCGTCAAACCTTTTAAAATCAATGGTATAGATACGAGGGGGATCGGGGGAATAAAATGATACAATTTGTATATTTGGTATTAAAATAGATATCCTCTTGAAATCAAGCTTATAGGTCTCTCCGGCGAAGAAGCCAGAAAATTAATAAATATATACCAAACAGTTTATGTGTAAGAGGCTGAAAAACTACCGCGCGTATTTACCGCGTAAATGGGATTCCGTGCGATTGCATTTACGTTGCGAATGACGCGATCGACTGTAAAAACCAACCGCTCGTAACGTATACATCGTTCGCAGGAATAACTTTTCTAATGTCGCCTACGAAAGACAATTAAGCATTTTTAGCAACTACGAGAGTACTTCGAAAGACAAAGACAGCTATAAAAAACCATCAGGCAAATGTAACTTACAGAACATATGGGACTTCATCACAACATTTCAGAATTTCTTATTTAAATGGAGTTCCACTGAATTTTGTTATGATTAAGATTAGAGGTTCCAATAAAAAGAAAAAACCAGAACAAACCTAATCTCTTTCTAGTTGTGATCATCATAGTTCCACTTATCCTCCACCCACCAAACAACTGGGTTTAGGGCGTATTGGTTTTGTTGGTATCCCCCGCCCCTTCTTGTCATAGGTCTGTCTTCTTACGCCACTGCTTACCATAAAATAACTTTTCTAATATCGCCCATGAAAGACAATTACGCATTTTATAACTACGGGAGGACCTAGAACGCCAAGGACGGCTATAAAAACAAAGAAATTCGACGATAGGAATAAACGGCAAGAGTAACTTGTACAGTAATACAATATTACGTTACTAGCCGGTAAGCACCGTTTTACCTTGCGAGAGGAAGCGAGTGCGGGATTTTCATGAGAGTACGGTAAAACTTACCAGGCGTGTGACATATGATACTTTACATTATACTATTCAGAAAAAACATATTTTTTATCATAACGTATTCCATGCATTAATAAATACGTTTTTCAATTCTTTAAACCTTGCCTATAATAAACAAATAAACATTTGCTACTGCCACCAGAGATGCCACTACACTCCTCTAAAGTAGTACCAGCGACCATAGTAGAAATTGTAGAAATTGTAAAATTAATTGTACTATGTGGTCGATGAGCAGTGGCAGTACACACCTCTAAACGCATAAAACGTCGGTTTACTGATTGTTTTGTTTGTTGACTTCCGTTATTTCCGTTTCTTAGGGCACGGTAAATTTACTCTGCATTGAACGGTATATTTACCGTACAGTGATCGGCAAAGAGTAGCACAGGAAACAGATGTTTCTGTGTAGTGTGATGTAAAACATGATACCCTATAAACATTTATGTTAAATAACGTTTAAAAAACCTCAAACATTTCGGAATTTCTTATTTATATGGAGTTTTAGCGAATTTCCCCTAAAGGGAAGAAGCTGTTAGTACTCATGGTAAGACCCAAGTCCCAGACCATGATAACTTTTTGTTTTGGGGCCCCCAGAAGCAAAAAACACCATTCGTTTGAATTTTTGTATATATATGTCTGTTAACACGATAGCGGCCGTAAATATGGTCCGATCTTAGTGAAATTTGGTGCAGATGTGTAAAGTGGAAATCACTCGGACGAGTTCGTGAACCAGTCCGATCGGACCACCGGAAGGGGGGGGGGGGTAAAGGGGGGTAACCCCCAAAAATGTTTTTTTTTAGTGTTTCATATTGAAAAATAAAATTTATCGAATTTTTTGATGGCACCATTGAATTCAGCTAAAAAAAACAAACAATTTATTATTTTGAATCACTGCTCTATGTCAATTGGTTACCTAAATATTGAAAGTGGTAATCATAGTACGTTGTCCCATTGTTAACCTTAAAAAAGGGAAATAAGTAAAATTCTATTTCTTGCTTATTTCTCAAGATATCTTGATAAAACTTGGTTTGTGGCTTCATCTAGATGAGATCTAATGTTTAACAGTCTAAAGGCCCAGATTTTTCCATTTTCGTGGCAGCAAACCTGCATACTCATTCCCTATGTTATTCTTATGGAGCTTAAAAAAAAACATGTAAAATCTCACTATGTTGGCTTGAACTATGTTCTTTTGCATTTGAAATTCGCCGCTGAGTATGCAGGTCTGCTGCAACGGGGGTGTTCTGAATTTTTTTAAATTAGATTACATCACAAAAATTGGTCTAGTTTAAAAAGTAGAATCCACCCAATACCTTTCCATTTAGTTGTGATCATCCGAGGTATACAATTGTCCTCCGCCCCCTAAAAACTGCATGGGGTCATGGGGGTTAGGGAAAATAATGGTTTTGTAGATATCCCCCACCCCTTCTTTACTTGTAAAAAGCCCATCTACGCCACTTCTTACAATAAAATGACTTTGGAAATAATTCAATACCTACAATAGACCCTAATACTGTACAGGTATACCTACCTAGTTAATAGGTTTCTTTCACTGCCCGAATGCTCGGCAGAAAATGACGACTTTCCAATAGAATTCCACAACAGACGGCTTATAATACCGTTTCGGAAAGAAAGCAAAACAACGTTATTGCCAATTGAGAGCAGGCGGCAGTTGGCAGCTATCGGTTACAGATAACTCGTCATAACGGGTGTCGATACCGGGCGCGGTTTACACTTGGGCCATTGGTGGAATGGAGGTTTACAGCGGTGATGGAGGTTGCCGGTCAGAGTGCACGGATGTGAGAAAACGGTGAAAATGGCTGGGCCATACACGTAGAGTAATCAAGAGAATAAAGGAAGAGTTTATCTAGTATGTCACAATTTAAATATTATCACATTGCATGTCAAAAACTGTGTGTCACACTAAACGCACATGTGTCAAAAATGTTAAATTCCTGAAAAACTGGGTTAAGGTTTCAAAGCCAAAGAGTTTACCAAAATGATCAACAATAAAAATTACTTTAGCACAGAATGTGATATCATTTTCATAAAATGTCAGAAGACAGTTACTCCGTTGACTTTATACTTATTACTGAAATTGCAATTAAATTTTAACAGTTAAAAGTATTGATTAATACATGTTAATATTTATAAAACATAAGGATAATAAACAAAGTTTGATAAAGTACAGTACATAGCCAGGTTGAAATAATTTGATATACGTTATTATGAGTGGTAATGAATGGGAAACACAAAGTGAGAGGGAGACGAGCACACCATCTTAAATAGGTAAGGGACTGATGAGTCACGTTAAAAAGAGAGGGGAAGAATTTGAAAGTAAGTGATCGCAGCGTTTTGCGTCATTCTGAGGAAACTGAGGACAGTTTTAATAATGGTTCATTTTAAGATAAAAACGGCCGTAATTGCAACTATTCAACGATGCAACCCGTACACTGAGGCGCCGGGCGACACGCTCAGTTACATCGGCCGTTAATACTAATAGAAAAAATTGCATTCAATGGTTACGTAAAACAGTTAGTGGAGTCTGAAAAACTTTGAAAACAAGTTACGTTATTTTTGCTTTATATGTGCCCGGGCTCCGTTGGACACTTCATGAAATGCACATTTACAGCAAGTGGCTACGACATATACACATATGTAGAGTGTGTTGGAGAACGACCTAGGGGAGAAAAATCATGAGCGGTTATGTAATCCGAGGTAGAATTAATCACGACGAAGAATTTTTTAACACATATGACGAAACGATTTCAGTACAACTTTGCCGGAAAGAGATATTTATTTGTTGTTTACCCCTTCGCCCGCAACTGAGCAACTATTGAGCCTACAACAAAAGTGACGCCCTCTTTAGTGCGCCCTTTGACAAGTAGTTTTATTTCTTCAGAGCTCTTCTCCTTTGATGCATTCTCTCGGGTGGGAATGGGCTCATACCAAAACAAACAACCCTAATGTTTGACAGATCATACCGTTTTCCCCGGCTTTGTACACGGAAATTACAGTCAAAATGGAAAACAACCCCCAAACCCAAGAAACCGGAAAATAAAAAAAAAATCTTATTTAGGACTTTGGAAGTCATTCATAAGTTTCTGTATTTAAAATGTGTATTACTAAATCTCTTACTATCATTGGTTTTGTAATCAAGACTCCTGCAGTTCGTTGGAGGCAGCGACCACATGTAGTCGCTGGTTGGAGGTCGGGATTTGGTGTACCTCCATAATATTTAACACTAGAATACTACAAATCTCAAGAAGGCAACTGATTGGAGAAAACTGCTTAAATAGAGCGTTTCAGTGAAGTTGAAAAGGAGATTAATATCTAAAAACATTCACAATCAATGAATGCTTTAAAGAGTTTGTAGCCATTTGCGGTTTGGTACTCTATGTCCCTTCAAGCTTGGGCGGCCATAGGAACACTGGCGGCCATGGGAATCTCAAAATTAAAAAATGTAAACAAATCTGGCTTATTATTTAAATAATTTATTTTTTTCTCTTTTAAACTTGTAACTTTCTCTTCCTGATCATCACAAATACGTTAACTTTCCATTAGCAGCTCTTTAGACCTTTTACAATCGTCATATCCAACTATGGAACCAACTATACTGGACACGTTTTTACAAACAGTAGTAAAAGTAAATATGGGAAAATCGCTAAAAACGTGTCCAGTTTCATTATAATTCAAATGTTTCTATGTCTATGAAATTTAAAAACGTTATTAGCCTCCTCTATTTTCATGCTAAGCTCGCGTTATGACTTCGAAGAAATAAGCATTTCATGACTGTAGTAAATCTAAGTTTCTAACAAGCACTTTTAATATTCGTCACTATTAGTCCATATTTCATAACTTTATAAAATCAAAAATGTGCCATTATTATGACTCAAATTCGCGAATGTTTGAATACAAAAATTTAATTGCGAGAAAAGGACAGGCCTACGACAAGGAAATCCTACTCCTTATATATTTAGAAAGCACCAAGAAGCGTCAGCCTGCGGGGAAAGTTGTACTGTAATCTAATCGACCGTGAGAGGAAGGGACTTCACAATTTGCCAAGGTGTTTACACAAGCTTATGTGCATTAATTTAATATAAAAAATTGAAATTAAATATCGACTCATAATTTGTTTTTATAGAATATAATTATTTGGAATTCGATGACTTTCGTTCTAAAAGGAGTTGTTAACTTCTACAAGACTTTAACGATAAATTTTATGAAAAATGTTTGATTTCAAATCAAGGGCACAATAAGGCTTTTAAATAATCACATCTATATCTATATAATTAATACGCCAACACGAAATCTATATAATTAATACGCAACACGAAATTTGTCTTATGAACTCCTCCGTCATTTCTTAACCGATTTTGATCATTGACGGCTCATTGGAAAGAGCGTGTCGCGTAGATTTGCAAACTGGCATTACATTTTAGAAAACGTCCCTTGGGCTCTGCCCCATTGGCTTAAAGTTCCCATGTTATCCTTATGAAGAACATAATTGTTTACATTTTGATCAGCTGGATAATTTAATTGCTGTTATTTTTTAATTTGTGTAAACATAACCCTCAAGACGGATCGTGTTAGCATGATTGTGTTTTAAATTTGTCGCCATTTGAATTATCGCTCTGCTAGAGTAGCGCACGATTCCGTGCGCTCGGATCCACTAGTATAGAACAAAGGTCTGGCCTGATGACAATTCAGCTGAACAATCTGGTGTGGCAGTTTTCGTGATACGAGTTTTGAACAATAAATCACTAAGACCCTTCATTTTACATGATTTATCTTATTTAAAAAATAAAGGATGAATAGAAGTTTTTTTTATCTAATGAGTAAATTATGTCACGATTTAGTTGCCTGTGTCATGTTAGCCAACTTTTCTTGGCCGAGTAGCCCAACACAGTCACACTGACACGGCCAAAGCGGTGGGTCGACCCCGGTGTAACAGCGGGAGGATGGCGTTTCTGCCGTGACGATCGTGTCGGAGAAAGTCGGGTCGTGATCTTCCTCAACACTCCACCGTCGCCCTCCCCTCCGCCCTCGCAGCACGCTTCGTCCGTTGTCCTCGGTGCAACGATATGTAGCATCCACCGTCGCCCTCCCCTCCGCCCTCGCAGCACGCTTCGTCCGTTGTCCTCGGTGCAACGATATGTAGCATCCACTGTCGCCCTCCCCTCCGCCCTCGCAGCACGCTTCGTCCGTTGTCCTCGGTGCAACGATATGTAGCATCCACTGTCGCCCTCCCCTCCGCCCTCGCAGCACGCTTCGTCCGTTGTCCTCGGTGCAACGATATGTAGCATCCACCGTCGCCCTCCCCTCCGCCCTCGCAGCACGCTTCGTCCGTTGTCCTCGGTGCAACGATATGTAGCATCCACCGTCGCCCTCCCCTCCGCCCTCGCAGCACGCTTCGTCCGTTGTCCTCGGTGCAACGATATGTAGCATCCACTGTCGCCCTCCCCTCCGCCCTCGCAGCACGCTTCGTCCGTTGTCCTCGGTGCAACGATATGTAGCATCCACCGTCGCCCTCCCCTCCGCCCTCGCAGCACGCTTCGTCCGTTGTCCTCGGTGCAACGATATGTAGCATCCACCGAAGCCCTCCCCTCCGCCCTCGCAACACGCTTCGTCCGTTGTCCGTTGTCCTCGGTGCAACGCTATGTAGCATCCACTGTCGCCCTCCCCTCCGCCCTCGCAGCACGCTTCGTCCGTTGTCCTCGGTGCAACGATATGTAGCATCCACCGTCGCCCTCCCCTCCGCCCTCGCAGCACGCTTCGTCCGTTGTCCTCGGTGCAACGATATGTAGCATCCACTGTCGCCCTCCCCTCCGCCCTCGCAGCACGCTTCGTCCGTTGTCCTCGGTGCAACGATATGTAGCATCCACTGTCGCCCTCCCCTCCGCCCTTGCAGCACGCTTCGTCCGTTGACCTCGGTGCAACGATATGTAGCATCCACTGTCGCCCTCCCCTCCGCCCCCGCAGCACGCTTCGTCCGTTGTCCTCGGTGCAACGATATGTAGCAGCATCCACTGTCGCCCTCCCCTCCGCCCTCGCAGCACGCTTCGTCCGTTGTC
This sequence comes from Flexamia atlantica, assembly GCA_035578135.1. Classification (NCBI taxonomy): domain Eukaryota; kingdom Metazoa; phylum Arthropoda; class Insecta; order Hemiptera; family Cicadellidae; genus Flexamia; species Flexamia atlantica. The sequence goes on along the minus strand of JAQJVK010000012.1, from coordinate 19,108,958 downwards.
CTCGGTGCAACGATATGTAGCATCCACTGTCGCCCTCCCCTCCGCCCTCGCAGCACGCTTCGTCCGTTGTCCTCGGTGCAACGATATGTAGCATCCACTGTCGCCCTCCCCTCCGCCCTCGCAGCACGCTTCGTCCGTTGTCCTCGGTGCAACGATATGTAGCATCCACTGTCGCCCTCCCCTCCGCCCTCGCAGCACGCTTCGTCCGTTGTCCTCGGTGCAACGATATGTAGCATCCACTGTCGCCCTCCCCTCCGCCCTCGCAGCACGCTTCGTCCGTTGTCCGCGGTGCAACGATATGTAGCATCCACTGTCGCCCTCCCCTCCGCCCTCGCAGCACGCTTCGTCCGTTGTCCTCGGTGCAACGATATGTAGCATCCACTGTCGCCCTCCCCTCCGCCCTCGCAGCACGCTTCGTCCGTTGTCCTCGGTGCAACGATATGTAGCATCCACCGTCGCCCTCCCCTCCGCTCCCGCAGCACCTCGGTGCAACGATATGTAGCATCCACCGTCGCCCTCCCCTCCGCTCCCGAAGCACCTCGGTGCAACGATATGCAGCATCCACCGTCGCCCTCCCCTCCGCTCCCGCAGCACCTCGGTGCAACGATATGTAGCATCCACCGTCGCCCTCCCCTCCGCTCCCGCAGCACCTCGGTGCAACGATATGTAGCATCCACCGTCGCCCTCCCCTCCGCTCCCGCAGCACCTCGGTGCAATGATATGCAGCATCCACCGTCGCCCTCGCCTCCGCTCCCGCAGCACCTCGGTGCAACGATATGCAGCATCCACCGTCGCCCTCCCCTCCGCTCCCGCAGCACCTCGGTGCAACGATATGTAGCATCCACCGTCGCCCTCCCCTCCGCCTCCGCAGTACCTCGGTGCAACGATATGTAGCATCCACCGTCGCCCTCCCCTCCGCTCCCGCAGCACCTCGGTGCAACGATATGTAGCATCCACCGTCGCCCTCCCCTCCGCTCCCGCAGCACCTCGGTGCAATGATATTCAGCATCCACCGTCGCCCTCGCCTCCGCTCCCGCAGCACCTCGGTGCAACGATATGCAGCATCCACCGTCGCCCTCCCCTCCGCTCCCGCAGCACCTCGGTGCAACGATATGTAGCATCCACCGTCGCCCTCCCCTCCGCCTCCGCAGTACCTCGGTGCAACGATATGTAGCATCCACCGTCGCCCTCCCCTCCGCCCCCGCAGCACGCTCCATCCGTTTGTCCTCGGTGCAACACATGCAATATCCATCGCCCCGACTGTTCAAATTGACTGCATCAACCTCTGGAGATTTCACTTGAGTCGTAGTTGTATTTTTCTGTCCATAGTTTCCAGTGCACTGAAAATGCACTTCAGACGTATGGTACTTCTGACGTTTCTTTTTGAGCTACGACCCTTCTATTTATTGAGAATGATTCAACTTTAAATTACATTCTATAATAATTAGTTATAATGTATTCTAATTGGGGATTATTCGACTTTTAATTAGAGAGTAATTAAATTAATTACTCTATAATTTCATTTTAATTTTAATTTATATAATTATAAAGTAATTAAAAAAGTATATCAACGATTTTAATTAAAAAGTATATCAACGTATTTCGGTGATGTCTTGAGTACGTTGAGGATGCAATGAGGAGGGCCGGAACATTGATGTTTTATAAAAGAAACTGGTCAATTTTATGGGACTGAACTCTCTTCCGAAATCAACCATCAATGTGAGCTCTAAGTAACTAAGATAGTTACGATAACCAAAAGAAGGAACCGAGTCTCTAGCAGAGGAAACAGGAAACCAAGCGTGACGCACACTGGCGGGCTGTACCTCCAAGTTGAAACTGAGTTATTCTGACTTGGTACCTGACGGTGTACCAGTCTATGTACCACCGTCGGTGTACCAGTATTATGTATTTTACAGTATTAAAACGGGAAGCATAGACTTGAAAGAATCCAACTGCAGCCATGTAACTATCGTTTCATGCCCCATTTCATTTGGACGAACTGATTGGCCGACAAGCAACAATTTTCTTAGTTTATGTAAAACAAGTCTCGTGAAACGCAATCTGTGACGGTTATTAAAAAGTAACTAAAAACTTCCCCTGTCCGAACTCCACCCATAAAACCGAGAAAACTCAAGATCATTGATTTAAGAGTGGATTTGGTTAATATTTAAGTAAAAAAAAGTACTTACACGTAAGTCTTACTCTTAAAGATGCCCAATTCATACCTGAAAAGAACATACATTTTAAAATCACATTCATAAAATAATAGTTTAATTCTATAACAGTCAAATCGATTAACTATAAAGATTAATTTTACTGGCTCACTTTTCAACTTAATATTAAAATTAAAACAATTAAGACCCAAAAAATCATTGCCAGTAAAAAGACTATCATCACATCCATCCCACAATCATCCATCCTTTATTCCAATTCTCATTAAAATCTAAAGTAGAGTCCCGAATAACGGAAATTCTGCAATATGAAAATCCAGTTTGACCGAAAAGGTTTTGTGACGGAAAATTTTCACCGATCTTGGGTAAGTATGTGAGTAACTTTGCACACGAAGATAAACCGTCTAATATTTTATTAAGCGAAAACACGAAAAAATGATGTTTTAACTTCGTAACGTTTGCGTGTGTTTATCCACGATATCAGGTATATGAATCTACAAATCATAGAAAAATGTCCTTGAAGTTTAATCGCGTATATTTACCTGACATGGCAACAACTTAAGGGTGTTTGGTCCAGGTTTGGTCTAAAAATATATTTAAAATTTTCCCAACTCTATTTATTGTTATGTTGAAACAATAAGATAAATTAACAATAACATAACAGGGATTTTTTACACCTAAATTATTTTTGTAAAATATAAGAGCTTCATAGGTCCAAAGTGCCAAAAAAACCCAAAAATATCAATTTTGTACAACTCTACAGGAAAAAAAGCTTGATTCACAAAGCCGGTATTTTGGGAATTTTTATGATTACTTTCTGACTAGAACTTTACATAAAAATGAAATAAAATATATTAATTATTATTTTCTGTTCCATTTGAAATTTTATACTGTAGCTTCGAAAACTATGTTAATTTTGTGGCCGTCGATACCATTCAATTTCATAAAAAATGACAACTTAATCTTTAAAACTTTTCCCTGTGGAGTTAAACCAAGATATTGAACTTTGCGCCTGCACAATTCGGCTAGGCAACCAGCATTACGCAAATGAATGCTACGAACACGTTACTTCCGTACCCCTTATAATCAAATGCGCTAGTAAAAACTGAAATTGTTTTTCTAATTCTTGGTCAAACACCCTAAAAGAAGAAAAGGACCATTTAATTTGATCGTGCGGCTGTAGCAGAGGTGAAGCGAAAGACGATTGCGCGTCCCTGAGAAATCGACATAATGTAACTCCGGGAATATCTTAGCATACTTTGAAATTAGTTGGAGAATTAAACAAACAAAGTTAGAACATATAAGGAAGTAAAAGGATTAACAACTAATTGAAATATTTAAGAATTTCCAAATTGATTTAATTCAGATAATTTTAAAAGGATAAACTGAACAAATCCTTTAAAATAATTTACGAAACGTTTCTATTCCCACAATAATTTTATCAACAGATATAAGGATAATTAAAACTAAAATTTCAAATATAAACGCAACTTATTTTATTTAATTTCACTGATTAGTTCCAGCTAAAATGTCTTAGTAGAAGTATTATTATCCAACAAATTATTATTTAGAGAAAAAATGAATACGTAAAATACCTATTATACACAGCTATTACCCCAGTAAACAAAAAGCATTGAATTGTTATATAATTCGGGAGTGCCATAGTATTTCCTGTATCTCTTACTTTCTACTGTTACTGCTTATCTCTACACGCTTCATCAACAATAATTACTGTTCTCAATAGCTAAATCAGCACCGCCTTATCAAATAACGTCGCTCCAATATGTGATGTAAGGTGTGATATATCAACAAGCGTCTTCATTCATATGCGGAACGGTATAGCGGGCGAGGTGATTGCGGTGCAATGGTGGCAGAACTGGGGCTGATTGCAGTACTGTTGGTACGACTGACTGCGCCGCTGCGACTGGCGGGAAACAGTTGTCATGGCAACCCGGGTACAGTCGGCACCGTATCTAGCGCGCCGGCGGGGGCGGTACAGTCCGCGCCAAAACCGTCGCCACCGCGCCGCATTGCTCCTCTCACCGCAGGTTTTACAATCGATAATTAATTTGTTTCTCGCCCCGAATCGAGGGACGGAAATTGAAGAATTTTTCTAGGAGAGAATTATTACCAAGCCAGCTTTTCCAATAAAGTCAAAAAGAATTTATATCTGTGTTTTCTTAGCCAAAGTAATGCACGCGGGTTGAAATTAGCTTAAACGATAAAAGACAAAAATTTACTGTATCCAGAAAAATTCATATAATTAACTTTTTAACCCTTAAATTTTTGTTCGAGGCAATATTTATATAAATTAGGGAACCGTCAATGCGTTCAGGTTTATTAATCCGTTAAGTTTATTGTATGTATTTTTGAACGTCAGTGCATCTCCGATTTGCCCAAAATTTTAAATTGAAAATTTAATATACAGCGCTGTTTAGTTTTTAAATAATTAATTACAACCACTAGGAACAAGCAGGAAAGTAGTCTTACATGCACAAAGATTCGAACAAACACAGTTGCATACAAGCGCAAACATGTTTGCGCTTGTATGCAACTTGGATGATTGTTTCTCCTTTTTAATCACATTCATAAATTTATTATTTTCTTCAATTATAAGCATGACTTCTTGCTTGAATGTTTTTGTTTGAAAATCAAATATTAAATATTATGCATGCATGACTGCTTCTATTTAGCTTGGTAACCAATTTATATTATTTCCTTTTTTCAAAAAATAGAAAACCTACTGAAGTTTTGATTTAAGGAATAATTTTGGTTTATTTGACGTTCCATTGCTGTCTGCCATTTTATAAGCTTTTATAGCTGCTCCATTGTAGTGCATCAAACAAATATGACCATTCACAGAGAAAATAATACATATTCTATTATACAAATTCCCTAAGGATTTTCTTGTGAACATCAACACTCTTTTATTTTATAGGCCGATTTTGATGATTGAGGTGTCAAATTAATGAGATTTTTCTGTAAAAGTCATAGAATAACATTCACCACCTTTAATTAAATGTGCTTTGCCCTAATGGATTTAAAAATCCCCATGTATTTCAAATGTAAGAAACATATTTCATTGATATTTTTGATTTGAACAGACAGCTTTCTTGAAAAACAATAATTGACACTTCTTTAGCATTATTTTACCGTATACATTTGCCATTGCACTATGGCATTTGTATACATTTTTAAAAGCAAATCCTAACAAATCCAAATTACAATTAGGCCCTGCAATGAGCTGGCAGAGGTTAGGAGCATTTGAAGGACTGGTCCCGTCATCGAAGTGACGAATCACCTGCCATCAAGCATGGAGGAAGATTATTTTATTGTTTAATCTGAAGAATGTTGTGGAGTTGTCCGAGCGCCGATCTAAAAACTTCAACACTGTTGGTATCCGTCGACGGCTGTCTTCGAGGTATACCTTCCCTGTATAAGCAAGGTTTCCAACGTTTCACATTAGTAGTGATGCTGAAGATGGAAAACCTCCGAAACCTAAATCCACGTTGAAGTGAGACAGGGACGTGCGCCGTCGGTCGTCCAGTGTTGAAATTATATTATTTCATACCTAGAATCAATTCTTTGTTTGAAATTCATTGTTGGTGATGGTGATTTTATATTTTGATTAGGATTTTTGCGGACATTTGCCATCACTGCGTAGAAAAGGATAGGGACACGCTTAGGACAACTGTTTTCAGAAAAAAGACACACACAGGGCAGTACTTAAATTTTCAATCAAACCATCAAAAATCTGTCAAAGAAGGGGTAGGTTACTCATTATTTGACAGAGCAAAGGGCATTTGCTCAAATCAAGATGGATTAAATCAGGAAAACAAAAAAGTAGAGCAAGATTTGGCTAAGAATGGATACCCTCAATCCGTAATAAGAAAGTGCAAAAACCGTAGGGCTAAACAGAATGAGTCAGAAAACACTGAAAAATTCGTTCCTATGTCAATCCCTTATGTGCCGGGATTATCGGAAAAAATTAGAAGAGTTGCTAGGAAGTTCAAAGTTAGAACCGCGTTTAGGACACAAAACATTCTTAGGCAATGTCTCGTAAAAACCAAACCAAAAAATGGCACTCAGGGATCAAAAAACTGTGTTTACAGAATAAACTGCAATAGTTGCTCTAGGCCGTATTATGGCGAGACAAAAAGACCTTTAAGTGTTAGAATCAAAGAACACAAAGATAACACGAGGAAGGGCTTAGTGGATAAATCAAAAATTGCTCAACACTGCTGGTCTGAAAATCACCAGATGAATTTTGACGAAGCAAAAATAGTACACCGCGAACCTCATTTTTTTAAAAGAAAACTAATTGAAGCTTCATACATAAAACTAGCAGACCAACCAATCAGTCAATCTTCACTTGAAATAAGGCCAGTATGGCTACCAATATTAAATAAAGAATTGAAAGACAGGGAAAATAAAGTGTCAGCAAATAGGGTAATTACTAACAATTCCGTTCAAAATTCTCACAACATGTTAACCCGTAGCAAGGCCAAGGGGCAAAATCAGGTTAAAAATTAACTAAAATACACAAACAGACACACGGAATTTGCATATCACATGTCTCTGTTTCAGGTTTTCGCCACCGGTAGCGCGCCGTGATTTGGTTGGCCGTGGCCGCCGCCATTTCCGTTGCCGCCGCCATTTGCTTCCTCCCACCAGTCTCAGCTCAGCTCTGATTGGGTGTGGACGTGCTCTCTCCTGTCTGGTGATTCTTGATACTTGTGATTCCTGTGTTATTTTGTGTTATTGTTTTTCTTTTCAGCTAGTGTTTTGTGACTGTATATACAGTTCTCTGTTTTAGCTGTGTTTTTGTCCAGGTTTTCCTGGCTATGTGTTACTAATCTTGTTATGTTCTAGGTTTTCTTCCACCTGAAGACGGGATCAGATTCCAGATCCCGAAATGTCGTGAAACTTGTTTTTTACTAATCAGTGATGGCAAATGTCCGCAAAAATCCTAATCAAAATATTTCATACCTGTGTTTAAACCTGGACGCATAGCTGTGCTTTTTAACCACAATATGAATGAAGAAGATTTTTTATAGAAGTGAATTAATTCTTCACATGTATTCTTGATATAAATTCCTTCCTAAAAATTGTAAAACTACACAGAACCGGGGTTGACCGAGCGTGTAACTAACTGGACTCTCGATTAAAACGTAAGTGAAACAAACAATAGAGCCGTTCCGGCTCTACTGAGACATAACAACGTAAACAGGCTTTGTGTAAAGAGCGGCGGAAACGAGGATGACTATGAAAACAAGCTCGGGATGGAGCATCAGGGAGCAGCGCGCAGGGAGCCGAGGGAGATAACGTGAAACATAAACATCTGAGACTACCGCTGGAGCGCCCCGGGTGCATATACCCTGGGTAATCTTCGATCCACCTTCCGCATTAAACCTAGGCGAGTATTGATAAAGGTAACTATGATTTTTACGGACCCGTTATTTTCATATTAAGTCTGTTTTTGATGTAACTTTTTACGCTCGGTGATAACTGGGCGATTGATTGGTAAATAATGTAATGCTTAAACTGCCTTTAATGAAATTCACTTCCGTATCAATCCTAGCCGAGAATGAATAAAGGTCACTGATTTTTACGAACTCGCTGTTTTTATATTAACTCTGTTTTTGATGTAACTTTTTACGCTCGGTGATAACTGGGCGATTGATTTATTAAAAAATGTAATGTTTAAATTGCCTTTAATGAAATTCACTTCCGTATCAATCCTAGCCGAGAATTAATAAAGGTCACTGATTTATACGAACTCGCTGTTTTTATATTCCGTCTGCTCTTTAATGGCACTTAAACGTACGGTAAAACTGGGGGATTGATTGATTAAATAATGTTATGTTTAAATTTGCAGCAAGGTTTAATTTAATATGACTCTTGTTACATCACACTTAAATATTGGTCCGAACTAATTTCGAATTAGTGATTTTCATCGATAAGCCGGTCGTGAATAATCTATAGTCAGTGATTTAAATACTTATGAAAAAATACAAATCTTAGAACTGTTTTAATGACAAGAGAAAGATTACCGTTCGAAGTCACTAGAAGTGCAATAAATGTATAATCCTAATGTATTATCAATAATGAATGCCGTTATTATAAATTTCTGTCAAAACATGGATGTTTCTAAATGTTTAAGTATAAATTACATTTTTTTATGTAATCAAATAAACTACCGACCATGAAAAATCACTTGCAAAATCCGAGTTGAAACCTTTACGATGCTTTAAAACCAGAAGGAGGAAACCAAATAATTTGAGTCCACAGCCACTATGATCATCGTCTAATCAAGCAACCCCACTGGAATCCTCAAACAGATATAATTGGATCAACATTCTGCAAACGGTGACAATCTCTAGGGAGATTATACCCGCTAAAAATCAAGTTCCGTTCTTTCATTTTTGTATTTTTTTCTCGTTCTCTCACCAGAACACACGATGAAAACTTTGCTCCGAATTTACCGCCGGAGAGACGCCGGCGCCGCGCGGAGGCTGCGGCTTGGCAGCGCGGCCGCACACGGACGTCGGCGGCGGTCAAAGAAACACCGCGATTGTTGGATTGTTTGCGCTCCCCTCCCGCCTCCCGCCTCTACCTTGGTTACGCACCAACTATTGATGTATATGTGCGTAAATAATGCCATTTTTAGATTGGAAATTGCCAGGGAAATTACTGTAGATAATATTTTATTTTAATAATTTAAGGTAGCTGAGAGCTGAAAGTGGGTTCCGGAGTTCAAGAAATAGAACTTGGAATACACCTTATGAAAGGCTCCGAAACGTATATCAAAGAAACCGACATACGTTGTCCTGAAGTCCATTTTCCAGTAGAAGAGCTGGATATCACTTCAATTCTCATACAGTACTTTGATACAAGAATACAGTAGCTACGGATATACTAAGAAACAGAACACCAGGACTGTTAATAGACCAGTACTCAGTACTGTATCTATCAGTCAGTATCCATCGTCTTATATTTGTCTTGAAAATATAGGTGAATACGTGTCTTCTTTATACGCCCCGAAAAAAACATAGATCAAATTATTTGATTAATCATGCAATTTTAGATTACCTATACGAAATCTTTTGATATCTTGAGACCAAGAGCTGTGTAAAGAGTCATGGAAGCAGGGGATTTTAGAATCGCACTTATGTATGTTCATTGTACCACAATATTTCAATTCAATTTTGGGATGGACATACAGTAGTATTATTATAAAATCCTCACCTTGCTCATATAATTTTACAACAGTGAAATTCTTAATTTGTAAACTGCCAGTGAGGCAATCCTAAAAACGCAATTACTCCTTTTAGTCCTATTACCATTGTTGTGATTTTCTTTCATTTTTCGAAATATCCTATTGTAAGTTGAGACAAATCACACAACCTAAAACAAATAAAAGGATAAATATTTGCATAGTTTTGTTTGATAATATTTAATTTGCGAAATCCTTCGCCCACAATATTCTTTACACCAATTTTTTGTTTACCCAATAGTCTTTGAATGCTATTGCTATTGCCTTCAGCATAAGTGTCATTGAAAACTTCGTTAATAATACCTTTATTTTTTACCCGTCTGCGAGGACTTTCGTAGTATTAATTCAATTAAATTCACGATGAGCAGCGCCATCATTGCTAACGAATGATTCTGATGCTGTTTACTTCACCCGCACCATCCTGCGATTTACAAACCACGCGCCAATATTGATTCATACAAGTAAATATAATACAGATTAGATAAACATCAATATATAGAGTAACAGTCCCTCCTTATCTCATACGTCAATAATTTCTTGTTGCTTGTCTCTGATGCAAGCCAAAATTCAAATCTTCTATCTATCTATATTACTAATTCTGTAAGCGATTTTTTTAAATCAAAATTGTGAGAGTTTGACAGCTTGCAGGATGATGGGAGAGGGCTCAAATTAAAGGTCTTGGTCCCAGGGGGTCGAGAAAAATATCAGATTATGTCCAAATCTACCAGAAAATGAGAAATAACGAAAAATGTCTTCCATTTAAAATGCATTGGGATTGAAAAACGTCTGCTTTGTTTAGATTAAACATGTGGTGCTAATGCTTGATTCAAAGCCATATGGTAGATGTTGACATGTGGGATTTTTTTCAAAATGCAGCTAACCATGTACGTTCAATGTACTATAACAAAAAATATTTTAAATTTAAGATTTTCTGGTTTTATAATAATTAAGGGTTTGAATTTTCTCATAATTTAAAATTATAAAATGTTAAGTACGTTTGTTTATGTTATAACGATGCAAATTTTTGCTGTTATAAGGTAAATTTTTGCGCCGAATTTTGGGCGTTTGGAAGATCGCAGGATAATGAGAGAGGGCTTAAATTGAAGGTCTCCATCCCAGGGAATCGGGGAAAATACTGAAATTGCTTTAAGCTTACTATAAAATGAGAAATAACGTAAAATAGCTGTCATTAAAAACCATTGGGATGTAAAAAGGTCTGCTTTGTTTACTTAAAAACAAATGCTAGATATAATCATAATTTTGTGGATCCAAAAGCCTATTTCTGAGAAGGTATTTTGCACTATAGTAAAGAAGGAGGATTATGCATAGGGGCTATTAGCCCCTTCAAGCCTCTAGTAATATATAATTACACATTGTTTGATTTGGAAAATGTAGAATGGCATTTTCTTGGGTTTTCTCCGTTTAAAATTATTCAAGAGGGAGGAATGAATGTTGATTTAAATTTATTAAATACATAAAAAACTGTTTTTATCATACTGTCCCGAAAACAGCCGTTTTTAGTTCTCTAAATCGTACGCAAAATGATCGTTTTTGGATCACTTCGAATAGGAGTACTGAAAAAACATATGGTAAATTTTGCCGTACTCTAATGTCAAAATTTGTTTATGTTACGTTTGAAAGGTTGAACGATTTCTTAACTTGTGTTTGTAAACTACTAACAGATGTGTAAATGACGATGACTATTTTGGATAACCTCAAAATTATGTAGTCTAATTTTTTAACGATTAAATGGTTATTTATACATAATGATGAACATAGTGGTTCATCACACGGAGCAAAAGTGTCTCCTTGGTACTCGATCGCATTTCCAAGCTCGGCTGCCGCCTCGCCTGTAAATTACGATCTCGTACCAAAAAGAGCCACTTTCGCTCCTAGTAATGAAAACTACTATTTCAGGAATATATAGCATGGGGTGCACTCACATAACGCACACATGCACACAACAAAGGGATTCTTTAATGTGAGCTACGAAAGAGTCGAAGTGTTTGTCATTTTGTAAGACTTTTTTTCATTTACAACTCGTATCATGCTAATTACACGAAATAGTCAGTAATAAAGACAAAATTCAATTCAATTTAACTTGATCCAACTTTTACTAGACACAAAAAAACCTGCCCTGGAATATTTAATTAGCGTGAGGTGCATGGATAAATATAAAGCACTAACAGTCCAACCGTTATCGATTTATGACTGTGAAGAAAAACCCCTGACTTATTGAATTATTAATAGAATGCATGAATACAACACAGCAAGTCAAATACAACTAACAAAATACACTAAGTGTAATACAAAACAACTTAGACAAGATTGAATTACATTTCTGAGATTCTTGTCCGTGTATAAAAGACCAATTTGTGCTGACATCAGAAACTAAATAAATAACTTGAATATTTCCTTGGTAAAAGCAAATGTATATTTTCAACTTAAACATAACAATCCTCTAAAATCCGCAAAATAATCTTTTAAAAATGTTTTATAAAAAGTTTATCGAAACCCAACTTCAATAAAACCTTACAACAGCAGTAACTACAGTACTTTGTCGTCGATCATGGGTACATTTTCGAAAACTTTCGCTTGGATATAAGTCAGGAGATGAGTCTACACTCGCGCGACGAGATCTTTAATATGAAGATCTCGGATAATCCGTACATCGGGGTACAACTTTGATCGCTCCCGGGGGAGGAGTATACCTGTTGCTAATGGGATATCCGCTATTACCCTCGACTCGTTCCGACGCTTACACGTCCTCATGCCTCTCCGACATCCCCCCTTTTGTTCTTCATTATCCCCACCCCTTCCCTCATCTTATCGTTCACGTAATATAAGTGTGAAAGTTTGTGTTTGTTTGGTTGTCACATTGTATAAGTCAGCTGTAACCGCGTACCTATCCAGGCAGACGACTGTAAACAATTCCAATTGACAGATAAATAAACAGTGCAGGAGCAAAAGCAGCTGTTTCTTAATAATTTAGCATCTTAAATTGCTGCTCTATGTCCATTGTTTACCGAGTTATCGCTAGTGGTTAATAAAGTTTACGTTGTCCCAATGTTGACCTTGAGGAAAATAAATAAAATTCCACAACTAGCTTACTTCTCAACATATCTTAATGAAACTTGGTATCTAGTTGATATCTATTGGATTATTAAAAAAAAACTAAATTTCACACTTCCATGTCTGCAAACCTGCATACTCATTCCCTATGTTATTCTTGTTAGTGGAGAAGATTGTTGTACGCTCAATTTAGGATTTAAGTTGATTTTACTTGATTTGAGGCTCCGTCTAAATGATTTCTTTAAGCATTTGAAATTCGCTGAGTATGCAGGTCTGCTGCGACGGGGGTATTTATCTTTACTACTCAAAGTGATTGTAATTGGATTACATTGCATCCACCTCCCGATGTGACGTTTTTTGGGAGGTAAGCGCGGCGGCAATCCAAAAACTCGACTACATGACAATTCTTATCTAACTTAACTGGTCTGACCAAACCTAACCTAACCTAACCTGACTAACCAGCCGAATATCAAAGCTAAGCAACAATATGTCAAGTCTTGTCTCATTTCATTTAACTAGTCTTACCACACCTAATGTAACGTAATCTGACCTTACCTGAATTATTAAACCTGAATTGACCTTACCTAACCTGACCTAATCTAATCAGCCAGGTATCAACGCGTTTTGATCACTGAAAGATATATTTAACACTGAGCTCATGCAAAAACATATACCATTTCATTACTTGTACCATTTGAAAACCTGGCCTCCGCCAAGCAAAGCGCGATTCTCTCAGAGGAGAAAAGAGAGGTCCTCGTGAAATTCAAACAAAGTTGCCTCATCAAATCTGAACGATTTAAATAATATGGAGTAATAAGGACAGTAACTGAGGAAATGGCTAAGATGTGCAAATTACATGATATGGGACTATAAGGGGCGGTTCAAAGGGGAATGCTGCAAAACTATACATTGGATGACGATTTTCTGGGGAATTAGTGGGCCTAACTTTGATTGTTCATATATAACTATATCTAATTGTAAACCAAGAAGACAATCTTCCTCTCTTCAGGAACAATAACAAACCACAAATTCGTGTTGAAACCATGATGAAAGCGATTTTCTGGGTACCGACGATTCGTACTTCTCAAAATGCTTTGTTTTCAAGGTGAGTGAGGGGTAGCCATAAACCCAAGACGTATAAAAAATACACTGCTCGTGTTATAATGTCAAAGGAACGCCTTGAAACTCTGCTCGATTATAGGTTGAACATAATACTGTATTGAGGAAAATCCAACAATTCTCGCTCAGTTTGGGGGTTGACGTTTGCTATAACATTGTATACGCTCAACTCTTGACGCGTGTACAGCTGTTTCTTCATTGTACATGCATTACGTCAATAATTGTATCATTGCATTCGAGTCAAGAACTCCTCTTTTTCCCCTCTCGCAACTCATCACACAACCAATGTTTACACTAATCACCTCTCTATTGACGGTGTTCTACGCGGCTTGTTTGTGTCCGGTAATTTCCACCCTTCATTATCTTGTCAACACATTCTCCTCGTCATATGGCGTTCATTGGACCACCTTACAATTACCAACTTGATCGCCTTTACCCACCTTGCAAAAAAGCACCAAATTGTTAGATGAAAAATCTGCGACCAGCATTAGGTGTCGCTATCAAAGCGTTTAAAACGCTTTTCACAGCTCTAACTTCGACCAAGATAAATTTTCAAGTTAACAATCGGTACATAAACCTCAAATTTCAGTTTGGATTCCAGAATTTTCCTGGACACGACTCTTGTCCGTAGCCGCTCGGTATCCACGGTTACCACGCGTGCGAACCGTGGGAATTTTCGCGAGGCGACGTTGCAAGCCTTCAAGGTGAGCCGGCAAGTTCAATGTCTCCGCTGCGCAGTCGCCGTCCGTTTCTTGACCTCGCGGCGCGGCTCGGCGCAGCCGCGGACGCGGGTACATACCGAGCGCACGCGCACCACGCCGGCGCCGTGTCAAGCACCATCGGCTTACAACGATTTAGTTATAAAAAGGCAAACAACTACAAATCCAATAGAATTTTGGGGATAGAAATTTTAAAGTTCCGGCGATAAATTCAAAGAAAACCCCTCAAAAATGTTTATACAGTAATACCTTACCAAAGTGTAAGAACACTACAGTACATTGTTGTTGGCTGTTGAAATGAAGTATAATGACCATTTTGAAAGTAACGTTTTTTGCCATTACAAGTTTAGTGCCAACAATTTTTTGGAGTCTTCGTTCAATTTAAGAATGACAGCAATGGTTTTTAAAAGCCACTGCGAGGTCATAAGGTTTTAACGTTGAATACGTTAAAACCATTTAACAACTCTTTTGGGCCGATCTTTGGCTTTTTCGCTTACTAAACACACAATAATAAACCTGCTGGTGGAGAGAAATTATGACACTAAAACACGGAGTCTAATCGTACACAAACGAAACATAAAGGATACAATTAATTAGACTTACACTTACCCAAGAATGATTTAAAATACATCAAGAAAATTTCAAATCGCAAATCATACGGGAAAAACCCCAAGATACAATAGGAAAAAATTTAAAAATTAATTAAAAGAACAGAAAGTAGATTTTGAAGAAATGAGTCTACTTTTGATTGCTTTATAAAATTAATAAAACACTATTTCCAAGGGTTGACATTAAATAAAAACACTAATGCGATATCAGTTCCATATCAATCCCCTTTCACTTCCACACCGGCTGAGTTCAAATTTGAGAACGCCGAGGCTGGAGCGGTCGATACGAATTCACCTGCAGTGAAGGGGGAGGCGGGGCAGGGCGGCTCAAAATTGGCCTAGTCTATTCTGGGTCCACCAGGCGACATTAGTGCGAGGGTCTAAGTTCCTACAGGCTAATTAATTGCCTCAGTTCATGACCTTTCACATGGTACAAGCAAACATTTCCTTATTCATGTGCACAAAACACCCCAATAAGGAAATTTAATCCTCGGATTATTTATTTACAATTAATTTGAAATTTACTAGATTTTTGCTGATGTTAATAAAAGGACTGTATAATATTCTGTAACTGCAATTAAAACGGACAAAGCATCGACCACATAGTTTGGTCGCTGGGACAAAGCTTGTCGAGTCCGGCGATGATTTCCTCTGAGTAATGACTTTGGGAAACTTTTAAATGCTCAATTAATTCGGTTTACGAAGTACGTGACTCGTTTGAACCGTTATGTAAGTTTTTAACTAAATGCGAAACGAGATTCAGTCAAATAAACGTGTGAAATACTCTACGATTATTACAAATTACAATCAAAACGTCTGTCATTAAACCTGTAATTGTTCGTCAAAGTTCCCGCAACCAGTCACAATTACTGCCAAAATAAATTACAAACGACAAATTACAGGCGTCATCTATTGGACCTTGCGATGACTTCGCTGTGACTGGTCTAAATCGGACCTCCTCAACTGTACGATTAAATGAAACTGCATTGTTAAATAAACAAAATTAGTACATTACCGTGGTTAAATTAGTTCAACAAAACATATATTTTCTATTATGTGATGAAACACAACTTTATTGCAACCAGAATAAAAATAGTTGACAATAAAATTATTGTGTTTGGATAAAAAATATAAGTTTGATCAAGCGATAGTTAGTTAAATGCAAAAAAAATTATTAAAAAAAGCATGATTGCAATTTATTGTTTTGATGTTGAAAATGGTATAGAACCTCACAAAAACAGAATTTGTTTATTTAAATCACTTAAGACTTCGTGGCAAATCACAGAAAGTATCATTCATATTTGTTCAAAAGAAAACAATAGTTTTTATGTGAAACACCGATTATGGATTTAATTTCAAAAGGACGCTATCTATGTTTTGAGATGACGAGTTAGGTCACATTTCCGTTATAAGCGTGTTAAACAAGATTCATGAAATGTTGAGCGACGCGGCAGTGACATCATCGTAATTTGATCGATGGGACGAATAATAAAACCCGCCCTTTGTTTGAAGAGGACGTAAATAACCGATACAACAGACCAGTGGCGTAACTAGTCTGACTGCGCCCCAATGCAACTATTTCCCGTGCGCCCCTATTCGTACACTCATTCTCCCCCCCCCCCCCCCCCCGCCCCCAAATGAGCTCCAACAAAACTAACAACGACATTTCACCGTGCTTCCACACTTCCTGGTTACTATTTCACTACACACGACATTGTACAAGCTCTATCCAATTAGAGAAAGATTATTCAAAGTAATATAATTTATTATGTTCAGTAATTTTAAGTTAATAAAGAAATTATAATAAAAAATTTAAATTAAAGTAAAATAAAGTTGCTGAACATTTCCAAACACCATTAACATAACTGAAGTAAGCATCACATTACATACTTACAACTAATCAATGTACTTTTTAGGACGATAAAATATAGACTACTTCTTACTTTATTTAACATTTTATATTTATTGAGTGCTCTATACAATATACATGATATCGCAAGCTACAATATAATGTTCATGTTCCGTTTCTCAAAACTTGATTAATTTTACTAGATGATGCATGTCAAAGAGCTGCCTACAGCTCATAGTGTCAACACTGTATGTTAATTCCTATTCCCTGGCAAAACCCTTCGTCTCTTTGTTTCTAGGAACCGTCTTGCTAACTTTTCTACATCTAAAGACCGAGCTCTTTCATGTTCAATACTAACTGAACTAAGATCACACAGTCTAGTATTGGAGATAGAATTCCTTAAGTAGTTCTTTATTATTTTTAGTACGAGATAACGATAATAGTAAACAAAAGAATCACCAACATTCCGTTGTGACTGTAACGAAATAAAGTACCACGAATATTTTTTTACATTTGTTTTCGGTAAGGGAGTTTTGCTTCAACATATTTTTTTGCTAAACGTTTTCCAGAATATAAGTTTTTTGCGCCCCCCTAAAGCCTGCGCCCCCTGAAGGCGTGCGCCCCAATGCACCGCATTGGTTGCATTGGCGTTAGTTACGCCACTGCAACAGACCTCAGTTTATTGGAGGAGCGGCGGCATCTGAGCGCCTTATCGGGAAAGAAGACTGCACTCCCCATAGAACTATAAATGTTTATAGCTCTATGGCAGTCCGCAGTCGTATATAGAAAACCCGATCAGCGATTGTCAAGAAGTTTTCCTTTAGTAATTAATTGTTTGGAATACAATTGGCTATAAAGCTTTAAATTAATTATTGCTTTTAAACGAAGAATAATCTATGATTTGAGATAATAACATACCGTTTACAAATCGAGAAACTAATTTCTTGGATAAAGCTAGTTCGGCCTATTCTTGTGCACCACGAACGAAAATTACTTAATTGCGACTTTATTCAACCACGATTCTACATTTTGTAAGTATTTTTATTTACGGCTTTAAATTACTATAGGACATCCAACGGCAAAAAAAGAAGATTTTATGGCATGGCATAACCAAATCACAATAAGACTTATTGAAACTTCCGTAAACCTCCAGATAGTTTTATCATTCTATATTTCTTATCTATGCAGGGTTTTATTTATGACAATACTCCAATTACAGTTGTAAGACCGATTGTTGTTAGCAAGCTCTCGGCGTCACGTTGTATGACAAAATGTACGGAGGTCAGATCTATAGGAGCAATGCCCTAGACGACCTTAAAGTTTGGTTTTTGACCTTCATTAGAAGATAAATTTCAAGTAAAACAACTGTTAGAGTGAACACTGTTTCAGCAAACCCATCATTATTACAATTATCACACAACATAATAGTGACTGTGGCGTGTCTTGTAATCCAGCTACTTGGAGGTCACGAATTGTGGATAGTTGTTATGAGCGATAGCTCACAAGCAAGGCTACAACATCATATAGCTTGTGGACGCGGTGTTCCTTAGCAGTTCCTTAGTGGGGATTAACGTCCGCACTATTGAATACTATGTTCATAGGACCGTCCTCATAATTAGACCAGTTCTTAAAATTGTTAACCAGGGAAATTGTGGTTCGGATCCCACGTTAAAATGTAGGTCCTTTAGTTGCCATTGGCTGTTGGGCTATTAATTAACAGTCCTGACTAATAGTGAGGTGGCTTAGTGAAATTACCGTTACCTGGCGGATAAAAGCATCAAATTTGGTGTGAAGGTACCTTATGGTGTACTAATAAATTTTAGCTTAGGAGCCCTTTTGAATTTAAAAAAATGTCCACTCCTGGCACCAAAATCCGAGTGTGGTATGTAAAATCACAATTAACATGGGATCATTTTTGAAAAAAAGTTACTTTACTACATTTTTTACATGTATATTTTAAAATATTGACTTGGAAACAACGCCTATCGTTGTTTAGTGGTTAATCCTTTATTTTGAAAGGATCATAATTTTCGGCCGCCATCTTGGATCCGCCATTTTGGATATCAACTCAATTTTTTTAATGTAAAGGTGGTGTTGTGACACATCATTATGAACTAGATTTTCACGCTGATTACAATGCTGAAATCCGTTTTTGAAAATATGCATTCGTTAAAAAGATATGCTCAAATGAAAATTCACCCCTATCATTTCTTATGGACGTTTAATATTTTTAGCATTATTTCGGATAATTTTTTTTCTCTCATTATAAAAAAGATATGTAGTTAATTTTAGTATTAAAAAATACTCACTGAAATAGCAGCTCTCATTTGAGATATTAGTCATCAATTTCAGACGAGTGACAGATGAGCTGTAAGGCTTAGTAAGAACTCAAAAATCAACTTTTTGGAAATTTGGTTTTAATTAATTATCTATATCTCAGGTTCTAATTAAGGTATTTAGTTCATTTTGGTCTTAAAATACGCAGTGATACTTCAGCTTTCGTTTGAAATACTGATACGTAAAATCTGTTAGGTTGTAAACGGATTTTAAGGCTCATTACGACATAAAGATTAGTTATTTCAAAATTTTGCAGATAATAGTGAATTATATCTCACCCTGAACTTTTCCGAATTAAGTGATCGTGGTCTCAAAATATAGCTGATATTCTACTGAGTCTTTTAAAAGCATTCAGAATTTAATACCTCTCCTAGAACTGGAGATATAAGTCTTTATATAAACAAAAATGTCTGAAAATTTTTATTTTATGTGGGTTTTTGAACCACAACTCGCCTAAAACTCAATCTATTAAAATAATTTATGACTCAAATGAAAGCCAATAGTATACAGAGTCGATTAACATCTTTACGATTTTTGAGTCTTCTTTTGAACTAGAGGAATCCTTCATGATCTGTAAAATTATGCCAATAAAACGAATTGATGTTGAATGAAAGCTCATAAGTCACCTAAACTTTAATCTGATTTTACTGAGAATTAGCTCACCTGAAAGCTGCTGGTTTACTGAGTGATTTAAGACTAAAATGAACGAAATACCTTAATCAGAACCGGAAGTATAGATAATTAATTAAAACCGAATTTCCAAAAAGTTGATTTTTGAGTTCTTACTAAGCCTTATAGCTCATCTGTCATTCGTCCGAAATTGATGACTAATATCTCAAATGAGAGCTGCTATTTCAGTGAGTATTATAATACTAAAATTAACTAAATATCTTAATTATAATGAGAGAAATAAGAACAATTATCCAAAAAAAGCTAAAAATATTAAACGTCCATAAGAAATGTACAGGGGTGACTTTTTATTTGAGCATACCTTTTTAACGAATGCATATTTTCAAAAACGGATTTCAGCATTGTAATCAGCGTGAAAATCTAGTCTGTAATGATGTGTCGCAATACTACATTCAAATTTAAAAAAAAATTTTACATCCAATATGGCGGATCCAAGATGGAGGCTCAAAATTAATACCCAATAAAAATTACGTATTTACTACTCAGCAAGTAAGGCGGTGGTTTTAAATTGATATTTTAAGAAATATTAGCTTGGATACACATAAATAAAATGTTTTAAATATATATTTATCGGCCATTTTGGATTATGGTGCCGTGTATGGAAATTTTTAAAAATTCAAAAGGGCTCCTAAGCTAAAATTTATTAGTATACCCTATGGTACCTTCATGCCAAATTTGGTGCTTTTATCCACCCGGTAACGGTGTTCTTAAAATAAAGCCCTAAGCAACCGGACTATAAGGAACATGTCGGCCTCAGACAGTAATAAGACTACAAGATCGCGCCACAATCATATTTCACTCACTGTCATTCATACTTGGCTTAAAATACCTACCTGGGTAGGTCGCCTTTCAAGCAATGTAATGTAATGTGAACATAATTTGCAAGCTAAGCTACAACATCGTATAATTGTACAGGAACTTTCACTTTTGGCCCTAACTGAGTGCATGTGCAATTACAGCGATTACACAAACTTGAAGAAGAATGATAAATAAGAATACGCTGACGTCACGGTCGCGACGCAAGACGCAACGGACCCCCGTGTTAACAATAACTGGCAGGCATATCAACACCTCTCCTATTTTACGCGTAAGTAACTTTAATGTATTTTAAATTGAGAATAACGTATTGAAAACGACAAACCGTAATCGTTTAGCCGAATGATTGGCCGTCGGTAAGGCACTCAAGCCGCCCACCCTTCCAGTTGGAGGAGACAAACTGGTTTGCGAAACACGACACCGCATTTCGGCCTTCGACAAATTATTTGAATTCTCCGCTATTTTAGCTGTTCGTTATTTTTTAAATTATGCATTTCTGCATTTATTAACTAAGTATATTCTTTCCAAAACACGTTTTACGATCCTTTCCAATAACAACCTATCTTTATTAATACTTGTTAAGGACGCACCACATGTTTTATTTCAGGTCATTAATTCATTAATTGAATTAACTTAAAAATCACTGAATTAACTAATTAAACTTTCGAATACTGTTTCGAGGAAAAGATTATTATCAGTCCTGTATTTATTTCTAAAAAAAACAGAAAACATTACAGCATTGTGTCTTGTGTTTGTTATTTCTGATTAAAATTAATAGTACAAATTTAAAATTTACTTGTTTTTATTTTACACAATCTTAAGGTTGACACCTGATACTCTTTTCCGAAATGTGAGATGGACAGCTCCTTGAAGTAAATACCCAATTAAAAGTTTCAAGTAGTCAGTGGTTGCATTAAGATGTAAAAGGCCAATGAAGTTATACAGCCGAAAGGTTTTTTGTTACCGCTTACCCATTTCACTTCATGATGTCTAATAACATGTCAAAGGCAGTAAAAAAGGAAGACCTTGCAGAATTTTGGAGAACCCGGTGATATTTCTGGCACGGTATTTTTATGAAAAGTATCATTGTGAATAAAAAACTTTATATTCTAAAGACATTTAGTCGTAATCTGATTTTCCAATAAATTTCTCTCACGATATCTTGAAAAGTAGTTGTGTTATTAGAATTTAATGGAACACAAATTTGTTTTTTAAGACAGTGCACTTGCAACATCCTAAAAAATGTGGTAAAAATTGTTTTGAATAATTGTTTAATGAATTGAAAAAATAGAGTATATTAAGGTAAATAGGAGGACGTCTTTTAAAAGGAGGAATTTGGTGAACTTAAAGGATTTGGAGGAACGGTAAACACCCTGCATATGATGACTGTATGAAGATTATTTCCCTACAGCTATCACACAATTTTACATCTATATATAAAATTGTGTAAGCAACATTTTTTCAAAGAAATTGTGGACTTTTGGCACGTTTTAGGATGATGGGAGACGGCTTAACTTGTACATGTTGATAAGGTACTCAGGAAAAATACAGAATTTTTTTGAAATTCACCAGAAAGACAAAATCAACGTTAAATATCTATAATTTGAAAAGCATTGAGATAAAAAAATTTTTTTTTACACTAAACATGTGGAGCTGTTGCTTAATTAAAAACAAAGTGCTAGATATAATATAATATGATGAATATGAAAGCCAGTTCACAATGAAGGTATTTTGTACTATGTTAAAGATGGATTATTTAATTTAAATCCCCCCCCTCTATTATGATTAGGAGTTTTTAGCCCCTTCAAGCCTCGAGTTGAGTATAAAACATATCACTTTCATGATAAATTTAGCAGTTAGTTATTTTTTTAACCGAAAAAGAAGAATTTTATTGATAATCCCTAATATAAATCAATTAATATTGGTAAGACAAATAATATATATAAAATAACAAAATAAAGGCTCATTAGAGCAATGGGGGAAGTGCGGCACCATCTTCAAACAGAATGCCTGGAATTTTACGTTTTGTTCCTCGGAGCCAAAGCGAAACTGTTCGAATGATGGAAAGCTGGCATGGATTCTTAGCCATCCAATAATTTGGAAGTATGGTTTTCTCCATTTTACAGCCAGGGCCTAATCATTTATAGCAGTTTTTCACAAAATAATGACAGTGAAATTTAATGTTTTGATGACTTACAATCCGTCAAATTTTAGGGAGTCTTGATGTAAAATGGGATCTAGCAGTTTTTGCACTTTACAATCTACTTCTTTCTTTGTTCTACTTTTTTTTAAAGAGGGTGGCGGCCTCTTTTTACCTTTGCCCCCACCCCCCTTCATTGGGCCTCAGGCCTGTGCATGGAAGTTATAAAGCAAGGAAAGAGCTGGTACACAGTATAAGGGTAATCAGTGACAAACTTTTTTTCTTAAATATAATTACTGGATTTCTGCTCAAGACATTTGAAAGTATTTAAAGGTATTAATGTAAGAAAATTCACATTTATTAATTGGAAAATCCTTGACTCAAAGGTTTCTGTATTGAAAACTCTGAAAGCAACAGTGATATATATAACTACGCATTTTAAACTCAAAGTTCAGGGAAGATCATCCAAACCGATTTATATCTTAACAATTTAATCAACACAATGAACTGTTAAATATATGTAACAGGTTCATTATTGTGTCATTATTATAATTATAAAAAAAGTTAAGAGGAGGATCAAGCCCAAAGTGCAAGACCTTTACTGTATAACTGACAAACCAAAACAAGTTAAAATGCACAAAGCAAACTGATATCTTGAGGAAAGTTTAGCTTCTAGTGACCCTTACAGTTTTATTTATTACAACCAAATCTCAATAACCTTGTCATTAATAGAATTTTTTTGCAATAAAGTAATTTGGCAACACAAATAAAATTTGGACACTCTCTTCTTAAATGGACCACTCTTGATTTAAAATGTCACTAGCATAGATTCAAACAAAATGAAATATTATGAAGCGGGGTAATTCTTCATCATACTCATACTCCATCCTGTATGTATTATATAGGCTTTGACTTCAAATATATGGATGTAATTTAATCCTTTTTCATGTAATTGAAAATGATTTATACGATATAGTATTGTCTGTACAACGTAACGGTTTTAATATTATGGAATCAGATGAAAAAATAATTAATTAATTATTTTTTCAATACTAATCTTTCAAAACTATGTTTGTTAAGGCGGCTCCACACATGCGTTATTCGGCATGCAGCGAGCAGCGACTTGCAAAATCACTAGTAGTGTGGACGGGTGTTTGTGTATTTGGCAAGTAGCAAACATTAAAACAGAAATGGGTCTCCCAGGAAGTTATCCTTGCTAAAGATAAAATGTTTGACCTGTTCCATAAATTTAAGAACTCCAAACTGGGTGTTGATAAAATAGGTTATAATGACGCTAAACTTAAATAAAAACAAGCAATAGTACAGGCCAAGGCAAAATGGATTGAGGACTCTCTTTCCAGTGCAAGTAACAAATCCAAACAAACCTGGAAAATCATTGATAAATTCCGTAATAAAGGACGAAACTTGGTCAAAATCGTAGTTTTTAATGTTGACAATAAAATAGCTAATTACTCAAATTCAAACTCAGAAGCCATAAATAACTTTTTTGTTAATTTTGCAAGTAGTATTAAGCCAACTGTTACCGTAACAACAAATAACCCATTGCCTACCGCAGATCACTGCCCTTTTTCAAAACTCAATCTCATCTATGATTCTGATCTTTAAAAAATCTTTTCAAACTTTGCTCCAAAAAATTCAACAGGATTTGATGACATCAGAATGAAGACTCTGAAATTCTGTCAAAATGAAATTGTCAAACGCTTGACTCACATCATCAACACTTCTCTTAAATAGGGAATTTTCCCTAAGAGTTGTAAAATTGCCAAAGTCAAACCTTAATCACTTAATCACTTTAATAAGACAGGTACCTCATTGAGGACGTTACCCTGAATATGAGTGAAGGATGAGTGTGATGATCGTGATGATAGTGGTGTGATCTTGTAGCCTTGTTACTGACTAAGGTTGGCATGTTCCTTAGACAGGATTGTTAATTAATAGCCCAACAACCAATGGCAGCTGGCTCCAGAAACAACCCTTCAAAAAGCTACTAGCTTTTCTCGGGATCGATCTTTTTAAAAAGGGATCTGAGTAGGACATGGGAACTATCGTCCGATTTTAGTCCTACCTGCCATTTCTAACTTTTTGTGAAAGGGTGGGGGGTGAGCAGCTAACCCACTATCTTGATGGAAATAAACTCATTTGCACCAAACAAAACGGCTTGAAGAAACTAAATTGGCCCTCATCGATTTTACTAATCAATGTATCAATGCAATGGAAGCTGGTGAATCCGTAATAAGCTGCTTTGCGGATTTATCCAAAGCATTCGATTGTGTTAAGTACAAAATTCTTCTCGATAAGCTGGGGGAGCTGGGAGTGGGAGGGTGTGTCCACCGATGGAGTACATCCTTTCTGCACTGCCGCTCACAGTTTATCGAAATCCAACACCAATCAAAATTCAAAATCTAAAATTTTTAGTCAAGCAAAAAATTGGTAACCGACCGAGTTTTGCAAGATCGATTTTTGGCCTGAAACTGTTCCTGATATATATAAATGATATAGCGGGGATGGTGTCGGACCAGAATCTTTTTATTTTTGCAGACAATACCACCGTTTTCATCAAAAACAAAGACTTGACAAGTCTTGAAATCGAAACATTCTTCAAAACCAACTCTCTTGCTCAATTCTTTTCCAGCAACGCTTTAAAACTGAACACAGACAAAACTGGGTATCTCTACATCAGCACACATAGAAAAGAAACGTTTCTAGAATTGACAAAATCAATGTTTTTCTTGGGGATGTTTTGCTGGACCCCAAAGATTCAGTCGACTTTCTAGGGGTGAGGTTGGACGATGGTTTGTCATGGTCGGACCAAAATAGGGAAAAAATGGTAACTAGCTTTTTATCTTAAAAAGAGTAAGCAAACTTTGTAATTTTAACGTTCTTAGAATAGTTTAGAATCACATGTAATCTACTCTATAAAATTATGGGGTGGTTACAAAACCCTTATAAATAGAATTTTTACTTGGCAGAAAAAAGCTAATAGGACCATTTTTGGTCTCCCACCTTGGGAATATTGTAAAGAATTTTTCAGGCAATTGGGCGTCATGACAGTTCCTTCCTTGTGTTTTTATGAATCAGTTATTTATGTAAGAAATCAACAATTAATCAATCAATGACTAAAAAATCACATGGACCCGTTTTAAGTCAAGATTCGCTCTCTCACATAAATTGTCCGTTTTTGAGAAAAAACCAGCATATGCTGGTTTGAAGATCTAAGAACTAATTCCCAATTTCATCTCTGGAATTTTGGATGACAAAAAATTTAAAGACACTTTGAAAAAGTACCTTATTTTTCTCTGTTTTTATTCTGTGGACAACCTAACCGACCACATGAAAACTGTATTGCCAATTGCTCTCTCCTAAGCTTACCTATACCTATACCTGCACCCCATACCCTAACTTTATCTTGTGGCTAACATTGAGTTGGCACATTGACCAGTCCAAAGCCAGTCGGCCAACGGATGGAATAATCAAGTAAGTTAGTAAATTAGTGCTTGTTAATTGTCGGTCTTATAACAAGGCAATAGATCGCCGAACGTTGAATATTCGCTGCATGCCGAATAACACATGTGTGGAGCCGCCTTTATGTTCTTATTGACCAGGCAACATTGATAATAAGAAACTAGTGGCTGGTAGGGACAAAAGCCCCTAAAAATAAAATGCAAATGCTGAATATTTAATGTTTCCTTCACACCCACAAATCAGTAAAAGTTTGGCGGATTTAAACATTTTAAATGTAATATTAAAGATTCTTTGTTTGAAATTCATTGTTGGTGATGGTGATTTTATATTTTGATTAGGATTTTTGCGGACATTTGCCATCACTGGTTAGTGAAAAACAAGTTTCACGACGTTTCGGGATCTGGAATCTGATCCCGTCTTCAGGTGGAAGAAAACCTAGAACATAACAAGATTAGTAACACATAGCCAGGAAAACCTGGAGAAAAACACAGCTAAAACAGAGAACTGTAAAAGCAGTCACGAAAATAATAAGCTGAAAAGAAAAACAATACACAAAATAACACAGGAATCACAAGTATCAAGAATCACCAGGCAGGAGAGAGCACGTCCACACCCAATCAGAGCTGAGCTGAGACTGGTGGGAGGAAAGCAAATGGCGGCGGCAACGGAACTGCTTTTACAGTTCTCTGTTTTAGCTGTGTTTTTCTCCAGGTTTTCCTGGCTATGTGTTACTAATCTTGTTATGTTCTAGGTTTTCTTCCACCTGAAGACGGGATCAGATTCCAGATCCTGAAACGTTGAGAAACTTGTTTTTCACTAACCAGTGATGGCAAATGTCCGCAAAAATCCTAATCAAAATATAATATTAAAGATATTTTGCAATTTCCTAGTATGAATCAGAATTTTAATAAGGGCCTTACTTCAGTATAGTGAAGGGCTGAATTTTTTGGAACAGTGGCGCTATTCGACGATCTTGAAAAAAAAATCAGTTTGCTTTTTTTCAGTAAAAACAAATGGACACAGTTTAACGAAGTTCTTAAGGTTAACCACAGATTAAAGCACTTAATTTATTTCCCAAGGAAAGTCGACTTTTCAACACAAAAATGTGAAGAAATGCTGTTTTTTTTAATATGTGCAACAGAACATATTGGACAGTTAAAGACTAAGGGTACTTATTATAGGAACCTCCGACTGAGGCTAAAATTTCACAGAGAAGTTTTTCAAGCCAGCCATAACACCCTATATCAATTGGGTTACTCCCGAGAGGCCTAAAAGGGTTCCCACATTAACCTTATGTAAAGATAATGTTTACATAAAAGCTAATGTCAACAGCTAGCACAGGTCAGCAGCTTGAACAGGTCATCTTTGGTAAATGGTATATGTAAATAGTCAAAGGCATGACAACGTCTGCCGAATTCATCTAGCTATTTATAAAATCTAAGTAACTTCTACAAGGTTTCTATTTATTACTGTATCATTATTATACAATTAGCTTGTTATTTCATTCCATGAGTAAGAAACAAAGCAGCTCTTTTACTTCATTTTAATCATTAAAAGATTCATTTCTGAGAATTATTCTAAAAAGCCCTTTATTTCCTTAAAAACTTTTTAATATAAACCGCAAATTACGCTATTCTTCACATCAAAAGAACGAGTAAAAAGTATTTCTAAGTGTTCTAAGTATTTTAGAACAAACAACTTTTTGACAGCTTATTCACAAACTTAGCAGTTTAATTACGCCATAAATCAACAGAATGTCGGAGAGAGGTGTTGGCGGACGATCACAATGTCAACATTCGCCTGACAACGGTCGCTTAGCAACCGCTTACATCTACTCAACTCCTTTAATTGCACCATACAAAACTTGCCTCAAGTGTACTTTGCTTTCAATGGGCTCCAGTAACCGATATACATGGAGGGCCCTCGTGTCTTGCATCCCTAAACCCCATTTATTGAACCGTTTAGTAATATAAGGATTAAAACTTTTTATGAACTTAGAAAATCTAGATGATCAGCACAGCTTACACAGAATAGAGTCTAAAAGAATATTTGCTCAAATATTTGCCTGCACGTAAAGGTTTTGGAAAGATTTCCATGCGCCACTATTGGCATGTGTCGGGAATTAAAGGGCCTAAGTTCAAAAATTGACAATCATTTTCCATCGTGCTAAACGTGTTAAGCAATATAAAAAATGCTGTTTTACATTTTTTATTTTTACTTTATTTTATTTCACCAGTCAGTTCCTCTATTTCAATTTAAGAAAAGGTTGATTCAGAATGAAAGGGGAATATTACTTCATGTTTTCTATTGTTTATTTATAACTTGATACTATCAAATTTATTTAAAGGAATGAACTATTTACCATAGATGTCATGATAAGACCTCAGCCCGAGACAATGATAACTTTTGGTTTTGGGGCCCTCAGAAGTAAAAAACACCAGTCGTTAGATCAAATCTATACAGTGTGTAAATTAAGTATGGAAACAAATCTATATTTGTTCATCCGAAGGAGATAGAGATATTTTGTTTGTGGCGTTGGCTGTTAGTCCAGGTTCCGGATTTTTTGACATCGAAAATCTTTTTTCATCCCCCTCACAGGGTGGGGGGTAAGGGGTAACTTAATTTTTTCAAATAGCAACCCCTATTGAGTGACACCTCATTTTAAAGGGTTTGTCAAAATAAATAAAATGGCGTAAACCCGAGGTCAATACCCCGACCCTAACCCAAATGACAGCCATTTTAAATTTTGAGATGAACACACGAGATTAACTATGGATACCTAAATTTACCTTTTAAGCAGGTTACATTGGGCAAGTTAAACTCTGGATACCATTATTAGATGGAAAAGTGGACATTTTTGTCTCATTCCTGATTTTGCCTCATCCCCCAAAATAGGGTGTATTGGGGACAAACCCCTAAATGTTAATGCAAACCCCCACTAAGTGACCCCTCATTTTGAAGGGTTTGTACCAACATAAGCAATGGTCCAAACCTAATGTCAAGATGTCACCCCTATCCAATGTGGCAGGTATTCAAAAATGTGATTGGGTAAAAAGCACCTACTTCTCTTATTCAAAATATTGGGTGTCTTTTTAGGATCGACGAATATTAATTTAAATCATGGTTTTAAGTTTGACAAGGACTATAAAATGAGGGATGACTCATTATGGCCACTATGGTAGGCATTAAATATTTTGAAACGTGAAATGGGTGTTTTTTACCCAATCAAATCTTTGAATGACTGTCATTTTGGTTAGGGGAGAAATATCGACTTTAAGTTTGCACCACTGCTTATGTCTTAAAAAACCCTTCAAAATGAGGAATCACTCAACAGGGGTTTGCATTTGATATTTTGGGGCTACCCTCAAAACACCCAATTTTTGGGGCTGGGGAAAATCAGGAATAAGGCGAAAACATCCACTTTTCCATCTAACAATGGTATCCAGAGTTTAACTTGTCCAATGTAACCCGCTTAAAAGTTAAATTTAGGTCTCCACAGTTAATCTCGTGTGTTCATCTCAAAATTTAAAATGGCTGCCATTTGGGTTAGGGTTGAGGTATTGACCTCGGGTTTGCGCCATTTTATTTATTTTGACAAACCCTTTAAAATGAGGGGTCACTCAACAGGGGTTGCTATTTGAAAAAATTAAGTTACCCCCTTACCCCCCACCCTGTGAGGGGGATGAAAAAAAAATTCGAGGTCCAAAATTCCGGAACCTAGGTTAACAGCCAACGCCACAAACAAAATATCTATATCTCCTTCGGTTGAAAAAATACAGATTTGTTTCCATACTTAATTTACACACTGTATATCTGTTACCACGATAGCGGCCTTAAATATGGTCTGATCAATATTAAATTTGGTACAGACGTGTTAAGTGGTAATCACTCGGACGAGTTCGTAAACCAGCACGATCAGATCACCGGAAAGGGGGATAAAGGGGAATAAACATCCCAAAAATGGGTTTTTTTGCATATGATTTTTTACATAGAAAAATAAATTAATTAAGTTTTTCTTTGCACCATTGAATTCAGCTAAAAAAACACACAATTTGGTATTTTGAATCATTGATCTATGTCTATTGATAACCAAGATATTGAAAGCAGTGAACACAGTTTATTGTCCATATGATGTTATCATTATAGAAAATAAGAAAAATTCTACATCTCCCTTATTCCTCAAAATATCTTGATAAAACTTGGTATACAGTTCAGAACCACTGAATATTGATTTTAAACCGCCAAATTTTTGCATACCTGCTGCAGCAGACCTGCATACTCATACCCCATGTTTTCTTATGGAAGAAATAAAAAAATTGTCATGTATCAATTATTTTGTGTTGAAGTGTGGTTCTATGCATCAGAATTCCGTAGGTCTGCAGGTATCCAGAGTATGCTGGTCTGCTGCAAGGGGGGGGGGGACATTCGTTTTTAGGAGGGCATTTCCTTCTTTTTAACCATTGTCCTCTGTCTTCCTGATTTATCCGTTGCACTGCATAAACATGATTTTATCGATGGTCACATTTATTGGCCATATTGTGGACAGAAACTTAGTTGTTTATTCAGCGGCTGGTAGGCATATTTGCTGTAGGTTACTACTCATGTGCTGATTACTCCTTGCACTTGCTAAAATACATAGTAAAACTTGCTAAAATCACATTATACTGTGATTTTTTTTCAATTCCAAGTATAGGCCGATCGAGATAATGTGAGATCCGGATAGTCCAATGTGTACTATATTTGTTAAATAGATTATGTTTAACCATTTCCTTCTTTTAACAACGTAAGTTTAACCAATAAAATTACTGGTTGTCATTAATAGTTATTGCCATTAAGAAATAATAATTTGCTAAAGGAAATAACTGTGGTGGCTTTGGGATGACTAAATTAAGTCCATATGTATCATTGTGCAAAAACAACTCCTGTCTTGAGTAGAAAATGTTTCTAAACACACAGAATGTTGTTTTCATAAAACAGGTCTTGGATCTGAGACATAAACAAAACAAATCCTTCTTACTGGAAGAGTCTCAAATCCAGAACCACTCCAAACAACAAGAGCTTCCTTTGTGTTTGAACAGATAAATGGTGTTGCCACACTTAAACCTATAACAGTAACTGACAAAGGTCTGTGGATGTTTTTTTTCTCAGTGTTCTATTAAATCTGTAGGCATAAACAGATTAATACCCCTGTTGCAGCAGACCTGCATACTCAGCGAATTTCAAGTGCAAAGTACATATTTCAATCCAATATACCTAGATTTTACACGTTATTTAACTCCAGAAGAATAACATGGGGAATCAGTATGCAGTTTTGCTGCAACAGGTACGTTAAAACTGGGTGGTTTTAATTCAATATCTAGTAGATCTGAACTAGAAGAAACTATATATCCAGGTTTTATCAAGATATATTAAGAAATAAGGAAGATATTGCTTTTAGCGAATTTCCCCTATAGGGAAGAAGCTGTTACTGTAGGTCTCATGGTAAGGCCTAAGCCCAAGACCATTATAATTTTTCTTTTTGAGGTCCTCAGATGCCAAAAACACCATTCGTTCACTTTCATAAATATATATATATATATATCTATATATATATCTATATATATATATATATGTGTCTTTAAGCACGATAACTTGCGCAAAAATGGTCCAATCGGAATGAAATTTGGCATAGACGTGTAAAGTAGTAATTATTCGGACGAGTTCGTAAACCAGCCCGATCGGACCACCGGAAGGGGGGGTAAAGGGGGGTTAACCCCCCCAAAAATGGGTTTTATTGGCACCATTGAATTCAGGCCAAAAAAACAAACAATTTAGTATTTTGAATCATGGCTCTATGTCCATTGGTTGCCGAGATATTGAAAGTGGTAAACACAGTACGTTGTCCCAATGTTAACCTTATGGGAAATAAGTAAAATTCTATATCTCGCTTATTTCTCGACATATCTTGATAAAACTTGGTAAATGGCTTCTTCTAGTTCAGATCTACTAAATATTGAATTAAAACTACCCAGTTTTAATATACCTGTAGCAGCAAACCTCCATACTCATTCCCCATGTTATTCTTATGGAGCTTACAAAAACATGTCAAATCTCGATATGTTGGATCGAAATATGTTGTTTTGCACTTGAAATTCGCTGAGTATGCAGGTCTGCTGCAACGGGGGTATTTTATTTCCCATAAGGATAACATAGGGAATGAGTATGCAGGTTTGCTGCCATAAAAATTGTAATATTGGGGATTTTAGGCTAATGTACATTAGATCTCATCTAGATAAAGCCACAAACTAAGTTTTATTAAGATCTATGTTGAGAAATAAGCAAGATATAGAATTGTACTTATTTCCCATAAGAATAACATTGGGACAAGGTACCAAGTTTACCCCTTTCAGTATCTCGGTAACCAATAAACATAGAGCAATGATTCAAGGTACTAAATTGTTTGTTTTTTTAAGCTGAAATCAATGGTGGAATCAAAAATTGGGGTATTTTAATTTTTCTATGGAAAAATCAAAAAAACCATATTTGGGGGGGTTTATACCCCTTTACCCCCCCTTCTAGTGGTCCGATCAGGCTGGTTTACGAACTCGTCCAATTGATTACCACTTTACAAGTCTGTACCAAATTTCATAAAGATCGAACAATTTTTACGGCCGCCATCGTGCTAACAGACACATACACATATATATACTAGCAGTTGCCCGTGGCTTTGCTCATGATAAAAACCATAACTCCCACTGCCTAAATGAAGATAGCGCCACATTTTGAGTTTATGATTTAACAGATAAGGTACAAAAAATAATATGATGTCTTTAATTTAACTGAATAAACTAGATTTATCTTTTATGTAGTACATATCACCTAAAAAAATCAAGAAAACAACCATAAAACCATTATGAAAGGAACCAAATTAATTATAAACCAGGTGGAAAAACATATCCATATGTGAACCATCTGCTTTATTGAATTAACATTGAAAATGCTTGGAGTCCTAAAAGGAACGTCCATGCAAAGTTTCAAAGTTGGTTCTCAGTCAAGTAGTTTGGGCTGTGTGATGACAGGTCAGTGGTATTTTACACTTCAATTTAAACTTCAATTAAAACTTTCATGAACCAGAAAGATGTTTTTAGGAATTCGCTAAGCCTGCAGGTCTGCTGCGACGGGAGTATTTCTATTGCTGCCCCCCCCCCCCCCCCCGCAGGAGGTATTTCTATTTGGCCTCTCTTAACTATACATGCGCCTCGCTGACAAATCCCCCAAGGTGCCACTGCCCGAAGAAGGCTTATGCCCAATAACGTTGAATATTCTTGAATGTATTGTAGAGAGTGGCCCTTAGGCAGGAATATAAATACCCCTGTCATAGTAGAATTTGCGTACTTGGCGAATTCTAAAGCAGTAAGGACAGCAGAATCGTGGTGTATGTGCTGAGCAGTTTGTCGCTTTTTTTCTGTTTCATGAAAATATATGTACTTAGAACGTAGATCATGCCTTGATTTAGAGTAAAAAAATTCTAAGGTTTTTAGGGTCTGTCTTGAACAAAAAAGACAAAGCTGTCGTGGCAAATTTGAAAATGCGGTAGATAAAATAAATGGTTTACATTAGCCTTTTATTAACAGCTGTTATAAGGAAGGACGGACTTTTAAGTATCTCTAGTCAGTGATTTATTTTTTGTTCTAAACCTGACAGCTGGTTTGTCATCCTACTGTCTTGCTTTTTCACATCTGTTTATATAAACATTTCATCAATTTATATTCTGCCATAGAAAATAAATAATATTTTAATTTTAAATAAATAGAATGATTAATGTTAATTTATTACAATGTTGCATGTTGTATCATTGCAGAACTGTACAGAATACAATGGAAATTTGGTTAAAAATTTCAAATTTCTTCCAATGCGAAATCCTGTTAGGGAAAATTATACTGTAGGCTAATGACAATGTTTCCCAATGTCTGCCCCCCTGGGAACCCTGG
This sequence comes from Flexamia atlantica, assembly GCA_035578135.1. Lineage (NCBI taxonomy): Eukaryota > Metazoa > Arthropoda > Insecta > Hemiptera > Cicadellidae > Flexamia > Flexamia atlantica. Next base: position 19,074,708 of record JAQJVK010000012.1, on the reverse strand, counting down.
CCTTGGGAATTTGAATTGCTTCTCTTAGGAGAAATTACTACACCTGAAGACTCAGAGGTAGAAAAGCTTAGAGGAAGAAAAAAACCACCATTGAGTGAGCCTAGGGGCCAAAAATGTCTAAATCCAGCCCTGTCTGAATCAGTATTCTGCCACATTAATCCAGATAATCTGAGGTGTACTGTAGTTAGGTTTGTTCAGTAATAATTATAAAACGGCTGATTTTGAAAATATCAAAATTTTTCCTGCAGTATCCGATAGATGGCATTCCAAGCTATCAAATGAAGCAATGTCCCAAAAAAGGGCATTTTGCCCAAAGTGCCCTTCTTCCACCCTGCTCCTCAATTTTAGGTTTGTTGAGTGTCATTGAGGAGAGAAAGATAAAATTATTTGCAATATTACATTTTAAGGGATTTATTGGTTTCATTCAGTAATTGATCTCATTTAACTCTCTGCATTGAAATGTCAACAACAGAACCTAAATTTCGCAATTGGCTCTAGAAAGGGTAGTTAAAGGCAGGTGAGCTGCTGGGGGATCACAGTCGAGTAACACACTAGTGGTTTGTTTAGCACCATCCTGGAGAGTGCTAAGAGTGATAAGAATCCTTTAAGCAAGGACTGGTCATGGAAAAACTTGGTCATGGAAAAACTAAGAATCCTTGAAGCAAGGACACGTCATGGAAAAACTATAACTCCCTTTGCCAAAGCAAAGATGGTTCATTGGTGTCACATTGATCTCTTCAGTCCAATCAGGGAGGTGTAGCCGAAATTGTAGGAAGAGGGGGGTCAGATGTAAAGACACCTTTGTCGTTCCCACCACAAAGTGCGATTAAAAATGAATTCTTGCTCAAATGTCTTCCCCTCAATGCCAGTTAAGCTTCAGATTTGCTACCCGCTAGTTACTTTTTTAATAGCTCATGAGCTTCAAATTTCCTCTTTTTTTAATGTGTAACATTTATCGAACTCATTTGAACATGGTTCATAATTAGCAGAAACATATTGGATAGGATGTTACTTCCTAAGCAAAAACTCTCATTTGTTATGTAAATTGAGGACTATTATCACTGTCTACCATTTTAGGTACATAAACCAAATTTTGTGAAGACATCTGTTAGTACGGTTGTGATTTTTTCTTAAGTTAATCACAATCCCTTATTTTCAGCCGTGCGGCCCTAAGTTCGGGCTTGGAAGGCCTAGTGGTAAATTTGCCGCTGATCAGCAGGAAATGCACACGGACTATTCCTGGATAACTCTTGTGAAGAATTTGGACTGCTTCTCTTGGATTTGGATTGCTCTCAGGAGAAATTACTACACTTGGAGCCTCAGAGGTAGAAAAGCTTAGATGAAGAAAAAATTTTCCTTCAGTCTAAACATATTATCTACTGGTATCGAGAACGACAACTACCCAAAACCTTGAGGAAGTGAGGAGAAGCAAAAAAGCCATGAGGGGAGTCCCAAGAAAAAGGTTAGACAGATATCCATGACATGCAAGGACAAAGTTGAGCAAGGCAATGCATGATTTCGTGATGATCTGAATCTGCTTCATAACAACCTTGTGTTTAAAGATCTGGCAGCAATGGATTAGAAAATGGTGAATTTCCCCAGAAAAAAAGTTTAAGAAATCCATAGGAGAGGTAGCCCCGTAATGGACTGGTGGTAAAGCTTGCCAGAAAAGTTTGTCGCAACCAGAGCTCGTGCTCATTTGTGTGAGCTCAACCACATGATAAGTGCATTATTGATCATAATCAAACATAACATTGAACTTTCACCTTAAAAAAATATAAAAATAATGTAGTATATAGATTTTTTTAGAATTCAAATCCAGATTAAATGGTTATCTTGTTACAAAGGATTGTTGTCCTAAGTTTTTATTAAAATCTGTTATTAAAAAATGAAGAATCTATCTAATATTAGGTCGTGCAAAAATTATCAAATATGTGTCAACTCTTCAAGATGGTTCGGAGCTTCAGAGTGCTTTAGACGATTGCTTCTGGGAAGGCAGCAAAACGAATCTTGAGACACCTGAAAGGAACTATTGATATGGGTATTGTGTATGAAAAATTAGGAAGGCTTGAAATAAAAGGTTACGTTGGTGCTGACTGGGCTAATGACAAAAGAAGATAGACATTCTTACATGGGATATATCTTCAAGCTTGTAAATAGTCCCATAAGCTGGGAGAGCCGAAGACAACGCACGGTGGCATTGTCATGTACAGAAGCCGAGTACATGGCACTAAGTGATGGAAAAAAGAACCTAAGTTTCTATAAAATTTATTGACGGAACTTTTGGGAAAGATGGTTGCAGTTATGATTTACAATTATAATCAATCTGTACAAAAGCTATCATCAAATCATGTGTTGAACCGAAGAACAAAACACATCAAAACAAGAAATCACTTCATAAGAGAAGATGTAGAAAATGGAGACGTGCTGTTACATTACATTCCAACAGCAGGAATGCCAGCAGAAATTTTAACCAAGGGAGTTCCTGGTCCACGGCATCATGAACTGGTAAATTCAATTGGACTAAAGAAAGTGGACAAACATTAAGGGGCGTCCACACATGCGTTACTCGACATGCAGTGAGCAGCGACTCGCCGAATCACAAGTAGCGTGGACGGTTTTTTTTTTAGTATATTTGGCAAGTAGCAAACATTAGTGCTCGTTCATCCGACCCTCATCAGTCAAGGATTTTGGTGTGACTCTCCTCAACTTTGAGTCCACAAAAACATCTGAAGATTTATAAGCAAAAAGAAAACTCAGCCAGCCAAATTATTTATCATCAGAATTTCTAGCCCAATGGTGCTTACCCGGTTTTTGAGTTTTTTTAGCGAATTTCCCCTATAGGGAAGAAGCTGTTACCGTAGGTCTCATGGTAAGACCTAAGCCTAAAACCATCATAACTTTTCTTTTTGAGGTCCTCAGATGCCAAAAACACCATATATATATATATATATATATATATATATATATATATATATATATGTGTGTGTGTGTGTCTTTCAGCACGATAACTTGCGCAAAAATGGTCCAATCGGAATGAAATTTGGCATAGACGTGTAAAGTAGTAATTATTCGGACAAGTTCGTAAACCAGCCCGATCGGACCACCGAAAGGGGGGGTAAAGGGGGGTAAACCCCCCCAGAAATGGGTTTTTTGAGATTTTTACATAGAAAAATACAATTTTTCAAATTTTTATTGGCACCATTGAATTCAGCCCAAAAAAACAAACAATTTAGTATTTTGAATCATGGCTCTATGTCCATTGGTTGCCGAGATATTGAAAGTGGTAAACACAGTACGTTGTCCCAATGTTAATCTTATGGGAAATAAGTAAAATTCTATATCTCGCTTATTTCTCAACATATCTTGATAAAACTTGGTAAATGGCTTCTTCTAGTTCAGATCTACTAAATATTGAATTTAAACCACCCAGTTTTAATATACCTGTAGCAGCAAACCTCCATACTCATTCCCCATGTTATTCTTATGGAGCTTACAAAAACATGTCAAATCTCGCTATGTTGGATCGAAATATGTTGTTTTGCACTTGAAATTCGCTGAGTTTGCAGATCTGCTGCAACGGGGGTATTTTATAGTGTGATTACATTTCATATTGGCCATACTGATCTCTTAACCCCTTAAGCGCAGAGTAATTAGCCCCCGCAGTTTTTAGTAGCGCACAGTTTTAATTACACGATCAATACAAAAACGCCGGGTTTTCGTCTCAACGGGATGAGCGCGATACTGCAGAACTCATGGTGTGGTCGCAGTTCAAGAAAAATCCACTAGAGTGCAGCACCAAACAGTCTGCAACTCATCAAGGTCAACTGTAAAGTATTAGCAGGAAAAAACCTAGCAGAACAGTTGTACAAACATAAATCAGTTGAGAATGTAAAATCCGAGTAAACTCGGGCGTGGTGGTCAATGAAGCGAGGGTGACGCATGAGATATCTCGTGAATACTACCACGAGTTAACACGTGCGCGGCGGTTAAGGGGTTAAGAAACATTAAAAAATTTACTCTAATACTAGGCATAAAACTTGGTTTTCAGTACAACAAGCTATTGATCAAGGATTTAAGCCACCACTTACGACTTCTTCCCTTGAAGAATAGATACATGATTAAGAGGTTCCTGATGAGGTTTGCCAATTATTTATCGGCCTCAACTGATTTGCTGAGCAAGATTGATTTTTCTGTATTCTATCTTCAAGGGCCAGATATCTTTTGGAAAAAATATTCTGCAAACTTGGTATCCCATCCACACTCCAAAACCACAGATAACCTTGGAAATAGTATGCCAGCTTATCATTTATTTTTCAAAAATAGCGTTTTTTTTATTTTCACAGTTGCTTTGGCTACTGGGACATGACAACGAATTGTTTCTGACAGTTTTAGTTTTTATATCTTAGTTTTTTAAAGCTTCACTATTTAATTTAGGTAATATTGGCCTTGGTCACTAGATAATGAAGTGTTTTAAGTGCCCATTCGGTGAAATTACCAGTTTACTGTTTTACAATGTAGTTTACGATGCATCAATACGTTTTAGCAGATTGTTTTTTGTAGTTTTATTAACTTGAGCCAATTAATTTTTTGGATTTGGTGCAGTTATTATGTTGACGATAAGAAGAAGACGCACTTTGACCGTCCAGAGGGAACACGAACAAAACCACCCTCCCGATGTAACATTTGATGGGTACTGAAGTACTGAGCGGCATTACTAAATCGTCTTGGGGCTCCTTCCAACCTCGGATCGATGAACTTCAAATTTTTGAAAAGACTGGAAGAGATAATGCTTCATTTACGTTATGTTTCCACCCATGTTCAATTGTGTCCATGTGCCTAATCTGTAGATTTCGCCATATTTTTAAGAGTTTACAGAAAACTCTCGATCTGAGAACAGGGCTGTTGAACTTAAATCCAGAAACTATTTAAATAACATCTAATGGTTGTTACTGTAAGCAGAGCACGATTTATCCTGGTATTAAAATATGCATTTCAGAAACAGAAAACATTTCAGGTATTCACAAAAAATATTATTTACCGGGAACTCCTTCGGATATCAAATGAACTTTAAAATGTTCAATAATTTAGGTATAATTATATTACTAAATTTAGCCCTTTGACTAAACTTTCAAAGCATATAAGTTAATCAGTCATTCTTAAAGCTTTTATTATATATTTTTTGTTTTACTCGACTCCGAGGAACGGGTTATCTAGTAATATATTATTAAAGATTGTTAAGAGTTGTTAATGTTGATGTTACTGTTTTGTGTACATTTTATAGTATTATTATTTTTCATTGCTCCATCATATATCTCTAATGGATGAAACTATATGTAAATATGTGTACAATAATAAATTTCAAACGAATGTTTTTGCTTTATTAGTTGTTACCCCTTAATATTAAGCTACCCCCTTCCACAAAAAGCCCATCCAATTACATTTTCAGATCATCATAAACCTAGCAAATAATAAATGTCCAATAGCAAATATAAATGGCCAATATGGACTGCAAAATTAGATTTCAAATTGTAATGACAAGTGAGTACCTGGGCCACAATCAGATTATACAGTTAGTTGGTTATTATTGTGTTTTTAATCAGTTAATTAACAGTGAGATGAGTTAAACAAACAGGGGCATAATAAATAAAATATGATACTGCTCTCTGCAAATGGTACTTCATGCCAAACAAACTTCTGCCACACATGTACCACTTTGGTAATCTACAAATAAATGTGTCCATTTGAACTGCACTATGGTGTGTTTTAAACTTATCAAATTTGGAATTTACACCTAATATCAAGACTCTTACATTTTCTCTTTTTAGCAATTCTGGAAAAACCTAGCAACTGATCGTAGACAGTCCAAGATCAGATGAGAGAGGTTTCATTACATATGTCACAGTGGCTAACAACTTTAATAGACGACTGCAAGATTATGTGCCCAGACTATGTGTGACTCCCATGTATTAACCGATGTACATTAACTGGGCGGAGCGTAATCACTGTTGACAGCTCTGACATGCACAAAACAGTTAACAGCCCGAGACCAAAATGATGGATTAGATGTTTGTGTAAACACTTACTTAACTTAAGGGGATAGCGAAAATTAACAACTGAACAATGAAAAAAATTAAACAATACAAAAGTATTAAACAAAAGATTGTTTTATTCTTAAAAAAGTTTAAAATTTCACCCCAAAAAAGCATTTTCTTGTATATCAGTTGATATTTCTTGAATATCAGTTAACTTTTATAATATAAGACAGTGGTTCCAAAACTTTTCAGCTGGCGACTCAACAACTAACCCAAAGATTTTTTGCGACCCACCACTGGTATAAATTTATATATAGGTACATCAAAACCATCAAAAAACAGATCATAGTAAAACAATGAAATAAGTAGTAAAACATTTAACCTATAACGACATAGACAAATCCAAATGTCGAGTGGTCTATCAAATTTGTATTGCAAGACAAATAATACTCATTTTGAATGAAACAATGTGCGTTGCAAAGTATAAAGAGCAATTTTTCTTTATAAATTTGGTTGAAATATAGCCCCCAAAAGTTCAATTTTTGCAATCATTTCTATGTGTGTGTTTTTAGACTATACAATGGAATTTAAATTCACAAAACCTTTGAGTAGCTCCACTAAAAAAACTAAAAAGCCTGCTAGAAATAATAATAATAATAATAATATAATGAGATAATAACATTGCGTTACATATAACTAAAGAATCAATCCTGGAGGGAAATAATTTCAATCTTTTCCACCCAAGATTATTTGGGCCTATATTATTTATATTAGTTTTGAAAATAAAGACAAATAAGAAGAATAATTGACAGAGATTCATGTCGTACTGTATCCACCATCCAAATGAACGCTGGTGAAAGCACTTCTTAAAATAAAAGCATCAAATCGATTACTCTGTTTAGAGTATTTTGGTAAATTTCTTTTTCAGAGGATCCTGATACAATAAAAATAAATAGGCCTATTTATAAAAAATGACTCATTGCAACATTGCACCTACCTTAGAAAAGAAACATGATTGAATGGAAGTAAAACTGTGAGCAGACCAAACTGACAATATTTCTGAATGTTATTTTACTTTTTTCACTTTCGGCTCTCTTACAAAAAAAGGTGACTTTTGAAAGTACAACGGTACTTTCCACAATACAAAGCTACCTTTAAATTATTCTTTTGGAATATCCCACATAGTTGAAAAAAAATTAAATTCTGATTCTTGAATGACGCGTTTTTTGGTCTCGTTCTTAGTTGCATTTTTTGAGTGTGGACTTCTCTAAACTTAGCGTTTCTTCCGGGAATGGTCAATATTCAAAACACAATGACTTTAAACAAAATCCGAATTTGTCCCTATAAACAATCACGTTCTGCGGGACCGGTAAGCATAAAATAGTCCCACTTCCTCAGAATTTTTAAACTACTTGTATCCCTTGAAAGTTCAGGTTAGGCATTGGGTCCATGTTTAAAGTGGTTGAAACACCAAACAAATACAAAATTGGGAAAATAAAGTTTTAAAGGGCAAACCAATTTTCAAAAACCAATGAAATGGCATGGATTGACTGTGAATCACATGTCAGAGTTTGACTGATTTGGGCAAAAGTATGTGATGCGACTGGCGATGGCGGTAAGATGCCTCCCTCATGAACGTTCTTAAATGGCCTAGTCTTATTCTCATTTTCGATTCAATGGAAAAGAGTGTCCTTTTGAGTAAAAACGTATTTATGAAAACTTTTCCAAGTGTTAAAAAAATTAAAAACGTGAGGTTCTTCTTCCTTATTTTTATAACTATAATTGTTGTGACCTCGTTGTAACCCACCTGAAGCCCTTCCACGACCCCACTGGGTCCACACTTTGGGAACTACCGATATAGGACATCCTTCATTATCCGAGCTCTAGAAATCCAGGTTAACCGAGATGAAAGTGACAGTAGCTCTACTGCAGAGCTAGGCCACCTACTGCTGGACCATAACATACTCTTCTGGGCAGCATATACGAGCATATATATGAGTAAAAGTGAAAAGTTAACAAACCAGCATGACATGGAAAAGTAAAATTTATAAATCAAAAGTTTGTCTAAATAGTTAAACAGTGTACTGGATATTAAAAACCGAGACTGACCTGTCCGTTGCGAGGGTTCATCTCCGGGGGCAGGACGCCGGCCATGGGTGGGGGTGGCTGCGTCATGTGGTGGTAGAGAAAATGCTCTGAGCCGGGCTGTGAAACATAGGAAATTGATATTATAAAACTCAACATAAGTAAAGATAAATCAAATCAAAAATATTTTTACTGAGTCCCAAATCCTTCCTATTAGACATCTTTTAATAAAAACCTTGTTAGTCCATATTTATGAAAATTATGACAATATTTTTTCTCAGGTCACTCGTTTCGTTTTTATTTTTTCTCAGGTCTCGTCATACTCGTTTTGCTCAAAATGTTGGAATAAATTCTCTTCAGCTTCAAAAATAAATTTTAACAACAATCCTTCTTATATTGCTCAAACTCTCTATGTTAATATGCCAAAATTTTCCAAACTCAAATTTTCTTTCTCTACCGACACTTTCAATTTTTAAAAATGGAATAAGGACATTTTTTTATCAATTAGTTTTGAAAAAGCCGAATCTCTTATCGTCAGCAGATATGGGCGGACGTGACCCTACTCTCACTGCCCCCCCTCCACTCTTTGAAATATCTACACAAGTTGTAAAGCTTGGAAAAAATTATAAAAATAAATACATAAATAACCAAGATTAAATAATTAATCATTTTAGTTGAGTCCTCAGATGCGACTTGCTTTCCATCTTATATATTTTTTTAGAGCACACGCACAGGCTTTGATGCCCATGTGGGCTTTATCCATATTTTGTTATGTATATATGTATAGTAAAATACCCCCGTTGCAGCAGACCTGCATACTCAGCGAATTTCAAGTGCAAAAGAATATAGTTCAAGCCAACATAGCGAGATTTGACATGTTTTTGTAAGCTCCATAAGAATAACATGGGGGATGAGTATGCAGGTTTGCTGCCACAAAAATGGAAATATCGGGGATTTTAGACTATCAAACTTTAGATCTCATCTAGATGAAGCCACAAACCAAGTTAAGCCACATTTCCCATAAGGTTAACATTGGGACAGCGTACTGTGTTTAACACTTTCAATATCTCGGTAACCAATGGACATAGGGCAGTGATCCAAGATACTAAATTGTTTATTTTTTCGAGCTGAATTCAATGGTGCCAACAAAAATTCAATAAATTTTATTTTCTATGCACAAAACTCAAAAAACCCATTTTTGGAGGGGTTTATCCCCCTTTACCCCCTCTTCCGGTGGGGGGGGTTCACGAACTCGTCCGAGTGATTACCACTTTACACGTCTGGACCAAATTTCATTCCGATCGGACCATTTTTACAGCCGCTATCGTGCTAACAGACACATATATAGATATATACATAGATATTTTTGTATCATCAAAAATAACTGTAAAATTCAATAATCTGTACTATATTTCGCTTTTCGCTTATTCATGTACAATATAAAGTTGTATAAATATAAAAATTAAGTATAAAAAAATCTTTAACACAAACTATAACATTTTTAAAATAGAATAATATAAAGTGTAAACAAACTCAGTTCACTCGTAATCTCGCTAACATCTTGCCGTGATTTTAATTTTTTAATTTTTCGGATGGACCGGTCGGGATAATTAAGGATCTGGATAATGTGGGGTCCGGATAATACGAGGTGTACCGTAATTAACTGAACTACTCAATTCAAAATCAAATAAATTATTTGATTTAAAATTTGCACCAAAGCATTTTTTTACAAATCTGAAAGATGTTAGCCTACTGTAAACTTCCAACTATTATTTGAAGTTTCTTTCAGTAGACCCAGTTTGTAATCTATTTATTAATTCACATGCTCAGTTGTAACACTGAAATTTCAGTGACTAAGGAACCATTTTTTAACATTGATGTGTTTAAAAAGAGCCTGACCTCTTTAACACGCTCAGCCCGACATGCGCCACCGGTGGTACACGACTGAATTTTCAAACTTATTAAAAGGACGTTGCAATAATCAGTAAACTGGCCAAAAAGACAAAAATAACCTAAGTCGTATTTTTAACTAAATCTTAAAAATATTCGAAGATAAGCTTCCAGTGCAGTAGTGGAATTGTGCTCGCCCTGAAGACGGACTTCTGTAACGAGTCCGAAACCTCGGCTTCACAGCATTACGACATCTCTACGCGGGGGAACCCAGAATATCTCGGGAGTAAATTTTAAAAATATCCATTGATTTTACCTTGTGTATACCTATAATAGCTTATTTGAGTGAAATTAATATTTTAATCGTGTACCACCGGTGGCACACGTCGTCTGGTGGGCATACTGAAATCACCACGGGCCAACGTGCCAGCCAACATGTGTGACCGGTGGCACACGCATGATTCGCTGATGGCGCGGCAGGCGGCGAACGATTTATAGTTAGTTATTGTGACCTCCGATCGCATAAAGTACTTCCCGGGTCTTCTTACACCCCTTCCGCCATTTTTGGCGTTTTACGTCACCCGAATCTTTTCAACATTTATTTTTTTATAAAAGTGTTTACACATGCACCACTGGTGGCCACAGTGTGTCTACACAACCCTAAAATAAGAACACACTAATAATGTAACCCAGCAAAGCTCTGCAAGCGCTGCGAAAATGCATCAAATCAAATGGGAACAGTGCGCCACCGGTGGTACACTTTGGAGTTTTGGGAAGGTTGAAGTATGCCACCAGTGGCGCACGTCGGGATAATGGAAAGTACAAAAACTGACTGTTGACTTCTGTTGGGCTGAACGTGTTAAAATTCCACAGTCGCGTATACGCAACGCTGTCCAAGCCCCGCTGCCAGGCCATGGTTGTATACGCAAGGGTGTGGTCGTGATTTAAATTTGGCACTCTTTCTACCACTGGGGAAGTTGGAATGCTTTGTCTTACTTCGATTACATTCGGGAATTGTCAGGCTGTCTCTGGGATATATCGTTTTGCGTCTTAGCAGACTGCACCATTGAAATTCTACAAATTGCTTTGTTGACTGTTGGCCCCTGTTTGTAAGCATTGCGCAATGTCGGACTGAATATCCCGGCCTGGGGGCTTACAGGGGTAGCAAATTACTCGGACTTTAAGAGGTTAATGCATTAACGTCCTCAGTTTCTTTGAATTTTTTCCTCCCTGGATTTCACTCTACAGTCTTTTGAAGATTCAATCAATCAATTTAATTCTGATAAGAAAATATATTGAAAATCTGTGGGTTCGATAACAAATATTTGAAGCCAGCAAGAACAGCTATTATCAGCAAAATCACCTAAGATTTAAAAATGTCAATGTGAATGCAAACAAAGCTGCAAGAGTATCATACTCTATGGAGTATTGAATAATATTGCCTTTTTCCAATACATTTCCCCTCAGATTATCCGGACCCGAATTGTCTGAATCCAGGATTGTCCGCACAAGGTTAAAAAAAAATACCTAAGCCTATGGGGACATTATAGTTTGCTCTTGAGTTTAGTATTTTTCAAGTCTAAGATACCTTAATGTCATAATGTGCATGCAAAGTATTGTAAAAATTGTAACATAGTAATCTATATCATTTCATTTATTGGCCTTAGGAAATGGTTACATCTCTGAAACTTCTCATTCAAATTACAAACCTGTCAAAATTTGACGCAATGCAAGATAGTGCTGAGACTTATGTTTTGCACAACGTAAACGAGATTTGTCTGTCACCAAATTGTCCGGCATTCAATATAGCACGCATGAAAAAGTACAGGAAGCCAATGACAACGACGGCAATAACGTAAAGACGACTGTTTCATGAACGCTAATTATAAGCCTAGTATGCACTAGTGTTGGTAACTTTGGATAACCCTGATTTTTTTTCTATGTGTATCAGTTATCCACCACATTAATCTAGATAACCCAAGGGTATACAGTACAACAAATAAATGACAATGTTTTTCACCCTGTTCAGTTTTGGCTCGATAGCTAAGGTGCCTAAAACATTAATAATCGGATTTCAGATCCTTCCACATAGCTTAAATCAAACTCCATAACATAGGCTGGTTGCTCCACCCGACTAGGTTGTGCAGATTCAATCTAACTGACTGCAGTTAACGTATCACAGGTCTCCTCGACAGAGCAACGTGGTTGATAAAAATATCTATTCAATTTGAATAAGTAAAACAGTTAATATGATTTTTCATACAATTTTTAACATGTAAAAAGCAAACCAAATTTGACTGTCATGCTTAAATTAAAACAAAACACTTGGTTTCCAAATTGGGAACTTTTTTAATTATCATCAGCAGGAATTAATAGCTAATATTTTTACCAAAGCTAAAAGTAAAGATTTACTATATCAAACATTTGAACACAACCTGAAATGTTGTTTGAATAAAACTCAGTATGAAGGATTTTGTTTTGCTGACATAAAAGAGCAGATCTGTTTAACCCTTGTTTTCTGCCGTGCTACTGTGTGGGGAGTTTTAAAAACACACCCAGTTGGCACCTTACTAGTTGAATTGTCAGCCTTATATTCATAAGAGAATCATTGGTTTTCTATGGAAATATATTAAGTACCACTTTTACTGCTTTAGTTAGAGCTCATTTAGTGGTGCAGTTCACTTGTACGTGCTCATTTGTCTTGGCTGATAAATTCAGCCATAAATTGTATAAGAACTACAATAAACATACCTCAATAAAAAAGTCAGAGACTTACATCTAAAAAGAAAAGTACTTTTGGCAAATAAATTTTTTTAACTTTAGGATTTTCAAAACTAAGAAGAAATGCTGAGAATCCATTAGCATAGATTTGAAAGTTGGATGGAAAAAGTTCAGGGAGTGATATTAGTTAAGAAGTTTTCAAAGAAATACTCCCGAAAATAATAAGAAACCAGCAAATGAGCACTAATAATGTGATAAGCTTTGTTGCCATATTGCTTGTTATTTTCTGTTCATAGTCTGAATAGTATTGGGCAAAAAGAGAATCATACGGGCCAGCTGCTAGTGGATGACTACTTTAGGGCAGCTTTGTTAAATTTTAATATTTTTGTTTTAATTGACAGAGAATCTTGAGTGTTTATTCCCACTTCATATACAAATTTTCAAAGGAATAGAATACTGATTTTTCTCTAAAAGGCTTCCTCTAAGTATTCAAAAATAAAAAAATTCTGAGGGAGCTCTAAAACAAAACTAAGAGTTTTCCATGCTTTAACTAGTTGAAATCAGCATACGGATAACATACAACTCACATTCAGAAATCAGGTATACATACCTGACACATACTTGTGTTATACATGATAAAGTTGCTTTTTACATGCCATGCAATACAATTACAACATATAAGAAGTGATAGTAATTGAAAACTAAACAAGAGAAAGTTAGGATCAGAGAAGGATTGAAAGAAGATTATTGTTTGCAAGACAAAAGCAGAAAAACAAAGCAAAGTGCTCAATTACCTATTTTCCCCCATTTTTATATAAAAAAAAAACAATAAACATTTTTATATAAGAAATGCCTTTATACAAAGATGACAGTTACTGTACAGCTGAAAACTGAATAAGAAAAATAGAAAACAACAGCTGGCAACAAGCTGACAAAAATCTTTAATGTACAACAGTCACAAGCTATGAAACCGTCACTCTTGGCAATGTACTTACTTTCATTACAAGAGGATGAACCTCAAACGGAACATTGGTGACAGACATAGGCATCTTTGCCACTGGATATTTCCACTTCTCCTGATTCTGAAATATTACAAACTTTGCCTATTACTGGGAATTTTTTAGGGAAATAGATCTGCTTAATTTATTTGCATTCAATATTAAAATTATTCTTTTATTTTGCCATCAACATTTCAATTTAATACACCGTTACAAATGTTTAACACTGAAAGTCATGATGTTTAAAAAGAACAATTTAATTTTAAAACACTATTCCTAAAAAAAATTATGAACCATTTGCTTTTTCTCTCTCAACAGGAACACTCCATCAAGGAAATTATTACAACCACATTTTCTGACACTAAGCCTATTAAGAAATCACATTGTTTTCAATAAAAGAAGACTTTTAAAGAAGAAAGAACATACAATCGAAATAATGATTGCTCACTGACTTTTTCTGCAAGTAAGGTGAAAAAATATGTACGGATTATTTTAAAATTATCTTTAATGAAACTTTCTATTTATGATGCAAAAAGGTTTACTGATTAATAATATTTTTACAACGTAAATCAAACATGAGGTCTACCAAAGTTAAAATATAACATTTAAAACATTTCCAACCCTTAAAAAAGTATTTTTCAAACAACACAGTATCATTGCTATCTACCAATAAAAGTACAAGAGCATGAAACTTTGAAATTTATTTTTTTTTTTAACGAAAAGATTTGTCTGTCACAATCATTGTGAGATTTGCGAGCACCCTGTATGCAAAGAGAGGGGAGTATTCTTTATTGACAATCATTTAGACTGAAAATAATAACATATTTGATTTGATCTTCTTTGTAACTTAGGAAATGTTTGGACCGGGAGACCTCTACTTCCTGAGGAGGATCGACTATTCACAGCCTGGTCAAGGAAACTGCACACCTGGTCAAAAAGCCAAGGGTAATTCCAGATTAAGGCCAGCCTGGAGCTAGGCAGAAAACCACTGATATCTTCACATGCTGAGAGAGGGATTTTAACTCAATGAAGCCACGAAGAAGATTCTCAAAAAGTTTTCATTGGGGTAAAGGATTTATACGAATTTTGAAATAAGGGTAAAATAGATCTAGCTATCAGTGGAAATTTAATTTGGGCACTGAAAGTATCAGAATCAATCAGAGATTTGCCTATCCAGTACCAAAGAGATCCATGTACCAAAGCCTGCACCATGAGATTTTTTGCAACAATATGACTGAGAAATTGGCCTTAATACAACTGTAATGACAATAATTGTTCTAGACAGGCCTACCGTTTTATACTTTAAAGTTTAAACATCCTAACCTAAGGATGACATTCCTAACTTGTTAATGACCATTTTCGACTTGGCAAAATTCCTGACTTTGCATTGAAGTAGATACTCCGTCAAAGGGTATCAATAAGAAATCAACACATTTCATCTCGGAGGAATAAGAAAGGTGTGTGGCTTTTTTAAGTTTGGAAGGCTTAAAAAGGAGGTGAGACCTTAAATTAATGAGAGAAGGAACATATGTCGAGGGTACTCATTGTTCGTAACCTAATAACTTCAATATAGTAGTTACTTCAAAACTATTTCTGAGGAATGTCTCTTTAAAACATCTTACAGTTATACAGGTTTTTCTTTAAACACAACCCATTTTTAAGATTGAATAATGCACATATAAATAAGAAATGAGCTTTGTTTTGGTTACCTTTGCATTTTAAACAACCTATTTTGTAAGTTTGATTACATTTAGCTTACATTATGTGTTCAAACAATCCGCCATTGACATTTATACAAAGTTTTGTTCTCTCCATCAAATTCCTGAACACGTTTTGCAAAGTACCTCTTTGAATTTCTTGTATTAAATTTAATGTGTTTGTTTTGAGGTGCTGAGTATCCTGTAAATTGTTTTCGTAGACCTTACTTTTTATGTATCCCAAAGAAAATAATACCAAGGGGTCAAATCCGGGAATCTTGGGGGGAATAATCATTCAATGACAGAATAAAGTTTTGGGTTGCGTTAAAAAAAAAAACACCCTGTACTAACAATTTCATACCAGCAGATCATGTAATTCTTTTACAGTTGACTCTCAACAATGCGACAGTTACAGGACTGGAAGGGTATCCTGATACCTAAAATGTTGCATTACCGAAAACAATATGTTACGGTACATAAGTTTTAAATACCTACAAGTTAAGAAAAGACAACTTGTGACATTTTGCATGAGTCCGACTTTTAGGGGTCCACATTTATCAAATTGGGCAATATTTTTATGAAAGAGAAATGATTATTGAATGTAAAACTTGATATTATTTAGTTTAATAAACCTCAAGTAAAGATAGTTCATATATTGTAGGCCTGAATAACATAACTAACAAACTTTATGCTAAATTACATTGGGCCTGAATCACAAAAGTTTAAATGTTAAAAAAGTATTCAATCGTCTGTTGTTGTGGTTCCTAAAACAGCCCATCATGACCTTTATTTGAGAAGCATTTCACATAAAAATGTTAACGCAGTCAAATCAAAGTATTTGCAGCAGACACAACATGACCTATGGTGCAAACACACTCTTACCACAACAGGGCAAAACCTGACGAGCGCAAGAGTGTACACGGTATGGTTAGCAATGTCGGCAAGGCACGTTCTATTGCACCTCGCACTTGCCCTGTCCTAGCGAGAGTTACTCGCGCAGTGTACTCGCTACTGAACGGAATATAATATTGACTTTGAAACTGTGACTGGGAAGACGTGAAACTCCTGTCGCAGCACAAATCAAATTCAGTATTGTACAGTTTTGGTCAGACAATGATGAATTAAGCGCTGTGTTGGATTACCGAGTGAGTTGGACTATCAAATGCCGGATTATCAAGGAATCAAGGGTCAATTTCACTTAAGCAGATTTATAGAATCCTCTGTATCCAAATCCAACTGACAGAAAATCACCTGTTTCCCAAATTAGCAAATTAGATTTAATTACACAATTTGTAATTTTAAAAGTGGTTAGGAAGATTTTAAAACCCCTACACCTTACAGATGCAATGGTTAAAACTTCACCGGTGAGTTGTTTTGCAAATCCTCAAAACCAGTCAATAACTTCACCCAGGACTTACGTGGTCGATGACAGTGTCGTCAGTGACAGGCCAGCGAGACTGCTGCTTGAAAGTGGGAGGAACGGGAAAGTCCGGATCAGCTTGAGGTCGTTGAAATACGTATCCTACCATCGCATCATCCTGGGAGCGAGACAGAACCTGCGGTCTGGAAGCTTCAGCGTTCACTTGCTGCTTTGCAACAAATAGATAATGATGTGTTAGTCTAGTAATATTAAGGTAAAACCTAAATAAAATAGTTGTAATTTGCAAATTGCTGGATGAAAAATGGGCTGGACGGTTGGCAATTTGGATGAATAAAAGAGCAAGTGCAATGTTCATTGGCTCCTTGGTATGAACAACCAAGGTAACTACCAGTCACGTAAAAGAAAAAGTAATTTATGAGTAGCTTGTAAAATGTTTGTTCTTATAGAGCACTTTAAAGATATGATTGCAATTATACTAACATTTAAAAATATAAAACAGCTGTTTAAAGACTGGAAATGTACCTACCCATGTTGGTTGTACATTAACAATTAACTGATTTCTACGACATATTATTGAAAAGTATTTCTAAAAATTGTTGATGAGATTGTGAGATTATTTATACCAGACTTGAGGCTGGCTGTTTTTTTATCAACTGCCAATGAGCTCTAAAAATAGATGGATTCTCGCAAGTTAATAACTTTAACACATTCAGCGCCACCAGTGGTGCACGTGGGAATTTTCAAAATGATCAAAAGTACGTTGCAATAACAGTAACTTGGCCAAAAAGACAAAACTAGGTTGTTATAATTTTTACTAAATCTTAAAATATCCATTTATGTTGCCTTGTATATAGTGCCTAAAACAGCTAGTTTGAGTATAATTTATAAGTTTTAATAGTGTAACACCACTGCCCAGGCGCAAGTCATTTGGTGGGCTTACTGAAACCCCACGGGCCGACGTGCACCATATGTGGTACTCACACGACCTATGAGTACAGCACTTCCTGAGTCTTCTGACGATCCCTTCCGCCATTTTTGGTGTGTTTACATCAACTTTTTTGTAGGATTTCTTTTAACAACGCTTTTACACATTCGCCCCACCGCTAAGTATCTACATAACCCAAACATACGCGTACACTAATAATATAATACAGCAAAGCTCCGAAAGCACTATAAAAAAAAATACAATCAAATGGGAACAGTGCACCACCGGTGGTACACGTCACAGTTTTGGTAAGTTTGTAGTGTGCCACACTAGAGGTGCACATCGAGATTATGGTTAGTACAAAAACTGAAAGGGCCCATATTTTCACAAAAACTAACTGTTGACTTCCGTAGGGCTGAACATGTTAAAATCAAAATTTGATTTTTTGTTACTTGTTTCCCAACATATTTTTCAAAATTAATGAAGCATTTTTGTAGTTGTCACAGTCACACTCTTTGCAATACACACATGAATTTTACACTGATGAATTAAGCACTGTGTTGGATTACAGAGTGAGTTGGACTATCAAATGCCGCTTAATCAAATGTACTTAAGCAGAAGAATAGAATCATCTACACCAAAACCCAACTGACAGAAAACACAGTCGCTATACAGGTACTTGCGTACTTCTGGCAGTTTCCAGTGGCCAATGGCAATGTTCTAAAACCAGTTTAGCCAAGGTATGCGGACTGTAAAATTACAAACTTTCAACAATCCATCATCCGAGATCTAGCACCTGCGGTTGATAAAAACAGCCCCCATAGTTGAAGCCATCGGGTTTAAGATTGCAGAACTTTTCGGACTATAGCTATGCAAGGCAAATCTTGGATATTTTAACCCTACCAAAAAAAGGATGGCACTATTCAATACATGTCTCTTTGTATACTTTATGAATGAAGATATTTTTGATTCAATTCATAATTCCCATATGCTTTATGGCCTCTTAAAATGTGTCTCTAGAAAATGGCTACATATATTTTTGTAAACGAGGTGAATAACCCAATTATGATAAGGCAAGTAGTCTTAGCAACAATCCCCTGCTGATTTGCAGAGATGATCAGGAGGATGGCCAGGCTCAGCCTTGACCATGATACTTACGGATGGAGCAGCTTGCTGTACTTGTTGAGGCCCGTTGCTCTGACTTAACATTTCCGAATCTCCTTCACCGAGCCACTTCATTTATTGTATATCTAGAACAAAATATAAAAAAGCTATTTTTTGCACCTTGCAGTATGGAACTAAAAATAAGTTAACAAAATAAATACAATAATACTTACATTGCTTGCCTGGGTTTAAGGCAGATTTTATAGACCTATCCATGGTAGCAGCCTTTTACTGGGTTCTAATTCTAAGTTGATACTTACTTATGATTTTTATGTTTGGTAACTGTCGAGAAAATTTATTTACTAACCATAGGAATAAATAATCCCTAAAAACATGGTTCTTATAAATACCAGAGGACCAGTCAGATCACACAATAGTCCTAATTCCTTTTTAATCCAAATGATGTCATCCATTAATTGGTCTATTTATGGATTTTAGTGTTTGAGTAAAGCCTGCAGGTTGGTTCACTTTCAGCAGTTTTGTTGACTGTAAATTCTTAACACGTTCGCCAGGGCTTAATTTGTAAAGAAAAATGTACCGGAGCTATGGTACAACGAATGGCTGCCGGGAGGGTATGGAAAACCCCAACAGAAGGGGGGGTTCAGGGGCCCTCCCCAGAAATATTTTTGAATTGCGATTAAATTTGATGCATTTTTAACGATTATGGCCACAGCTTAACAGTTAGGCCTTTTTCACTTCCGCGCTAGCTAGGTTTGCCCTGCCGCGGCTAGAGTGTACTTGTGCCATAGTGGTCGTGAAGTTTGTGATCTCCAGCGCTACGTGTGTTTAGCGCCACTCACGACTCATGGTGGGAATTTACTATTGTCGAAAAAGGGCGCACCTGATTCGTCCAAACATTTGACGAACTATTTGCCGCAAGAGGCCTTATAGGATCGACGTAGAAATGAGTACGGTAATGCCGAACGCACCCAATAACCGCTCATATTGGCCTGGATTGGATTTGCCCTTGATTGAAGATAGTAAACTTCCACCATCACTTGCTAAAACCTATCTCGAGTTTATGAAATGATCAGTATCCAGAATGTAGTTTAAAAAACTACCATCTATTACCTTGCGTGAAACTATGTAAAGAAAAATAGAGTTGTTAAATTGACTTAGAGGATTCCCAAATTAGAAAGAATTGTACACTTTTATAAAATCGCTTTTTGAACAGTATTAATAAAATTACGTGGCCAGAAAAAAAGTCCGAAGCCGTACCAGTGAGTTAAGAAACCGCGCTCCGGTAAGCTCCGGTTTCCTAAAAAGTGCGCTCCGGTGTGCTCCGGCTGAAATCAACCCCTGACGTTTGCGATGTCATTGAAAACCCTCATTTTCTTACTTGGCAGGTCCAATATACACATAACATGACAAAAACTTTTACATTAAGTTTTCTTAATTTTAGGTCGGGTTTGATGGAAAAGGACGCCGGAATCAAGTTTTTGTTAAAAATCATTTAGTAGATATTTTATTCCTTATTTTTGTATGTGTACCCGATGGTGTATACAACGTGCGTACTGAGTGAGTCATCAACCCTGGGCGGCATGCGCCCGATCGGGTACAGAATGAATATGTGATTCCCACCATTTTTACAGTTGCTAGGCAACAGCAAACAGTGCGCAGATGTCCTTGCACGTCTGGACTTAAAAATAAATAATGGCTGGACTTAAAAAAAAAAATTGTCAAAAATGTATTCTGAATGTGTAAAACTGTTTTATTACCAAAAATGACAAAACTTTTACACAATGTTTAGAACAATATTTGTTTAGTTTTTCCATGTAAAATACAAGTATGACCTTTACAGTATTTATTTTTTATACCTTAAAGGGGTGCAATTGTGTACCCCGTCGGGCACACAATCACTATGAACCTTTTGATACTCACAGAAGAAACACATTTCAATGCACGACATACTATAATAATAATATACTGTGTGCACCCCATACTGTGGGTACACGGCCGCGGTTAGAAAGTGCACCTGTGTACTTCGGGCGCACGACGTCGCGAACGAGTTAACAATCCTCAGTGAATGGTTGCAGTATAGGGTTGCACTATATGTGGCAACATATTCTTTTGAATGAAATGCCACTTTTACTTTAGTTAATATAACTTACAAATTTGTTACCAGCTTACTTTTATCTTTACTCAAATCTGTCTCTGTACAGAAATCTTAATATTTCAATAGTCAAGACACATTGTGCAAACAAATACCCCTGTTGCAGCAGACCTGCATACTCAGCGAAGCAAATTTCAAATGCATGAAAACATATTTCAATCTAACGAAAGCGAAACATGACATCTTTTTGTATCCTCCATAAGAATAACATGAGAAATGAGTATGCATTTTTTCTCCTTTAGGCATAGGCATCCCCATAGGGGGGCACGGGGGGGGGGGGGGGGGCTCATACCCCCCCAGACCTTTGGGAATGTCATAAATAGAAATTATACATTTTATCTTATGTTTACAGTTACAATATATTAGAAATTAAACCAGAATCGTATTTTACAATAGTTTGTTTAATCCATGTTATTGAACTACTTTTATATACAGTAAATTATTTCACGTCAAGTTTTAGTTTCAAGCAAATCAGAATTAATTAGAAACCTAATAATAATAAATACTCGGGTCTCGCGTTGGTAGTGAAAAACACATTACTGAGAAAGAAACAACACAACAGACAGTGTTTGCCTGTTTGTCTGAAGCACGCATACGCTGTATTGTCCATGCGCATTTGCAGGGTGGACTGGTAAATAGTCACAGAATGGAAGAGGAAGGATCGATTGGAGGATCGATTGGTATGAAGTTCTCAGCATGACAGATATCTTCTGTAAGGAGTTGCAGAGTGAACCTTTAGATATAACTAGATTTTTTTCAAAGTTGAGGCTGTCATTGATGCCTTAAAAATTGAAAGGACTGATGACAGCCTTATTAGAGTTTGGAACGAGACTTAAGAGCTTTGGGGGTAATATTCTGCAAGAGGACTGGAACTAAATACGCCTATAGGCCCTACTTGAACGAAAACGCAAGATATCTAAACTTCTTAAGGATGGAACATCTGGAAGCCAAACTGTTTTTTATCATGTATCTGTTGAAGAAGAGTTCAAAGCTGACAGACAATTTTATGGGTATTTTGCTGGGTTAGATACTGTCATAGGAAACCTGAAGAGCCGTTTTTCAGAAAATGACTAAAAGCTAATCAATGACATTTTTCATATTTGGCTCAGCTTGGACGAAGATACAGTAATAGGTGTCCAATCATTTTACAAACTTTCTCCAAACATAAACTTCACAACTTAAATTCTTTCTTGGATACTTTTTGGATAGAAGAGCTACTTGAAATTGAGCTACTCTCCTTGCCTATAACAACTGCTACAGTGGAGCGTTTGTTCTCGACTCTGAGACTGAAGACCTAGGACCTCAGGAACACAATAATACCCCCTTTGCAGCAGACCTGCATACTCAGTGAATTTCAAATGCAAAAAAAACTTCCATCCAATATAGCAAGATATGACATGTTTTTAGCGAATTTCCTCAAAGGAATAAGCTATTACCGTAGGTCTCATGGTAAGACCTAAACCCGAGACCATGTTAACTTTTCATTTTGGGGCCCCCAGAAGCAAAAAACACTATTCTTTCGAATTTGAGCGAATTTCCTTAAAGGAATAAGCTATTACCGAAGGTCTCAAGGTAAGACCTAAGCCCGAGACCATGTTAACTTTTCATTTTGGGGCCCCCAGAAGCAAAAAACACTATTCGTTTGAATTTATATATATATATATACATATATATGTGTATATATATATATATATACATATATATATATATATATATATATGTCTGTTAATACGATAGCGGCCGTAAATATGGTCCGATCTGAATGAAATTTGGTACAGACCTGTAAAGTGGTAATCACTCGGACGAGTTCGTGAACCAGCCCGATCGGACCACCGGAAGGGGGGGTAAACCCCCCCAAAAATGGGTTTTTTTGAGTTTTTAGCATAGAAAATTAAAAATTATCCAATTTTGGCTAGCATTATTGAATTCAGCTAAAAAAAAACAAACAATTTAGTATTTTGAATCACTGCTCTATGTCCATTGGTTTCCGAGATATTGAAAGTGGTAAACACAGTACATTGTCCCAATGTTAACCTTATAGGAAATAAGTAAAATTCTATATCTCGCTTATTTCTCAACATATCTTGATAAAACTTGGTAAATGGCTTCTTCTAGTTCAGATCAACTAAATCTATATAATTAATACGCCAACACGAAATTTGTCTTATGAACTCATCCGTCATTTCTTAACCGATTTTGATCATTGACGGCTCATTGGAAAGAGCGTGTCGCATAGATTTGCAAACTGGCCTTACATTTTTGAAAAAGTCCCTTGGGCTCTGCCCCATTGGCTTTTAAAGTTCCCATGTTATCCTTATGAAGAATATAATTGTTTACATTTTGATCAGCTGGATAATTTAATTGCTGTTATTTTTTAATTTGTGTAAACATAACCCTCAAGACGGATCGTGTTAGCATGATTATGTTTTAAATTTGTCGCCATTTGAATTATCGCTCTGCTAGAGTAGCGCACGATTCCGTGCGCTCGGATCCACTAGTATTGAATTAAAACCACCCAGTTTTAACATACCCGTAGCAGCAAACCTGCATACTCATTCCCCCATGTTATTCTTATGGAGCTTACAAAAACATGTTGAATCTCGGTATGTTGGATTGAAATATGTTGTTTTGCATTTGAAATTCGCTGAGTATGCAGGTCTGCTGCAACGGGGGTACTTATATATATCTATATATATGTCTGTTAACACGATAGCGGCCGTAAATATGGTCCAATCTTAATGAAATTTGGTACAGACGTGTAAAGTGGTAATCACTCAGAGGAGTTTGTGAACCGGCCCGATCGGACCATCAGAAGGGGGGTAAAGGGGGGTAAACCCCCCCAAAAATGGGGTTTTTGAGTTTTTTACATAGAAAATTAAAAATTATCCAATTTTTGCTAGCATTATTGAATTCAGCTCAAAAAAACAAACAATTTAGTATTTTGAATCACTGCTCTATGTTTATTGGTTTCCGAGATATTGAAAGTGGTAAACACAGTACGTTGTCCCAATGTTAACCTTATGGAAAATAAAGAAAAGAGAATGAGTATGCAGGTTTGCTGCTACAGTTAAGTTAAAACTTGGTGGTTTTAATTCAAAATTTAGTAGATGTTAACTAGAAGAAGCCATATGCAAAGTTTTATAAAGATATATTGAGAAATAATTAAAACATATATTATTTTTTTATTTCCCAGAAGAATAACATGGAAAATTGAGTATGCAGGTTTGCTGCCACAAAAATGGAAATTTCAAGGATTCTAGACTGAAATACATTAGATCTCATCAACATGAAGCTACAAACCAAGTTTTATTAAGATATGTTGACAAATAAGCGAGATATAGAATTTTACTCGCTTTATAATAAGGTTAACATTGGGAATAAGGTTAACATTGGGACAACGTACACTGTGTTTACCACTTTCAATATCTCAGTAATCAATAGACTTTGTGTTATAAAATAAAAACCAAATAAACCAAAAGTGTGGCTTTTATTCATTCAAAACACGAGTCATGTTTGTTTACAGAAAACAAAATATAAATAATGCTAAACATATGACTAAATTAGCAGGTAATGATTTTAACATCACCACATTCTCCCCCACTACTTCTAAAATATGTATAACACACATAGTCTCTAAGGTATGCTGGAGGTTTAACATTTCTCCTGGATCGACATTATAAGGGTTCCCCTTCAGCTGGGGATTCCAATATCTGATTTTTGTTTTGTATGTCTTGACTGTCTCCGATTTCTGAACTTAAAACATCAGTCTGCTCGCCCTCAAATTCACCTTGTTCTTCGAATAGCAGATCACTTGGAAGACCCGCGGGTGCAAGATGTCTCAATGATACTTGAGACTCCGATCCATCTTTTCTCCTGATCAGAGCATAGTGTGGATTTGACTCTATGAGATCAACTTGCTCTACAAGATCATCGTACTTACTAGTCCGAACATTTTTCCTCAACAAAACTGGACCAGGGGTAGTTAGCCATGATGGTAATGACTCTCCATTCACAGTTCTTCGGCTATGTTTGAAAAACCTCTCATGGGGCGTGCTATTCGTCGCAGTACATAATGAAGACCTGACAGAGTGAAGGGCTTCTCGTAATACCTTTTCCCAATCAGTAACTGGCAGGTTACGAGTTTTAATGCCAGCAAGATGGTTCGCCAAATTGTGCCGTTTTAAAACGTCCAATCTGGGAGTTTCCCCGGGGATTGTAAGGTGTTGTATGACTTGTAGCAGTTCCATAATTATGAAGGATATCTGTCAATTCCTTGGACATAAAAGAAGACCCTCAATCTGAGTGTATGTAGGCGGGAGCTCCAAACATCGAAAACAAATCCGAAAAACAGTTGATCACAGTCTCAGAACTAATATCCTTACAAGTACAAGCAAATACAAAGCGGGAATACTCATCCACCATTGTTAAAAGATGGAATTCTAGTCTTAGATGGAAGAGGTCCTTTGAAGTCAACATTTATACGGTCAAAGGGAGCTGTAGCTTTTATCAATTTCCTCTGAACTTTATGGAATCTCGGCTTTATTTCAGCACAAGTTTGACAAGTCAAAGTCATTCTTTTCACATCGTCTAAAGTGTAGTTTAAGTTTTTGGTCCTGATCCAATGAAACATTCTGGTGATCCCTGGATGGCAGAGTGATTTATGTAACTCAAAAAGTTTAGCGCTATCCAAACGAATTGCACTAACTCGAGATAGTGTATCCGCCTAATCGTTTTCTTTCCCCGGTCAAGAAGAGTATTACGAGAAGAGTAAACTTGTTAACAGTTTGCGAGTAGTCTACATACATGCGCTTCATTCCTTTGTCATTTGTCACTACCAGAATCTGAGCTCTCCACGGTGATGAACTTGGTTCAATGATCTCCTCAGTCAGAAGTCTGTCGATTTCTTCATTAATGAATTTCATGTCATCTTCCGAGTATCTTTGGGATTTTGTAGCAATTGGCTTACAATCCAGAGTTAAGTTACAGAATAGTTTAGGCGGGTCAACTTTGGCACAAGAGCATACTAATAAAGGAGGTTTCCAAATCAAACTTGTACATTCGAATGAAGTCTCATAACATCATGTCCAATAAGTACATCGGTGCATAGTTCCTAAAAAACTGTCAACTTTAAGTTTTCGTAGTTGTGTTCAGAAGACTTAAATTCACCTTGACGTATCCATGAACAACGGATTTCAGATGAGAAGCAGCTAGTGAAACTTGCCCAGTTTCTCTGTACATCTTAATTTTGTTTTGTCGAACGAAGTTTAAATTTATAAAGCTTGAGGTACTTCCTGTAAGCATTATTCCAATGTAAGCACTTCCAAATTTCATTCCACTCGGACAATTTTTGCGAGCGCTATCGTGCTTACAGACACACATATATATACTTCCTATTAAGCATTTTATCGACAAACCATTCACATTGGCTACAACTAAAGAATCATGTAACAACGATGTATTAGCTGCAGTAGCTAACAGAGCTGCTGAAGTTCCAGAATGAATTTAATTTGTTTTCAAGTTTTGTTTAATATTGCTTTTACACACTCTAGCATAATGTCCTATCTCATTATATTTTCCACATGTTGCTTCTCTAGCTGGACAACGGTCTCTTGAATGTCTGTCGTGCCCACAAAAATAACATTACCCAGTTAACTCTTTGATAAGTTAATAGGTAAATGCTAAGTTTCCCAGAAACTGTTTCTTCCTCTCTTGATTGTAAGTGAGTGCCTCGGCTATTTTGCTTTGTAGAGTTGGTGACAGCAAAAGTTTGCATTGTTCCATCAGTTTGAGGATAACGTTCAACTTGAGCTTGAACCATCTCAAGAGTCCTAGATTGCTTAACAGCTTCAGCTAAGTCTAGAGTTTTATTTTCAAATAATCTCTGTCTTATACAGGCCTAGGACGAAGTCAACCCATTTATGAAAGCATCTCTTATATACTGATCCCTCTACTGTGCGGCATTTACAGCATCAAACACACAATCTTGGCTTAAAAGTTTGAGTTCTGATACATACTGATCAATGCTTTCATATTGTTGTTGTTTTCTTGACATTAATAAAAATCGTGAAAATACTTCATTTTTCTGTTTGATGTAAACTGAATTTAAAACTTCTAAGGCAGCTTCATAAGTTTCTGAATCTTTTATAAATCTAAATACTTTGAAAGATAGTCGATTACTTAAAACCTTCAGTTTGTCTTTTGTGTCCACAAATTCTGTCATCAATAGAAAGTCATTAAAGGTTTGCAACCAATATGTCCATTCTTCTGTGGCAGTAGGAGATTCCGGGTCAGGTTCAAATTTGTCTGGTTTAAGGAACTTCTCCATGCTGAATGTAGCACTGGTTAGTAATGAATGAATAAAATTGTTATAAAATAAAAACCAAATAACCCAAAAGTGTGGCTTTTATTCATTCAAAACATGAGTCATGTTTGTTTACAGAAAACAAAATATAAATAATGCAAAACATATGACTAAATTAGCAGGTAATGATTTTAACATCACCACACATAGAGCAATGATTCAAAATAATAAAATTGTTTGTTTTTTCGAGCTGAATTCAATGGTGCTTACAAAAATTTGATTATTTTTATTTTTCTATGTGAAAAATCAAAAAAACACATTTTTGGGGGGGTTTATCCCCCTTTACCCCCCATTCCAGTCGTCTGATCGGACTGGTTTTCAAACTTGTTCGAATAATTACTACTTTACACATCTGTGCCAAATTTCATTCCACTCGGACCATTTTGGCGAGCGCTATCGTGCTTACAGACACACATATATATACCGGGTGTCCGAAAAAGATCTCCCTAATTTTGATGACCTCTAATTTTCAATTTATAAATCGTATTGACTCAAATTATTTATTGAATGATAGGTAAACTCACCAAGTTTTTGTTACAAGTCACAAATGTTTGGTGAATTTCACTTTGGGCTCATGGCAAACATAAAACAAAAAATCAAATTTTCCATGTGTACCAGTAGTGAATAAAAATCACGTTTTAAGTTTTTTTTTTAAGATTTAACAGTTATCTTGAAAACTATGAATCCTATACAAACCTCTCAGTTTATAACATTAAAGAAAATGAATTTTTCCCTTCAGTTAGGGTGTTTTTGCAGGTTTGTAGCTTTTTTGGGTCCTGAGTAATGAGTGTTGGAAACAAACAAATTGGTTTTTTGTGTTTCGCTAAAGCACACACTGCTAAAGTTGGAAACCCCCAAGATTTTTACTTTTACCAAATTAAAGGGAAATAACCAAGTTTTGGTAAAAGTAAGAGGTTTTAAACATAAACTGAGAGGTTTCTGTAGGGTGCTTAGTTTTCAAGATAACTGTTAAATTTATTAAAAAATACCCCCGTTGCAGCAGACCTGCATACTCAGCGAATTTCAAATGCAAAACAACATATTTCAATCAAACATAGCAAGATTTGACATGTTTTGGTAAGCTCCATAAGAAAAACATGGGGAATGAGTATGCAGGTTTGCTGCTACAGGTATATTAAAACTGGGTGGTTTTAATTCAATATTTAGTAGACCTGAACTAGAAGAAGCTATTGACCAAGTTTTAACAAGATATGTTGAAAAATAACCGAGATATAGAATTTTAATTATTTCCCATAAGGTTAACATTGGGACAACGTACTGTGTTTACCACTTTCAATATCTCGGTAACCAATGGACATAGAGCGGTGATTCAAAATACTAAATTGTTTGTTTTTTAATCTGAATTCAATGGTGCCAACAAAAATTGGATAGATTTTATTTTTCTATGTAAAAAACTCAAAAAACCCCATTTTTGGGGGGTTTATCCCCCTTTACCCCCCCCTTCCGGTGGTCTGATCGGGCTGGTTCACGAACTCGTCCGAGTGATTACCACTTTACACGTATGTACCAATTTTCATTAAGATTGGACCATTTTTACGGCCGCTATCGTGCTAACAGACAAATATATA
This sequence comes from Flexamia atlantica, assembly GCA_035578135.1. NCBI lineage: Eukaryota > Metazoa > Arthropoda > Insecta > Hemiptera > Cicadellidae > Flexamia > Flexamia atlantica. The sequence goes on along the minus strand of JAQJVK010000012.1, from coordinate 19,045,749 downwards.
TATATATATATATATATATATATATATATATATATATATATATATAAATAAATTCGAACGAATAGTGTTTTTTGCTTCTGGTGGCCCCAAAACGAAAAGTTATCATAGTCTCGGGCTTAGTTCTTACCATGAGACCTACGGTAATAGCTTCTTCCCTATAGGGGAAATTCGCTAAAACTCATTGCAACGTGATTTTTAATCACTACTGGTGCACAGGGAAATTGTGATTTTTTTGTTTTAGCGAATTTCCCCTATAGGGAAGAAGCTATTACCGTAGGTCTCATGGTAAGACCTAAGCTCGGGACCACTATAACTTTTCGTTTTGGGGCCCCCAGAAGCAAAAAACACTATTCGTTCGAATTTTTATATATATATAGATATATATATATATATATCTATATATATATACATCTATGTGTCTGTTAGCACGGTAGCGGCCGCAAAAATGGTCCGATCTTTATGAAATTTGGTACGGACATGTAAAGTGGTAATCAATTGGACGAGTTCGTGAACCAGCCCAATCAGACCACCGGAAGGAGGGGTAAAGGGGGATAAACCCCCCCAAAAATGGGTTTTTTGAGTTTTTTACATAGAAAAATAAAATTATCAAATTTTTGTGGGCACCATTGAATTCAGCTCAAAAAAACAAATAATTTAGTATTTTGAATCACTGCTCTATGCCCATTGGTTACCGAGATATTGAAAGTGGTAAACACAGTACGTTGTCCCAATGTTAACCTTATGGGAAATAAGTAAAATTCTATATCTCACTTATTTCTCAACATATCTTGATAAAACTTGGTAAATGGCTTCTTCTAGTTCAGATCTACTAAATATTGAATTAAAACCATCCAGTTTTAATATACCTGTAGAAGCAAACCTGCATACTCATTTCCCATGTTGTTCTTATGGAGCTTAACAAAACATGTCAAATCTTGCTATGTTTGCTTGAAATACGTTGTTTTGCATTTGAAATTCGCTGAGTATGCAGGTCTGCTGCAACGGGGGTATTTTTGTTTTCCATGAGCCCAAAGTGAAATCCACCAAAAACTTGTGACTTGTATCAAAACTTGGTGAGTTTTCCTATCATTTAATACATAATTTGAGTCGATATGATTTACAAATTACAAATTAGAGTTCTTCAAAATTAGGAAATTCTTTTTCAGACACCCGGAATATATATATATATATATATATATAGGATATATCTAGAAATTTGAACGAATGGTATTTTTTGCTTCTGGGGGCCTCAAAATGAAAAGTTATTATGGTCTTGGGCTTAGGTCTTTCCATGAGACCTACGGTAATAGCTTCTTCCCTGTAGGGGAAATTCGCTAAAAGAAGAGAGGTTAAGTGCTCTTGCCATTATGGCAATCAAACAAGAAGTGGTTTGTTAATGGATGGAAAATGAAAAATTGTACGAGTTAGTAAAACCTTTTTGAACAAAAAGGAAAGAAGACTACTTCTTCAATGATTCATATAGACATTGTCACTACAAACAAAAATCTGTCTTTGTATATAATTTTTGAACTTATTTTATTATAATGTTAAGTGTTGCAGGGATAAAGCATTGTTTTAAATGTATTTCAATTAAAAATGTGTCTTTCTTGATACCTTACTTCATACCTATTAACTTCAAAATTTATCTACATGAAAATCAGTACCTACTTGTATATTATAGGTACTTAACTTTTTATTTCGTTAAATAACAAGTTTAACATTTAATTTATAAATCATATGAATTGGTTATGAGAGGTAAATTAAGGTTAGCAAGAATAGGGTAGTTGGCATTTACTGTAAGTAAAGTAAGTCATGTTGCATCTGGACTCATATTTCGAGATAATACAATTTCATAGCCGCCTTACGGCAAGGTTCATGCGCAGCTTTGATAGCCACAGAGACGTCACGTTTACATTTTTAAACAAATAGCCTAGTCTGGTTTTGATATAAAAACTGAGGAGCAACAGTTGAGTTTCAACTAATGCGAGTTTTGATTGGTTAAAAACGGCTCATAAGCCCCGATGATGTCATTGATTTACTGCACATCTTGATATGCGACTTAATGTAGGCTATTATTATTATTGTTGTAAACATGCATTGTAGTGCTGATGATATGTTGTGTGTGCCCCCCCAAAAATGTCGGTAACGGGACGCCTATGACAACAGTTTGCAGAAAAAAGTAATAATCAACGATACAACGAAATACATAACTGATAATTTTTAAATAAACTCTGCTTTACATTTTTTCTCCTGAATTACAGGTAGCCTCATACCTCTCCTATCACAAGAGGTAGAGTTTGCTACAAATACCTAATTTATTTATTACTAAAATAAATATAGGTACTAAATTTAGGAAACATATTTACTATGAGAGTCTTTCAACAGTCTCACACTTTTTATCACATGATTTGCTTTATGAATAAGAATAGAAAAATGTGAAAATATGAATGTAGAAAACGTTCAAAACATCTTCGATCACTTTTATCACTTGTTTTCAACTAAATTCCAGTAGGTACCAAATTTGATATTCCAGTATTTCCAATATCAAAATAAAATTCCTGTATAGTTCCAGCATTTCCAGTAAGTTACCAGTAGACACCCTTCGATTTTAAAACCTCCTATATGAACCTGAATAATTATGCAGTAAATGAAAAGCCAAAGCACAAAAGATCCAAATGAAGCCAGGTTATAAGAAGGCTATATTGAGGAACACAATGAAAAGTAGATGGCTCAATGGGATTCCTGAATTTTACTTGAAAAACCTATTCAATTTGAATACCAAAGTGTTGCTCCGGTTTTACCCTATTGTTACAGTAGAAGCACTAAACTAAAAATACCCACTTAAAACTTACTACAAACCCATGTTTGACAACATCACGAAGCAACTTGATCCAATTTCACAATTTCCCTTTTGTTTCCAACAAAATATTTCTGATATACTCTAATGGCCTTGGGGTGTGCCAGCATTATATAGTGTAGTGAGCTCATGAGTGGGGGATTGAGGATTGCAGGTGCTAGTCCTTTCTCCTCCGCCTCAAAAAAGTGGTAAAACTAGCCATGCTACTAGCATGGCATTGCACAATGTTTGTTTTTTAATTGTTCACTCACCTTTTATAATTCACCTGATGTTCTATTACGTAATAATCTACTATATATATGTCAAATGCAACGTGGGTTGCAAACTGCAACTTCGCAAACTTGGGTTTTACATTCACTTATTTGATTGGTGAACTTGTTTAAAACATCTGTTTATCAGTAATACTCGGCCCGGGGGCAAGTGACCGTCGATACTTTGGCCAGTATTTTCTCAGTATTTTGCCATAACTTCTTCTTAATTCATGATTTAAACAGTATAGCCTAGACATTAATATTACAACCTAAACTTCCAAAATACAACGTTTTTAGCAATAGTTAATGAAGGCTACATTATTTTTTTATGAAGGGACTGAGATTGTATCCTTTTCAAATTTTGACCCGTAAATTTATCCAAGTTGGGACTAAACCTGATTAGGCCTATTTCATTGATACTAAAAGTTAAGTTAAGCCGATTCAATATAGCCTAGAATATAAAAAGAGATGATAAGTTCGATAAATATGTAGGCTAATCAATATATTGATAACAGTCCGATATTTTCAATCGTGAAAATGTAGTCGCTTACGGAACTGCAGCTGCATACATGACGGAGAACTATTCCGTGCATCAGCGCTAGGCCTAATTTCCCCCTCTGCTTTTCGACAGCAGAACTAAAAATATTGGATGTCAATACTTAAAGGGTAGGTAAACATTGATGACAATGCAGTCATTCTGAAAGTGTCCCGCTATGAACTCAATTCCCGTCATTTGCCTAAAATGGGCTAGCCGATACCTAGATACATCCTGATATAAATCATATTTTTAAGCTTATATTGAGTAGAAAATTGATAGAAATATGTAAATGAAATTTATGAAAAGGCTCAATTGCTATCCAGGTGGAAAGTGAGCTTTATAGTCCTTGTCATTCTAACCTAGGCTTAGGAAATATCCCCATTAAAATGACGATGCAAAAATAGCTCATCCAACATTCAACCATATTGTTCCCAAGTGAAGTTTTGTGTTCATCAGTTGTTTTATTTAATCAAAAATACGAAATAGGTCAAATAATGCATACCTTTACTTGTTAAGCGCCAAAAGAGGGGTGACTTCCCAAATCACAGCAGCCGACTTGAGCAGACAATTCTCACGATGAAGACGACGAACTTCACGATCACGATTCCGTATTCACAATCTTAAAGAATCTTTAAAATTCCTTTGAAGTAATTTACACGCTCGAACTATAGTACACAGTAGATTAAAACTATTATTTACAAGAGAGAGCCCCCAATATAGGAGGATGAATGAGGGTAAATTACATGAATTACATCGGACTATACATGCGACATCTTGCTTCAGCAACTCGCGGTGCATGCAGGGAAAATTTTGATAACCAACCAATCACCCATTCATTTGCATTTTACGAGCAGTCTAGCCAAGGTAAAAAAATATAATTATTGTTTTTTATTTTATTTCTATTTACTATATACTAGAGGCTTGAAGGGGCTCATAAGCCCCTAAGCATTTACTATAGTACAAAATACCTTCTTAGAAAATAGGCTTTTGGATCCACAAAATTATAATTATATCTAGCATTTTTGGTTTCAACAAAGCAGACCTTTTTACATCCCAATGGTTTTAATATGACAGCTATTTTACGTTATTTCTCATTTTATAGTAACCTTAAAACAATTTCAGTATGTTCCCCGAGTCCCTGGGATGCAGACCTTCAATTTCAGGCCCCTCCCATCATCCTGCGACATTCCAAACGCCCACAATTTCGGCGCAAAAATTTCCCTTACGTAATTAGATACATAAATAGGTCATTTAGTATTAAATCTGCATCGTTATAACATAAACTAAACAAACGTACTTAACTTTTTATAATTAATTTTAAATTGTGAAAAAAACTCAAACCCTTACTATAAAATCAGAATATCTTAAATTTAAACTATTTTTTGTTATTGTACATTGAACGTGCATAGTTAGCTGCATTTTGAAAAAAAATCCCACATGTCAACATCTACCCTGACATGCTAATGGCTTTGAATCAAGCATTAGCACCACGTGTTTAATGTAAACAAAGCAGACGTTTTTCAATACCAATGCATTTTAAATGGAAGACATTTTTCGTTATTTCTCATTTTGTGGTATATTTGGTCTTAAGCTGCTATTTTTCCCGACCCCCTGGGGCCGAGACCTCTCATTTGAGCCATCTCCCATCATCCTGCGCGCTGTCAAACTCTCACAATTTTGATGAAAAAAATCGCTTACAGAATTAATAGTATAGATAGACATAAACAAACGTACTTAACTTTTTATAAATTTAAATCATGAAAAAACTCAAACCCTTAATTATTATTATAATTTGTAAATATGTATTTGTTATAGTACATTGAACGTGCATAGTTAGCTGCATTTTGGAAAAAAACCCACATGTCATCATCTAGCATATGGCTTTGAACCAAACATTAGCACCACATGTTTTAATGTAAACAAAGCAGACGTTTTAAGATTCCAATGCTTTTTATATGGCAGATATTTTACGTTATTTCTCGTTTCCTGGTGAGTTTCAAGTAATCTCAGTATTTTTCCCGACCCCCTGGGACCAAGACCTTTAATTTGAGCCCTCTCCCATCATCCTGCGAGCTGTCAAACTCTCACAATTTTGATTGAAAAAAAGTGATTAAGTGATTAAGTGATTAAGTGATCGCTTACAGAATTAATAATATAGATTAGATAATTAATTGTAGTCGGAGTCAAATTCCAAATGGGACTCTTTACCGAAGTGCCAGGTCAGAGATAAAGCGCTGGCCCCAGGAAGTTAAACATTGCTGGTTCGATCAGCCACGGGCGACTCTTGTTCTGTAATGAGCGGTCATCTCTGGCTAGCGTATGCCTATAAGACTATGTATTGTCATACTGCCACTATGGTACAGATCTATTCAGCCAGGAAGTCTTGTAGGGGTGGAAGTGCGAGAGAGATGGATAATACCCCCACCATTTTTTTCCTTCATTGGTTGTGTATAGTCAACTTAAAATCCCACATGGCCCATGACAACATTACAAATATTGTTGCAAACAAAGAATCATATGTTTTGACAGATGAGTTATTTCAAAATTTGACTGTACTGAGACTCGCGGTAGGGGAAATCTTCACTGCGCATGCGCATCCCACAGGACTTCTGGGCTGGACAGATCTGTACCTCGCTGTCTTTAGTTTGCCACACATGCTTATTATTATAGCCCATTGCCTTAGACTAGGGACGTGAAGAGCAGATTTGAGGTTAAAACAATATAGCTTGGCCCAGTCAGTCCATAAGTCCGGAAGACTAATGTTACTTTTAGCATTGCGCTTAAGGACGGTCTGGACCAAGTTATTTGACTCGGACTATAAATTGCAAGTGGCAACTAACTGGCAAAAAACAGGTATTGCACCAATTTAAAAAATACGGCCCCAGTCTCATAACTTCCTGATGCGTTGGGAAGTGGTGGCACAGGGCACTGTTGGTAACTGATGGTCGGTAGCTTTGCCACGGTCTAAGAAAAATACGGTCCCGACACTTTCCATATATGTTGTAATGCATTATGTTGCCCGCAGGACGACACTAGGTTCCAAAGCGGCACGCAAGTACAATTAATTACTGACAACTTAGACACCATCTGATTGTAATTGTACTATTGTACTTATGTGCCAGCCTGCCAGCCACCAGAATCGCATAGGGAGGACACTTTTTTCATCTGAGTATGATATACTCCCGATACTGTATTTTTTGTTATACAGTGGATGATGAAATAACATGTGATTTGCTTGTGGACGTAGTAATAATTACTAGTCCACAAGCAAATCGCATGTTGTTTGGTGGCACGACAGTTAATTATTGTGTTTACGTGCCACCAGGGTTACGGAGGGGGGACACTATATGTGACCAACTGACGGCGACGGGACTGTATTTTTTAGACTGTACTGTGAGACAACTCAAGATGGAACAAACAACAAACTACTATCTTTGCTCAGAGTGGCTAACGATTTGAAGAAGGGAAGGATTTATATCGTACAGCGACATCTACCTACTCGGCACCGAACTAAAAATACGGACATTTCGTTCCGTGAATCAGTCAAAGGCATAGTTAAAGGGATATACAAAGGGATATATCTACGGTCAAAGGGCTGCAAAGTGTCATGGATAAAGGGATAAAATAAAGACTTTATATACGGGCCTATGACATAGATTAAAAATGAATTTCGTTCATATTACTGTATTCGCCTTTGACTTGAGCTTTGCATGAATAAAAACTCTATCCTACCATTTCTGGGGGCTGTTTCTAAACGATGTTGGTGAATTAATAAAATTGACTTTGTATTTTTTAATTCTGAGATTCCGTTTCAAAACCGTAAGGATACGATTAGTAACTTGTATTGTGGAACGCGTTTAGAAACACCCCCCTGCACTTCTGTTTTCTGTATCTTATCAGCTGACTAGCTGAAACTGATGGGACTGATGATGCCGATGCTTGTTGGCGTCTGCAGTAAGTAGTGTTGTGTCTAGCTTTTTGTTTTTGTTCAAAAATTAATTTAATTTTTAGCATTTTTATGTTATGCATATAACTTTTAATATAATACATTTGTTTTATAATAATATAACTAGCATTTACTTTATAATAAATCTTAGAGTTGGGTTAAATGCTCTTTTACATCAATCTGAAGTCCTACAACTTGAAACACCTTGATAATCAGATATTTGTTTCTTCCTCAAAGGGGGAATTTTTCCTTTCTGTGGTACATCTTCGCTCTGTTGTATAAAATAACTGGAAAATTAACAATACCCTAGTTCTACGGAAACCATTAAAACTACCTATTAATCGACCCATTAATTAATTACCTACCTATTAATATGGAAGAACATGGCATCTTCAGAAGCCTTAAGGATGGAGCCCGAAAAAATTTAAGAAACAGGAGTGAGACAGAAACCTTCCCATGCATATATTTAACAACTTCCAAAGTTTCATGGCGATCAAACATGAAAGTTTGGTTTATAACACCTAAAGCACAAACAACGATGTAGCCTACATCATATTTGGCTGCAGTTTCTTAACTGTCCTGCAAAACAGTAGAATGCAAATTTGAGACTCATTAGAATCACAATTAGAATGGTCTTTTTCCACAGACATCCTACCATACTTTGCACCATAGTTGTGAGCTTCAAAATTATTTAGCCTAAACAGCTGATTCCCTTCATAATTCATACAGAGAATTAGCTGTTTAAGTAGTAATTTTGAAGCTCAAAATTGTGCTGTTGAGTATGGCCAAAGCCATCTCTAGTAACAACGCCGCGAAGCTAGTAAATGGCAACAACGTGTCTAAGGGTTCAGCTGATTTGGATTACATACTCTCTTAATATATTTTGTTTACTTGAAATAAGCTGGCTCTTACCATGCAAAAACCCTTGCAAAATGGCGTTGCCAGTTCGAAGGCTGCGACCTTATTACTATAGACGGCCATGGTATGGCTTATAATATCTCAATCCCAATACAGATGGGTAGCATTTTTTTATATCTATTTAAGCTGTCAAATGTATGACCCATACTTTAACATTGGTATAACTTGGAGCACTGTGATGATAAGCAGGTTATCAAGTTTATTAACAAAACTTTTAATAAAGCCATCATTTTCAGTAATGAGTCATGTCATTTGTCTCTCTGTAAATTCAAAGCCTAAACTACCCAAGAACTTTCGTGGATATAATAAGTTGACACCCATCAACTCCATACTTAAAAAAGGCCCCAGTGAAAAAGTTTTAGGAAAAATATTTGTGATTTGACCACATTCATTTCTAAGGGAACAAATATGAAGAAAATGTCTGATTTTTTAAGATTTCACATGATATTTGAAATTTCAAAGAACGGCTGTTTAGGTATCGTAAACAAGACTGCTGAGAAGCGTGTGTCCACTAACTTAGTTGCTCATAATGACTAATGTTCAAAACTTTGATATCTGACCCCAGCTAAATGTATTTTATCAATATTTGAATTTTATTTCCCAGTTAACTCAGATTTACAATCAAAATCAAGGATAAATTGACTTGATTATATCTCAATAAGTAAATCATTCACCAATATCCATCCTAAATATAATGAAACTAGGCTATATAAAACAATTTAAAAACATGTTAACCTTTAGAACTCATTTTACATCGTTTGCCATCTGATTCAGAAACAAGTTTCTCTTGATAATCATTCCTTTCACAAAGAATTAAGTCAAAAGAAACTCAACATCACAGAATGAATATTAAATACCATCAATTTAAATCTTTAGGCTACGCAGACTTAAAAAATTACATTTTACAGTTCAGGGTTTTAGTACCATTTAATTTGTAATAATCTGCCTTTTTTCAGAAAAATGCCAAATAAAAAAATAGTTCTAGTTACCGGTGGAACTGGTCTTGTTGGGAAAGGAATTCAGAATATTATACAAAATGAAGAAAAAAAGGAAGATGAAAAATGGATATTCGTTGGGTCAAAGGAAGCTGACTTGAGGTAAAGCTTACTCTTAAGTAAATGCCAATTTCATATTTTCAGTGCTGGAGCAAGACCCCATTGGAGCAAGACCTCATTAAACTCTAGGCTGGACATTTACAAGTGTCTTGAACACCAGAGATTAGGACTCTACATGAAAGAACAATAGAATTTTATTTTTCAACATACCTAGTTTACTTATATAAATTGCCTTGAGATGTCAAAATGATTGTCTCTTCACAGTGGATGTAGTTTGGTGTTTTGCCACTTCAACAGCCTAAAATTTATTAAAAATTTGCACATTATTAAATGTTTGTCAGTGTAACAGTATATAACAAACATAATTGACATTTAGAAATAACCTATTATTATGGCCTATATACTTCTTATCACATTTTACCCCGTCATTACATTCAATTAAATACACTCCTTTTGCATGTTTTTTTTTTCCACAGGAGACAATTGTTAAGTAAAGTTGGTCGATTGCCTTTATATCTGAGATAAAAACCATTCTGGACCATGACCTGTCTGGACAAGGAGTTTTTCGGTTAAACTGATGTTCTCTATAACAAATTATATTATAACTCTAATCATACTTTATGAGCCAAAACTCTGATTTAGAAATGTGATTACTAGTCTCAAATTTTTCCCACGATAATCTTCGATACAGTACTGTCCATTTCCTGCCGATCACATCCAGTTAAACCAATGTATTGATCAAATTTGTCTGGTTAAAAAGATGTGACTTTCGTGAATTGTGGTCCGGTTAAACTGATGTCTGGTTAAAAGGTGTCCTGATAAGAAAGAGTCTACTGTATAATATAAAACCTGGTCAGTCAGAACAATCAGCAATCATCTGACAAGGTGACAACACAGCCTTGACTCTTCCATTGAACATCGAACTCAGTAGGCATACGTTACCAGAATGGGACGGATCCACGAGTTCAGCATGTATAGAATGTTTGTGTTGCTCATTGGTATAGGTGTGTGTTTTAAATGTGAATTATGTTCGTTTTATGTACTTTTCATGTGACAAACCTTTAATAATGTGGAGTTTTAATAAATTCTTTGCTGCTGAAGATGGGTGATAACACACCCGAAACACACACAGCATGAAGAGACCAGCATTTTTCCTCTCAAAGCAGTTTATATAAGTATTTATGGAAAAATATTTAAATGGTTTCATGGCTGTTTTTGAATTGAATAGAATTTTAATTAAGAAGCCTGGAACCCTCTTTTTATGGGAAATCACACAACGTCCTTCCCAAATAATTCAAATCATGAGCTACCTTCCCTTCCCCAAACCGCTGATTCTGGGTACTCATGCTTGATATATAGGCCTATTATAATTGTAGAAGTCTTAACCATTAATTTAATTTCAGAATGGAAGATACAAGGTTCTTACAAAAGTCAACCATTAAGGGTTTTTGTTCTTCTTTCAAGGCTTTCAGGTCATGTGTCCAATCATGACACATTTCTGTACAACCTGCTCTTAGGGTAGGGTCATTTGAACAATTAAGAAGTAGATGTCTCTTCTGCCTGTCCAAATTTTCAACTTATGAGGTCGCTGCCTCTAATTAAAAGCGCTCTGCTTATTACAAGCTCATGTCCAGTAATTGTGTGACCCGTTATTTGTGTAAAAGTTTATTATTTTATCCTTCTCCTTTCAGAGATTACCATCAAACTAAAGAACTTTTTGATAAATACAAGCCCTCTCATGTTATACACCTTGCAGCAATGGTTGGTGGATTGTACTACAACATGAGTCATAATTTAGACTTCTTCGTAAGTAAGTTTTTTCCATAGTAAGGTAGAATTGCTTTCTCTTTCTAAACTCAACCATATCCTACAATTAACCACACATCATTATACAATTTCTTTATGCAATTACTGTGGTGACTCATTATACTAACTCATTTATACTAAAACCAACCAGGACAGGTATTTTTATCTGGGTAAACTTTGAAAAAGTTATAGATCAGCCATAAATTTGATTGTGGTTGAACACAAGTAACTTTGCAAAAGGCAATCAAACATAAACGGTGGGACTGACAAAAGTAACTCTGCGAATAACTTTGCAAAATACTCTGTCTTTCCTATTGTGTTGACCAATTGTTGTGAACTGTGGCTTGTAAATTAGTTTATGTAATTCTCAGATTGCATTTCATAATTAAAAATGTTTAGTTTAGAAATAATCATTTTGCTTAATACTAAGTATTAGTTAGTCCAAAATTGATTTGCTCTCGATCATTTAGAATCATGGAGACTGCACTGTATTATCAATTACAATAAGGCTGTATTATCAGAATCATGGAGACTGCACTGTATTATCAATTACAATAAGGCTGCATTATCACAGCCTAATAAAAAAATAACTATATATTTTACTGTTAACTTATTTTTGTAATTACTTTGTTTAATGGATTAATTTGAAAGAAATAATCTGAGTACATTTTTTTCAATTGTTGATTGTTTATTTAATGTTACAGCATTTGTTAAAAAAATAGCCTTAAAAAGAAGATTTAGTAAGTTAAGCCTAATGATAATGCATTCTAGGCTATTGTCATGTGATATTAGGTTTTTTTAGCTTCAAACCTGGTTTCCACAATGACTACTTAGTAGGACAGTAGAACAATAGTAGTTTTCCACTCGATAGCTCCATAGCTTTTCCGTGCAGCAGCGGGAATAACCTATTTTCTTAGCTTATTTTACATCTAGAAAGTTAACTTTCGTGTGTAGAGTCATGAAAATTCTTTTGTTTATTGGTGTTCTGGTTCAGTGTGCTGCTCGTAGTGGAATGGAAATCAAACTTCAGTTTAAAAACAGATTTTAGACTGCATAATGAAATTATCACTCAGCGTAATAACATTTTGAGAATCAATTTATGAATTTATTATTTTTTATTTCAGAGGAACAATATGAAGATAAATGACAATGTCCTGCAAGCAAGTTTTGAAGGAGGAGTTGTCAAGGTTATTTCTTGTTTATCCACATGTATTTTCCCTGATAAGACAACTTACCCAATTGATGAAACTATGGTATGTATTTTTAAGTTCATTAAATTTCAATTCAAAGTCAAAACGTCTTTATTTGTTGTAATATGTTGGCACAAACAACTCAACAGAGAGTAAAAATGCAGTGTTATTTCTATATTGCATTCCTCTCGCATAAACAAAATAACAATCTATATGACTGTGGGAGATTTCATCTTAAAATTTAGTTTTGTCTACAATATGTTTTTTTTCCTATACAATATTTTCTATACAATTATATAGAAAATATAAAAAAGGTGACCTTTGGATTTTCCATTTGTACATCATTAAATTAACATATATCTATTTTACTCTCTTTCAATTGTAAGAAGCCATTTAATTTACTACAATTGATATTATTTTCAGGTACACAACGGACCACCCCACCCTTCCAACTTTGGTTACAGTTATGCCAAAAGAATGATTGATGTGGCCAATCGAGGATACTACGAGCAGCATGGGAGGATGTTCACCTCCGTTGTGCCATGCAACGTCTTCGGACCCCATGACAACTTTGATCTTCAAGCCAGCCACGTTATACCCGGCCTTGTCCGAAAACTGTATGACATCATGGAAAGTGGTAAGTGTAAACTGTCATTGTGTGTATTTATTTGTCATTTATAATGTATCTAAATTAATTTCACAATATAAAATCAGAAATTTGTTAGTCTTGTACATTTTTCCATACTGTTCATGAATTAATTGCATGTTATTAGGTTGTTCTAGTTGTTATGTTAATTTATTCATTATTTAATATTTAATCTTACCTTACGATCCAATATTTGTATATAAGGGAGACCTAGGTGTAGCACCGCAATGCCATCATCAATCCCATATGTTTATATATATTTTTGGCAAGCTACAACTTTTCATCTTTTCGGTGTGAGATTTCATCATTATTATTAAAATATATTTCTTCACGTGAACATTCAAAACATGAAAGACACATACAACACAAGTTTTTCATGATCATGAATTGTTTTTCATTTTCAACAGACATAACATGTTATGTGTTATTAAATTTCAATTTATTTAGAAAAAAATTTAACAAGATTTTTTTCCAAGTTACAGCCAGCTATTTATTTAGACTTATGATGGAATCGCTGAAGCGTCAAGCCGATGTTGTCCCTGATGTGTGGGTCATGAACGCGTCCATTGAGTAGAACACTTGTGGCTCTAAAAAGTGCCTTAAATAATTAGTTACAGTGCACAAGTGACATGTCATAAACAACAAGGCAGCTATCATTATCCAATAAAAAGATGTTTGTCGTTGAAATTCTTATGTGTTAACTTATAACCTGATTCTCGATTGTGAAACAAAATTTGTTTCATAGTTTCATTTAAGTTCAATTTAATTAATCTACCAGCGTCACTTTAAATGGTGACAGCTGGCTGAAGTGGTTTAAAAAGTTAATTTTCTGTTTTTTTTTCAGGCTAAAACTAGGAGTAATTTTCAAGTATTTTCTTTAATGTAAATATAGTAATTACAAAATAACACATAACAGAAAAATTTTTTCTTGTTTTAGGTCAAAAAGAATTTTTGGTTCTTGGGTCAGGAAAGCCCCTTCGCCAATTTATCTACTCACTTGACTTGGCTCGTTTGTTTATCTGGGTACTCCGCCACTATGAGTCTGTTGATCCAATCATACTCTCAGGTAAGTTAATATTAGCTCAACTGAGTAAAGTACAACTTATTGGCTCAAGTTCACTATTACTGAATTAAAGCGAATCCAACTTGCTCAAATGTTAGGCAATCAAATAGCCGTATGAGACCCTATGAGAGATATGTAAAACGAGTCATGCTGAACGCACCAGTTAACGCTCATATTTACGTGGATTCATCCTGATTATTGGTAGGAAACTGCAGTCAAAACAAGGGAGAGATAATAAAACGTAAACAAACAGAGAGAGACACAAGAGAGTATCAGAGTATCTGTATGCCATGGGAAATGCGTTTTGATATTGGCTTGTGAGAGAGCGGTCGGATAAACCGAGGACCGGTAAAACTGAGACCGGTTGGTCTCTACTGTACTGAAAAGAATTTTTAAGATCTCATTTTTAAGGTTTTATTGTCATATTAATCAAACATACAGACTAATAAGGATCCATATCTAATAAAATAAATTATTAATTGGATAAAATAAAAACGTATGTTTTAAAAGGGGGGCACTTGGCCAAGTACATGTTGATTTGTGTGATAAAATTATGGATAAGCCTTAAGCCACCCAACCATAGAGAGAGTTGCCAATCCACCCCAGTTTGTGCAGGTGGCTACATATTAGATTTTTTTGCACTATCTAAACAGCTTGTCCTTTAAAACATTGACTTCAAATGAAAGATAAGAACTTGGTATAGAAGACGCAATTTAACATTGAAATGATTTTAGCAAATTTCCCCTATTGGAAAGAAGCTATCACCATAGGTCTCATGGTAAGACCTAAGCCCGAGACTATGATAACTTTTCGTTTTGGGGCCCCCAGAAGCAGAAAACACCATTCGTTCGAACCTTTATATATATATCTACAGGTGACTCTCGCTAACTCGAAATTCCACGGGACTGCAATTTTTCTTCGTGTTACGAACAGTTCGTCGTAGGCATAGTTCGAGTTGTAGAGGTAAACCAAATGAAAATTCGTGATACAGAGGTGATAGCGTACCTGGAATATTAAACCTGACTGCGATGTCTTTCTTCTTCACCGTCCCTTCGTTCATCAACTTTATTATCTAACTTTTCACCAACAGTCAATGCTTTAGCTTGTCTTTTCGCACTCATTCTCGAATATTTCACGCACAACAGTCGTCACACACTCGAAAAGCCCCGCACAAGGTAAATAGACCCGAGACTGCAGACAGACTAAAGGCGTTTGACTCCGGATATGATTCACCGACAGGTTGCATCCATTGCATCCTGAACGCCGGGATTTCGTATTACAGAGGTCCATTCTGAAAACTTCGTGGTATGGAGGTAAACTTCGAGTTATGGAGGTAAAGCACGGATCAGATTAGTCTTATCTACTGAACTTCGTATTATAGAGGTAATTTTTGTGTCCCTTCGAGTTATAGAGGTAAAATATAACCGGAAATGAGCTCGTGTTATGTATAGTAATTTCTTCGTGTTAGACAGGTTTTTCCAAGGGGATTAAAATTAATTCGTGATATCAAGGTTCGTGTTAGCGAGAGTCGACTGTATATATCTATATATATGTGTCTGTGAGCACGATAGCGGCCGTAAAAATGGTCCGATCTTAATGAAATTTGGTACAGACATGTAAAGTGGTAATCCCTCGGACGAGTTCGTAAACCAGCCCGATCGGACGACCGGAAGGGGGGGTAAATGGGGACAAACCCCCCAAAAATGGGTTTTTTGAGTTTTTTACATAGGAAAATAAAATTTATCAAATTTTTCCTGGCACCATTGAATTCAGCTAAAAAAAACAAACAATTTAGTATTTTGAATCACTGCTCTATGTCCATTGGTTTCCGAGATATTGAAAGTGGTAAACACAGTACGATGTCCCAATGTTAACCTTATGGGAAATAAGTAAAATTCTATATCTCGGTTATTTCTCAAGATATCTTGATAAAACTTGGTAAATAGCTTCTTCTAGTTCAGATCTACTAAATATTGAATTATAACCACCAAGTTTTAATATACCTGTAGCAGCAAACCTGCATACTCATTCCCCATGTTATACTTATGGAGCTTAACAAAACATGTCAAATATCGTTCTGTTGGATCGAAATATTTTGTTTTGCGTTTGAAATTCGCTGAGTATGCAGGTCTGCTGCAACGGGGGTATTGTTGTATGTTCAACTATTCAAAATTTTGACACACCAACTAACAAGTGATGATAACAGTTTAATTTATTTAGTAACCGTCTTTGGATGTAATATAGTTATTGCACAAGTCTTTTTGTTGTTTTTTTACAGTGGATGAACAAGATGAAGTCTCAATCGCCAAGCTTGCTGAACTTATCGCTGCTGCTTTCAATTTTGATGGCAAAATAGTCTTTGATACCTCCAAGGCTGATGGGCAGTATAAGAAAACAGCAAGTAATGCAAAACTACGATCCTTCCTGCCAGATTTTAGATTCACTCCTCTAGATCAAGCTATACAAGAAACAGTAACTTGGTTTAAAGAAAACCATTCTAACGCCAGGCTTTAGTTAAGAGCAAAAAATAAATTTATATTTTATTACCTTTGTGTTATTTGGTGCCCCTGAAAATTTCTGTAATTCTAATGGCCAGAAACATAACCCTTTCTTGTAGGAAATTAAACATTCACAAAGTTTTAGAGGAACACAAAAAAACAATTTCTTCTGTTGTTCTTGGGTATAAGAGCAGATTCAAGCAAAAAATAATACAAAGTATATTATTCAAAATCTACTTTGAAATTAATTAATCACATTTAAAAAAGCAATTCTAATTATATATAAACTGGAAAAGGAGCACTAGGTTCCCCAGTTTTGACACTCGATCATTTCAGTAATAGTTGTTTGGCTCACTTCCTCCTATTTCATTAGGATGAAAATACAGGTTTTATATTTAAAACATTTCATGGTATTTTCATACATTCCTTTAATAGTAGACACATTATACAGTATATAAATACAGAAAATATAAAGAATAAGAAAAAAGTATGAATGTAAAAATATTTTAGTAGATATTACATTGAAAATGAGATCATGATACATACATGATGAACCAAATAAAATTTGGCACATTTTAAGTACAATAGCAGCAACACTTTACTATATCACATGAATTATAATTTGTTCACGCTATCTAACAGCAATATATATTTACACACTCTGGAAAAACAGCTGGCGTTTCAATCATTTGGACAAAATTGCTGTTCAAAACTACTAATTCACTTCCTAAATATGGTTTTTAATTCATAAATTGGATAAAAATTTGTATTATCTACAATTTTTTTTTCATAAAACAAAAATCCAAATCCTCTTGAGGAAATATAAAAGAACACCTATGTATAACTTTTAAAAGCAAGTTTTTCCCTTAACTTTAAAGCCAATCACAGGATTAGTAGGGGCGGTTTGGATTTGTAGATCTTGTGAAAATTTTAATAATACAATAACTTAATGCCAAAACTTATACAACTGACAGTTTGAATGCCAAACAAAAAACTTACAAAGACATTTATATAGTAGTCAAACCACACTTTTATCTCAGAAATCCACTCATAACTTAAGCTTGTTCTTGAGCCCTCGGTTTGCCTCAGGCCCTTAACTACAGGCAATATGAACCAGGATGTCTGCCAAGTCATAGGCAGCAAACGATAGAACTTGGCGAACCCTTACAGAATATCAGAGAGCTCTCGCCTGCAAGACGGGTAGAGTTTGTTGTAAAATATTTTATTTCAGATTTAAAAAATTAATTATTAAATTACTTATTAATAAATAGTTCTCAACATGTCACAAAACTACTTAAATCAACCAAATATACGGAGATGAAATTATTCAGAATTTGTAGCAGTTCACTTTTAGCATTTACAAAATCCCATTATTTAAATTAACTAAAAAAGTATTATTTTTTGATTGAGGTCTTTTGATTTCAAATTTAGGACTTGAGGACCTTTTTCCCATGAAACTAGGAGGACTTACACTGGTAGACACCCTAATTTCTCTTTATGAGTTGAACGTACAATCACAAAAAAATGAGATTCTAAGTCCAAGCTCTGTTACCTGGAGTGCCTTGTTAGTATTGTTAGCTAAAGCAAGACTTTGTCAGATTACAAAAAAAGTTGGAACTAATTGGTGAAGTTGCTCAAAAGTAATAACCAAGAAGGGGTGTTCAAGAAAAATGCTAAAAAAATGGTTTGAGTTGCCATCAACAACAACAAAACTAATAAAATCATGTATGGAAGCTAAAAAGATATTTTAAATATCGTTGAGTATTGTAACAATGAAAATATTTCTTAAAACTTGTAAAATAGGCTAAACTATAGACACAAATGGAAAGTCAAAGATTAAATCTATAAAAAAAATTAAAAATAACACTAATCTAAAAAATAAATATATAACTATTAACTAACGTATGAACTATATCAAGCTCTAACCAATTGATAGCCTTCATAGAAGGAATATATGAGTACTAAAGGTGAGCAAATATGATTTGCCAGGAACTAAAAAGCTGTGATGAAACTTAAAACGAAAAGCTTTAGAAACTAAAACTCCAGGCAATTGATATAATTTGAAGTATAATTTTTTTTCCATGATATTTCTGAAAGGAGACATTTTTCATTAATCAAAACATGCCTTTTTTATTCATTGGAATTTTAACACTTGTAAATCTGGTTCATCCAAAGAAGCTCAAAAAATATTTTGAAAAAATTATAAAAAAACTCATTATTTTTTTATATTTCCCTAAATTCAATATTTTTACTATAAAATTTTCCTTATTACTCCAAAGAAAAATACAATCTCATGTAATCCAGAATACAAAAGACTGATTTAGTGACTTTCAGTGTCAAGCACCAAAAACCAAATCTTGATTGTTCAATCTATTATTTTTAGAACACTGTCAAAACTTACAAAAATTTTAATTCTTGTGGTACTTAGAGGCAATGCAAAAACATTTTTAACCCCTTAACTGCGGAGTAATTAGCCTCCACGGTTTTCTATGTGATCTACATTGAGCAGTTTAATTACACGATCAATTCCTCATTGCAGGGTTTTTGTCTCAATGCGACGAATGCGATACTGCAGAACTCGTGGCGTGGACGTAATTCCAGGAAAAATCCACTATAATGCAGCACCAAACGGTCTGCCACTCATCAGGGTCAACTGTACAGTCATATAATGGGAAAAAAACTTGCAAAACAGTTGTACCAACATATATCAGCTGGGAACGTCAATCCGAGTATACTCGGGCGTAGCAGTTACCGAAACATGGGTGTTGCACGATATATCTCATGTGTAGTAGTCACGGGTTACAGAATACTACCATGAGGTAACTCGTGCACAGCAGATAAGGGGTTAAAAGTAAATATTGCCTATGAAATAAACCACTCTGTCTAAAAAAATATGCTAAAAGGCAATGCAAAATACTTTTAAAAGTAAACATTGCCTATGAAATAAACCACTCTACCTGAATAAAAGTGTTAAACGATAAGCATATCATTCGGGCAATGACAATAACGTCACTATACACTAGGGGCATAATGAGAAACTTTGAAAAAGTAGACCTCTGCCAATGTGAGAGGCCATCTAAAAAAGTTATGGCAAATGAATTTGATTTCACTACACTTAACAAGTCATTTCAAAAAGTTGATTTAAATTCTGTCACTTTTCAAACACTTATCTTCCCAGTGTCAGGCAGACGTCACGTGACTGTTCCAAAAGTTGAAATAGAATGTTGAAACCAAACCCTCACTATTAGGTGAATTGGCACAAATGTTTAGATCTTGTTCAATCACACTCTCTCTCAAACTTATCTGAACCTGACGGGATTCAGGAATCCCTAATCCTTTTTCTTCGGCTTCTTGGGGTTGCGGCTGCGGGACTTGGCCTTACACAGCGGACAGATGGGCGCGTTGCGGTGGATCTGCTGGTGACACGACAGACACGATTTCATTGGTGGGGGCTGTTGCCTGCGAAGAAAAATACTGTCTTTTAAAACCAAAATTAATACTTTAATACCAATCATCAATGAGGCTTGGAGTTTTCTTCTTAAATATGTAACTAGCCTTTGTATAATCTCTGGATGTCCATAAAAATTTTAACTCATGTTGCAAATGAAATAAGCTAATAGTTTTTAACTAGGGGGCCCATGCGCAAATAGCACATTTTAAATTTATTTCTTTTTGTGAGAAACTCACCTCAAGATCGCGCCACGATCATCTTTCACTCATCTGTCATTCATACACTTGGCTTAAAATACCTACCAGGGTAGGTCGCCATTTCAAGTAATGTATCTCATGTACCTGAGTTCAATAAATTGTAGGGCTTTAAACCCACTTTTATTAATCAAATTAACCTTTTCGATTGAAATTAAACTGTCTCACCTGAATAAACAAAGGCCTAACTGAACCAAACACACACACATTATTCATCACCCAAGCACTGTGTATTTGAATTTGGTTGCATTCTCGCACAAAAGTAGGATAACGGAAATTTTTCTAGAGAGCCCATGTGCAAATTGTGCATTTTAATATTTTATTCTGATTTTCAATAAGTTTTTCTCTCTCAATAGAACTCTGTTCTTGCCAAAGGTTACACATTTTTTCCCTAATCGCTTGACTAATTTTTCTCTATGCCTTCTTCTTTCTGTTTCAGGGTTCAACTTACGATATATTTATAATCGGTCAATTGTGGATCTTTGCCATCAAGAATGAGCTACCTGCCTAAATTAGGCTACTATTACCAATAAAAGTACATAGACCAAATTCATTTTCATAAGTTGTCTCGGATCATCTTGTTTACAGTTGCAGACAATCTATTTTTTTACAATGTGACTGGTTAAAAATTTGTCTCAAGGTAATCAGCTGTTAAATTACAATCACATTTTAAATCTGTTATGAAGCAAGTTGGCCAGCACTGGAGCATTGAAAGCGCCCTCTAGAAATAAATCAAAAGCTTGGAGGTCAAAGCTGTAAAATAAATGCCCATTATAATTATCAGTCGCTGGTGCACTACATTAAAAGCTTTAAAATGACACTTCAATTGTAAAAATCGGTTAAGTAGGACGGCTGAAAAAGGGATATAACACGGGAAACCCTTATTGTATTAAGTAAATAGATACAACATAGCCACTCACGATTCACCCTAGAAAGATAACCATAGTACCCTAGAAAAGTATCTAGGTTAATAACAGTACTCATATTTTTAGACTGCCTTTTAGTATTTATAGTTAGAGCAGTTAAGATTGGCTCTTGATTTTTAGAATAGTTGAAACTGTCTCTTGATTTTTTTGGCTCACCACTTGCAAATCTTCAGACTCAAATAGGCACACCAGATCTAGGGTCAAATCAATGGCGGATTTGCCACTAGAGAAATCCACCAGCGATTAGGGGGCCACGGCGTGCACGGCCGATAATAAGCCACCGAGTGGATTAGAGGGGCAGATCAAGCTTAAAAACGCAGTTACTAAAAAAAACACACAAAAACTCTGATCTAGGCCTAGGGCCGCGCCGGCCATAAATCTGCCACTGGGCTAAATAGATACAAGAAAGGATAACCAACCCCAAAATACAAACCAACAAATAAAAAACAGGAAGATCCCTGGTTAGTGATCACAGTTGCTACGTAGCCACGACCACACTTTAGCTATCATTTCCCTTATGTTTAACATAACAGAAACCACTTCTGAAGTAGATGAGGCTACATGAAAAAATTAGCTTAAAATGAACAACTTTAATTTCTGTTCACATTGATCTAATAAAACCTTTCCAATTATGTATCAAAGGCTTGAAGATAACTTACCTGGTTTTAAACAAGATTTCTCATAAATTTGTTGCCTCTGACTTTCAGTCACACCATTAAACGGGTAAGTGCACTGCTGGTATTTACAAAATGTTTTGATTACTTAATCTTTTAATAACTATAGTATGTGTGGTTAGCATAAATTTTCACCAAAACCTTGCACTCTTTGATACAGCTTAGCCACTTGGTATGTGTATAGAAGATACCTGTAGACATACTTGGGAATAACGATTAGAAATTCTAACGATTAACGATATTCGTTAGTTTTTTCGACTAACTTCTAACTTATTCGTTAGTTTTTAAAAAGTACTCGAAATAACTTCTAATCAGTTAGGTTCTAGCTAACGAATATATTGATCTATTCGTTAGTAATTTTGGAGTTTAAATAGTTAGTTTTTTCGACCGGCGGAAGAACTCAAATACGAGTTTTTACGCCATCGTAGAAGGTTGAGTGTGGCCGTGCGGGAAGCATAGCGAGGGGTCAGCGCCCTTGATGACAAACAACGCGGGGGTGGGGAAAGTCCAGTTGCTTTGGTATGCAGACACAGCCAATGACAATGCCGCAAGCACTGAGGGGTGGGGAGGGAGAATGTTTGGCGATTTGTCATCTCCAAAACATTGTCTTCAGTAGTGATGGGCCGATTAAGAGTAAGATTTTCCGATTTTCGAGTGGCTGGGTTTCGAATGAATTTCATTTTTGAAAAGTTCCGTTTCGAGTGCTTTCGATGATACATTTGAATGAATTCATTCGAAATAATCCATTCGTTTTGCAAACGCTACTTTTAAGTTAATAAAATCTGTTTATTCTGTTCCAAAAATTGAAGAGATATGCATTACTTTTGTTGGTTTCAACGATGTATACAAAATGAAATACTTATTGTCTTTGACCGTTTCGAATGGTACATCTCGCAATCGCGCATCATTAGTCTTCAGTTGATGTTCATCTCTGTCAAGTGTCAAGTCATTTTTTCTGCGGTAGCAACAAGTCTTGTTAAATTTTAGTGATAGTTAAATACGATCCTTTAGAACACATTAACACATGACAAGCAAATTTCTCCGAAAACTAACTTTAAAAACTAACTTTATTTTCTATCAGTTAGTTTTTAACTAACTTTTAACTTCATCAGTTACTTTTTTAACGGACTAACTTATAACTTCTATCAGTTACTTTTTACGGGACTAACTAATAACTTTTAACTAGTTAGAATTTTTGACTAACTTTCCCAACTATGCCTGTAGAAGTATTTTCGTCCGAAGATCCAACCTTGAATTTGTGTAGAACACCCCCATATCAGCCATTAAAGATGACCGCCATTACATTCATAAATTGCTCTATAACTCCGGTAATAGCATTCCGATCTTGATAAACCTTTTTTTGTTTGAAAGATAATTTTAAAATGAAACTTTTTTGCATTTAACATTTTTTTCTAAAGTTAATACTTTTCATTGTATATTTGAAAAACGAAATTTTCCATTTAATTCCATGGGAGAGTCTAATTCCTCAATAAAATGCGTTTTGAGGGGCTCAACAAGGCTATGGCTAAATTTAGAATATTCTCTAAGTTGAAAACTTATACGCACAGAAATTTTATTCCAATAGGTCAACTATTATCAGAATAATGGCCTCAAAAAGATATACGTACAGGCCATTTTCCGAGTTAGCCTAGTTTTTTCGGTAATTTATGGAGTAAAAAAACTATTATTGAGGTGAAACCTGAATAAAAATGAAGAAAAATAACTAAACGACCAAGAAAAATCGATCATCCAAATCGAATCGATCATCCGAATTCTAGTTTTTCATCCATTTTGAAGGTCCAAAAGAACTTTTTGGTCGCTCCATGTTAAGCATAGGGAAAAAGGACGGGCTCAGACTTTTATCGTAATAAATATTTTATCCGTCGGTAGAAATGAATAAAAATTCATGAACATATTTAGGCTAACATAAACATTTGAACAATATAGCCTAAAAAATAATATTGGATAAATAATCGCTAAACAGAATTTATATGTATTTTAAAATGATTTTTAGTGGCAAAATTATGCTCTGCTGCTAGCGTCCCCTATGGGAAAATAATCGCAACACAGTATATAGTAGTGAAATTCAGCCTTGCTGCTGGCGCCCTCTTTTGGAATTTGGCGCAAGCGAGCCTAGCGCCGACTATGCGTGTTCGCGAGCACTTCGCCAAGTCTCTTCCATTAAACTGCTATAAACAACTTTTATTTTAGATATTTTTGTTTTAAATCTTTACGATATTTAAGTTAAACATTTTCAAGACTTAAAAAAATTATTTTCATAATTATTATACTTTTTTAATTGAAGGGATTCGGCGTAGCTCTCTCAAATACGTATGGTTAGCATCAGCCACGCTTGCGCCGAATTCCACGGTGGGCGCTAGCAGCGAGGCTTAATTTTACCACTAAAATTCATTTTAAAACACGTATAAATTCTGTTTAGCGATTATTTATCTAAGATTTTTTAGGCTATATCGTTCAAATGTTTATGTTAAATATGATCATGAATTTTTATTCATTTCTACCGACATATAAAGTATTTATTTCGATAAAAGTCTGAGCCTGTCCTTTTTCCCTATGCTTAACATAGAGCGACCAAAAACTTCTTTTGGACCTTCAAAATGGATGAAAAACTTGAATTATACTATTATGATCGATTTTTCTCGGTCGTTAAGTTATTTTTCTTCATTTTTATTCAGGTTTCACCTCAATAATAGTTTTTTTACTCCATAAAATACCGAAAAAACTAGGCTAACTCGGAAAATGGCCTGTACGTATATCTTTTTGAGGCCATTATTCTGATAATAGTTGACCTACTGGAATGAAATTTCTGTGCGTATAAGTTTTAACCTCGAGAATATTCTAAATTTAGCCATAGCCTTGTTGAGCCCCTCAAAACGCATTTTATTGAGGAATTAGACTTTCCCATGGAATTAAACGGAAAATTTTGTTTTTCAAATATACAATGAAAACGTATAACTTTAGAAAAAAATGTTAAATGCAAAAAGTTTTATTTTAAAATTATCTTTCAAACAAAAAAAGGTTTATCAAGATCGGAATATATTACCGCAGTTATAGAGCAATTTATGAATGTAATGGCGGTCATCTTTAATGGCTAATATGAGGATGTTCTACACGAATTCAAGGTTGGATCTTCGGACAAAAATACTTATACAGGTATCTTCTATACACATACCAAGTGGCTAAGCAGCTGTATCAAAAAGTGCAAGGTTTTTACGCTAACCACACATACTACTAGGTTATAGGCAGTTATAAGCAGAACTTGTTATGTTCTCCACAAATCAGCTGATCATTTTAACAGTATGTGAATAAATAAGGAGCATAGAATAATATGTATTACAATGACTTTTCTTACATAAGGCTGAGTCAGAACCGTGACGTCGACAGCAGACCCTGCAGGTTTCATCCCACCTTGACTGAGTGAAAATATAGCCTCAATCAAGGTAACAGTAATGAGTGCCCTATGATTGGCCAACATACATTTTTGTCCCAGATGGGAGTTGCACAAGTGGTCCAAATTTTTCTGTTAGCAGTAAATGTGCTACTATCTGTTGCAAATAGGTTTAACTCCTTATAAGTAGTAACACCGAGGAACTACCCATCAAGAGGAGGGGGAGGGGGAGGAGGAAGTAGTCATAAGAAGAGGAGGGAGCTGTCTCTAACATCAAGACGATTACACAGCTGGAGATTCACTTTGTTGCTACTTGCCTAATGGTGTGAATTAAGGTACAGCCTACCTGAAGGTGGGCGCGGGGCCGGGTACTGGGGGCATGGGCCGGTGGTGGTCTATCTTGCTGGAGCTCGGCAGCAGCTGCAGCGGGGGCTGCACTGGGGCCAGGAACGCTGAGGCCGCCGCCTGGTGTGCGTGCGCGAAACTGGTGATGGTTGCGTTCTCCGGCCGCCAGTCCGCCTTGAAATGCTTCTCAAAATAGCTCCGCGCAAACATCCTGTCAAAACCACTACAGTCTTAATCGTAGCCCTGAAACAAGCTAACTAGCTTGCCTGAAGAAGCCATTTTCAAGTAAGTAGAACATAAAAAAAGTGTATTTTAACTGAAGCTCTCTTTCTCTTCATTACGAAAAGAAGCTGCAAACATTTCAAAATGGCAGACCAAGTCCAAATCTGCCAAATTTGTCTGTCGTCGTTTCGAATAGGAATCAGTCATCTACAAGATGTTTAATAAATTAAATAATCAAGTTTGTTGACACAAGCTCCGCGTTTTTAACCTTAGTTTTTTATCAATTTATTGATGACCCGTAAGTAGTTGAGCACGGCAGACGAAGCCGAAGCATCGCCAAAAAGTGTA
This sequence comes from Flexamia atlantica, assembly GCA_035578135.1. Taxonomy (NCBI): domain Eukaryota; kingdom Metazoa; phylum Arthropoda; class Insecta; order Hemiptera; family Cicadellidae; genus Flexamia; species Flexamia atlantica. The sequence goes on along the minus strand of JAQJVK010000012.1, from coordinate 19,019,352 downwards.
ATAGCTTATATCATAAAATTACTGTATAGTAGTTTTTAGTAGTACGATGAAGAAACAGCCAGTCTTATTGTGAATTATAATAACTCTCAACAGGTAAAAAGGAAGGGGATAGACAGCTAGCTTACCTGGTAAAGATGAAAGCAGGTGAAGCACAGAACACTAAAAGAACACACTCCAGAACTTAACAGAAGACTGACCGGAACGTTCTCTTTCTTTTGATAAAGTCCTAAAGGGGCGAAATATCAATAATCTATGTGTGTTCTTGTAGTGTTCTGTGTTTCACCTGCTTTTATCTTTACCATGTAAGATAGCTTTCTTTCCCCTTTCTTTTTACCTGATCAATAACTCTTTAACAATGTATTCATTATTGTAACCCACAATAACATAACAAGAACAGTACTTTGGCCTCATCATAAATAATTTCGTGATTTTTTACTTTATTTTCTTAAATTTGCTCTCTTCCATTGTTATTCTAGGAATAATTATGCGATGACTTTCGCAAAAACAATTCACGTCTCGCCACTGATCATCGTGTATATGTCTGGATTAGGCTATTAGTTTTATTTCCAACTTTGACAAACACAGGTATGGGCTGATTTAACCTGTGCTATGCAACTACAAATAACACAGTAAAGTCTTTGATTACTATCCATTTTTAGCCCCTGAGCTGTATGATTAAAATATTGCAAGACTTTGTTATTTACGGAGTAACCGTCAGGATAGCTCAAAATTATTTAAACATGAAGAATCAGTATATGTTTTGACATAACCATGTCATCTTCAGCTGATTGATTCAGCTGACAATGATCTTCACATCTTTCAATCAGCTGAAGATGACGAGGTACGTCAAAACATGTACTGATTCTTCATGTTTAAATCATTTTGAGCTGTCCTTACAGTTACACTGTAAGTAATAAAGTCTTACAATATTTTTAAGTCTTTGACGCAAACATATATTGCTGCAGATAATCATCTTTGACGCCTTGGTCTAACATCAATGGTAAAACTTACAAAGTGTTTAGGCTTCAACTTTGAATAAAAAAAGGCAAGCCAGTTATTTCATTTTGGGAAATAATAAATGTTTATGCAAATATAGCATTCAAACATTTTGGGGGGCCAGTTTAAGATTCAGGAGAAATTTTAAGGATCCAAACATTTTTTGCACCTTGCCAAGAAAATATCAGATTAGACCTCTAAGCACCTAAGTCGATAATCGTTCACAGTTCCATTGCAAAAATTTTAGTTTAAGAAGCAAACCAGGAAAACAAAACCACACAATAATTTACAGTTCTTACTCAGGTGTGATTAATCCAGATTCTTCTTCATGGAGTTCGGGCAATCTTTCAAGACCAAGATAATCTCGTCTCATACGATCTATGTCTAGTTTCAAGGGTCTGTAATCTTCGTGCACACGTCTCGCTCGGTCGATGCATCTTCCTCGGGCTTCTTCAGCTTTCTTTATAACATTCTCCATCTAAAAGTTTAATATTTATTAAATGATAAGTTAAAAAAGTGACAGTTAATTAAAAAACTGATAAATAAATACTGGGAGGCTGTTGGAACTATTTTATTGAAAGGGACATAATGAGATAATCAGAATGCATATCAGTATTGATCCTTCATTTGAATCCTGAGAGAGGGTCTTCAATGCAGAAGTTTTTTCATACAAAAATGAAGTAATAAAAACACGTTTTAAATCAATCAAAAACAAATGTCAACAAGAAAAACCTATGCGAAATGCCAAGCAAGCATCACCTATTCACCTTAAAATGTAATGTATGCCACAAACTAAAATGTAACATTTGACTGACAAAGAAACCAAATTTTAAGCGTTATTAAAATTAAATTCAATCAACAACAACAATTATGATAGTAATTTGCCTTATTTTAATAAGGCTAAGGTTAAATTAGCTACAAAATGCCTAATAAATAAGAGGGTACACCTTCACTTAAGTGAGAAAAATAATTTACCGCATTTATGTCAGCATGGATCTGTCTGAGCTCTTCAACATGAGCCATTTTCTCTTGCATAAGAAGTTCCATTTCTTGTTTGTATTCTGAAAGACATTTCTCCTCCTGCTCAGAGGCTTCAACTTCTTGAATAATCTTTCCCTTTAGTTTCTCAAGTTGTAATGTTTTGGATCTGTGAGTAAAGATTATTTTTTTGTAAACTAAAGAAGAAAGCTAACACTTATTAGTAATACAAACACTTATTATCGTTAACATCATTAGCCTTCATTTTTACAAAGATAGTCTTTCGGATTCCTAATCAAACTCCAATGAAGGGTAACTTAACTTCGTACCCATTAAAAAAAGTTGACTCAGAAATTTGTAAAAGGGTTAAGACCTTTTCTACACAGAAAATTGAAGGAAGTATGAAATACAAAAGAAGGCATGTTTGACAAATAAATAACTTTCAAACTCATTTTTCCTATCAAACAGTTTTCAAAATGGTGATTGGGAGCATCATAAACCTCTATATCCTACTTCTCTGGGAGCCAAATTATTTTTTTGTTATATACCCACCTTACTTGAACTAAATGGTAGGTCTACTTATTGAATAAGTTGAAACCCTTGTAAATTATATTATTTGATTCTCCCACAAATATTAAAACATTCCAAATGTAAATAAAATCAAATTAAACGTAATAAAGCTGGCCAAACACTAAATTAAAATATCACACCGTGACTAACTAACTAATTAATTTCTCTTTTTTGTTATATTTATGGGCATCACCCACCTAAAGGTTTTTATGCGGTGTTGCAACACAAACACGAACAGCGAACGCCACATATATTCCCGACGTTTCGAGAAACGTTTATTTGTGTTTCTCGAAACGTCGGGAATATATGTGGCGTTCGCTGTTTGCGTTGTGTTTACATGTAAAATTTTTTAACAACTGACAAGAGGACAACAAATACTGTCGTCGCTGGAAGCAACGCCGCATAAAAACCTTAAGGTGGGTGATGCCCATAAATAGAACAAAAAAATATTACACCCTACCTACTAGCATGTATTTTACACAAATAATTAATTTCTCATCATCGGCCATACATTTTCAGAGTAATGTACATCTTCGATCCATACATTTTCAGAGTATCGTAACAAAACAATCGATATGAAATACAATGGAATCGGATGTCAAGTTCTATCAAACAAACAATACTACAACTTTAACTATCGGTAGATCGTTCAATATTGTTTTCTTAAAAATCAGATGTTGAATTGGCTGCTATAGGAACCAACGGCAGAAGATCAGAGATATGAAACTCATACCTAACTTTTATTTCAGGGCCAGTGATTATTTCCTTTGCTTTTATTCGCCGCTGACATTTGGGTAATTACAGCAGCGGCAACAACACTTTACACATGACAGAACCGTCAGTGTCATCACATAACTTTTCAAATCGATATGACGATATCTACACCCAATAGAACTAGCGACATGTTGAACCAACTGAATCGTCGGCTAGCAACAGTTACTTCCTCACCCGACAACCCCGGTTCCCACCGCAGCCCCAAGATAGACTGGGTGTGCACCTTCTGCGGAACTCGTACCAGACCTACCACTAGGCCCACCTTGACCGGGCTTAAGGTTGTGCGCTGATAGTGGACCGCATATGGCCGAAAATAAGTGATGGTGATTGGATTTGTGAGGGGGTAAATAGGCCTGATTAGGACCCAGGACGGATTTCTCTTAAAAATGTCAGCACTTACGGCGAGGCAAACCAGTAGGGCCACATTGTTGCCTGTTTTATAGAATCATATTGACAGGATTTATGCCTGCCTAGGGCTGCGGCAGGCATAATCCGACACTGCAGTCAACTATTTTTGTAGGCCTACTTTCATAGCCTAACTAACAAGAGTTATATTTTGATTAGTATTTTTGCGGACTGACATTTGCCATCACTGATTAATAAAAAAAGAGTTTCACGACGTTTCGGGATCTGGAATCTGATCCCGTCTGCAGGTGGAAGAAAACCTAGAACATAACAAGATTAGTAACACATAGCCAGGAAAACCTGGACAAAAACACAGCTACAACAGAGAACTGTAAAACCACCAGTCTGAGCTCAGCTCTGATTAGGTGTGGACGTGCTCTCTCCTGTCTGGTGATTATTGATACTTTTGATTCCTGTGTTATTTTGTGTTATTGTTTTTCTTTTCAGCTTAGTGTTTTCATGACTGCTTTTACAGTTCTCGGTTTTAGCTGTGTTTTTGTCCAGGATTTCCTGGCTATGTGTTACTAATCTTGTTATGTTCTAGGTTTTCTTCCACCTGAAGACGGGGTCAGATTCCAGATCCCGAAACGGCGTGAAACTTGTTTTTTACTAATCAGTGATGGCAAATGTCCGCAAAAATCCTAATCAAACTATAAAATCACCATCACCAACAATGAATTTTAAACAAAGAAGTAACAAGAGTTTTTAAGCAGTATAGTAAGCCATACATTCCATGTGGCTATTTGTGCTTCAGGATATAAAAGTTTCAAAATAGGAGTTGAAACAGTGTCACTTGGAGTGTTGGTTGATTTCATAGTTTAGGTAGGCCCTATATTTGACTTAATCCTTGAGTGCCCCATGTAGTAGGGGATAATTACTTGCCTAATCATGAAATTCCAAACATTTTGGATGCTGGTAGTGTAATGCTGTTATTTTTTGTATAGGATGTTTTATAATTCTTATTAGTTCCACTTACTTGATTTCTTTGATTGCTTCCAGCTTAGCTAAAATATTTCTTTCGTTGGTTGTAGTCATTTTAACGATCGCTATAATAGGCTTATGTAAACAAGTATTCTTTTCAAGCTAAAACAAAAATTTACAAAATATTTGTTACAGTTTTATTCCTTGGCAAATTAACATTATTATGTAACAAAATACTTAAATGGGTTTGGTCTGTACTTGAAAATGAAGCTGTGTGGTTGTGGTTCCTGATTTCTTCTCAGACTCAGACAGCTCAAGCGGAAAATCGCTTTTGTTTACAGTTCACCCACCCCGCAGTGTTGCCAGATAGATTTTCACTAATTCCTCACTGGTGCCAACGAAAATTCCCCACATTTCCCCACACAGGTAAAAAACGAAAAATCCCCAAAAATTCCCCACTTTAATCAAATTTACGAAAACAAATTCTCTATTTTGAAGCATAAATGAACCAAATTTCATTATAATGAAGAAATAAAACTCTAAAAATCTATTCTAAAACACTGAGTTCATTCCTTAACAAAGCGGTTCAATTACAAGGGGCACCTACGGAACCAACCGAACCCTCGCGTGCCCTCGCGCACAAACTTCTATATCTATGCTTCTATCCACTACTATGGACGTTGCAATATAAACATAATTACTAATAACTTATGATTGCGCATGTTTATTAAAAAAATAGTCAAATACCACGATTACTGGAGCGATTTTTCTCATTTTCTTTGCTATCATACAGTTCAACCAACAAAAATTGCCCAAAATTAAAAAATCTTCACATAATTCCCCACAAAGCTGAAATCCCCACTAATACCCCACCGAACAATTCTCTTGGCCGAAAATCGCCACTGTGGCGAAAAATCCCCACGTCTGGCAACACTACTCACCGTTCAGCTCACAGCTTACCCACACCAAAAATGTAGTTCGTCGTTCCATGTTCCAGTGTATCCACTAGGCGAAAATTAATATCCCTTACGAATAAATAAAAAATTCCATAATTTCTTCATGATCTGTGGTGACCATTAATATAGAGAACCATTTCATAGATTTTTTTTATCGATGACCACATGGAATATACTGTACTAAGATAATTAACATAGTCCCTTTCATTACGAAAATAAACAGTATCTTTTTGAAAGACCTTGCTATAACGTTGATGAATTCTTCAACGAACGACGAACGCACATACCGACATAGGCACACTGAGCCAAGGCCCCACTAGCTCACTTCGTGAAGAAGGAAGATCAGCGGATAAGTGACGACTCCCCAATCATCCGGATTGTGGCGAAGACATCTTCGTATGGTAAATGGTAAGATGAATTTAGTTTTCCCAATATTTTTATTTATGTCCATTGGTTACCGAGCTGAGAACTAATGTTTATAAGTCTAAAATCACCGATATTTCCATTATTGTGGCAACAAACCTGTATACTCATTACACATGGTATTCTTATGGGAAATAAAAAACGCTACATCTTCATTATTTCGTAACACACCTTGATAAAAATTGGTACAGTAAATGGCTTTTTCTAGTTCAGATCTACTAAATATTGAATTTCGTTAAAACCACCCAGTTTAATTAATTTGCGTTGTCCTTGAGACGCTTGTGCTATGTGGTAAATCAAAAAAAAATTAGGGGTTTGGACAACGCTTTCCCTTGGACGCAGTGTATCCACTTTAAGGGATTTTATCCCTTTTAAGGGATAAATCAGGCTCTCGAGGGAAAAGAGCGGAATTGAGGGATTTGTAGGGATAATTAAGGAAATAAATTAAATTAAATAACTGAATAGACGAAACATGATTTATTCCTAGCCCCACCACCATACATTATTTATTTGCAATATTTGATAACGGTGTTCTCAATTTTAAAGTAATTTTACATTAAAAATGCCATCAAACTACTTTCGTGTTGTGCAAAGCCGTAGCCAGGAAATTGTTTTGGGGGGGAGGGGTTTGGGCTCCGCGGTTACAAGAAGTGAAAACAATAACTTTCTAACCTTTAATTTAAAGGCAATTTCAACATTTTCGGGGGGGGGGGTTTGACCCCCTGACTCCCCCATTGGCTACGGCCTTGGCGTTGTGCAGTCTTCCTGGCCATAGCTGTGGTAACTCCTTGGATCACTTATATTTTAATTTAAATTATTAATCATAATATCGTCCCCATTTTCAAGAACAAAACATTTTAACACTCGCTTCCCTTTGTATATGCTGCAATCAGCTTGTTTTACTCACACTAATAAAGTCAAAATTTCAGCTACGAATGAATAGACACTATTACAACACAAACAGGGCTGGATTTACATATGGGCTTAAAGGGCTATAGCCCAGGGCGGCAGATTTTGGAGGGCGGCAAATTTTTGAGGGAAGAAAAATTTAAAAAGTGCAAACAAAAAATTCATTATTGCTCTGACATTAGTACTTGTAAAAAATGTATTTTTTGTCACAAGTACTCCCGAAAACAGATCGCGGGATTCCGAGACGCAATCGAGTTTGCCCCCAAATTGTCAGCCCTCAGCTCTGGGGGTAGTGGCGTTCGTAGCTTGGCGAGAACGCCTCGTGCACCTAGCGCGGCGCTGCTAGATACGATACTAGGAAAATCAAAAAAGACAGAGCGGTAAAGGCCCGTTTACACCAGGCGGGTTGCTCGCGCGTGTGATCACGTGTTTTCTAGTAGTAGCGGCTTGCAGCAGCGCTGCAGAAACAACAAAGTGTCTGTATCAGCGATGAATTTAGTGTCCGCACTAAGCAGTCGGTCGCGGCTTCCTCGCAACACCTGATCGCCCGCGCGAGGAACCCGCCAAATGCAAACAGGCTAAGGACTGATGGAGTAAGACAGACTTGCCGTGCAGCTTGCTAAAAGTCAAGGAAACAAATCCCTCTTTTCAGCTAGTGCTCTCTTGCCTTGCGGTGTCTGTCCAAAATTTCGTTTTGATGAGAATGCAATTGGCTGCAAAATATGGCTTGTGTTCGTGGAGGGGGGGGGCGGCAAAATCTGGATAGCCCAGGGGCGGCAAATTTCCAAATCCGCCTCTGAACACAAAAAATACAAAATGACAAATTTGTATGGATTCGTTACTAAGGGATAAGAGTTTAGAACCCAGGGATAAAAAGGGATTTTTCGAGGGCGCTATGTTGAGGGATAACAAGGGAATTTTTGGGCGCTCACGCAGGGATTTTATATTTTACTCAGTGGAAACGGAAACACTGCTTGGGCGTCTAAATCGTGTACTCTATGTCTGCCAACTAACCTGATTTCTTAATGTTATTGTTATTGTTATTTTCAATGGCCAATGAATGAATGGAAAGAGGGTTCATAATTTTATACAATAACGCTAGTAGGCATATTGTTTATTGATATTATTAAAAAATAAAAATGGCAAAAAAGATTACGGTGAAGAAAAACTGCCCGTTTTGTGGATTGCAGGTAACTTTATTTTTTTTCAAATTCAAATAAACAGTTGGATAGGCCTCGGCTAGTCCCAGCTGAAAACCTGAAACTAGGCATAGAAGAATTTTAATAGGTACCTAGGAAAATCATATAAGCTAATAAATATAGAATCAGGGTTTGATACATTAAAATGTCATTTTGGATGAAAGTAGTTACAGGCTGAATATCAGAGGATTATCATTTAAGTTTAGCTGTCATAACTGTCTTATGGATAGGCTTACCATAAATTTTCATTGCCAACCCCGGACACCAAAATAAAGGGGGAGAAGAGGGACAAGGGAAATGAATGGTATGGTAAAGTTTGGTCCGGATTAATTCTAGGGTCTCGAAAGACAGGCTACTTTGCTGCCGTTTTTTCGTGGCATTATCGTTTCTTAAATACTGATTGGCTAAAAAAAATTATGCAGGCCTCGTCACTAAGCAGAAGACGCAGTTGAGCAGTTGTCGCGCAATGAATTAGCCCGTGGCCATCCGAGACCCTTTTAGTGTGATACCTGGTGAAACCATAAAATATCCCTTCGTTTGGTTTAAAATTTCTTATGTTTTGTAGAAACTTTCTTAAAAGTGCTCAAAATTAATGACCGATTTATTTATTTCGGGCATTTTCCTCTCTTTTTTATGAAGGCTGACTAAAACCCTGGACGCCAGCCTGAAACCCGGACTTGCGGGAAAATCCCTGACGCCTGGTAAGCCTATTTATGGAGCAGACCTAGCCTAGCCCAATGTAATATAGGCCGATATATCGGATTTCAACTAGGCCTAAAAGGGATTGAACATAGTTTGCAAAAGTGAATAGAGTCAATGAGGTTAGGGATCATCCATAAATTATGGCACCTAAAAATGGTACGAGTTTCATATCTGAACTTCTAGGTTATGTTTGCCGTCGATTGTTTAGGCTACCTTTAATGGTCAGGTTTGATAACTGAACTTCTCAATAGGATTTAACATGGGCGAAGATCAGTTTTGTTTTCGGTACTCAGTTCATGGTTTCGATCATTCGATATCAACTATCAACATATCGTGTTTGACTCAACCGATGTGTACTGTTTCATCAACCATCAGTAATGAAGAAACTTCGATAACAAACAAATATCGAAACCATTGTCAATTATATTATTCGATTCTTTCACGAACAATAGACCATACCAAACGTAAATATGATACAACTAAAATTAAATTGAACATAATATGAACACTAAATTCAAACGTTACTATAATTAACTAACTAAGCACAACTTACCTTATTTCTCATCATCCGCCATCTTGTACTAAAATACTATCGATAAATATATTTTCATAGAGTAACAAAACAATCGATATACAATGGAAACGGATGTCAATTCTGTCCAACAAACAGTACATCGAACTTCGACTATCGGTAGATCGTTTGATATTGATTTCTTAGAAAATCAGATGTTGAATTGATTGCTATAGGAACCGGTACTTTGGTATTATCCGGAGGCCACTATTTTTAGAGACTTTTTTTTTAACTGGATACCAAAAATAACTGCATAATTGGAGAGAACATACTTTAATTGACTCACTGTCCAAACTTGACATAATTATTATGAGAGGTCTTTATGTTCTGCCTCCTAGAAGGCAGCGATGTCGTCGAGGTAAAGGGTCACCCTGCTAGTGGCAACACCCGATGGCCACCCTTATACAGCGCGCTGCGGCGGTTATGTTAGGTTAGGTTATCATATTTATGTTAGTAGGACTTTCCTCGTTTCATTGCAGATCAAACGATACCGGATGAGTCATACTTTCGCCCGCCAAATCCTGTAGGCAAGTGATGCACACCCTCCGGTCAACAACCTGACCTAGGCCTTCTTGGAGGGGATATGGCGGGTGAAGGTATGACTAATCTGGCATCCTTTGATTCGTAAAAAAACGAGGAAAGTCCTAGTAACATATTTATGATAACCTAACCTAACATAACCGCCGCAGCGCGCTGTATAAGGGTGGCCTCCGTATAATACCAAAGTACCTAGGAACGGATGGCAGATATTAAGATCAGATATGAAACTCGCACCCTGAAAATAAGGGGGGTCAAGGTCGAGACCGGTGAAATTTAAAAATAGGCTAGATTTATTAGTAGCTAATCGTCTCTTCATGGTACTCCATCCAAATTTTTATTTCAAAATGTTGGTAATAGACTAACACACAGATTCTGAAAATGATAAGTATGTTTTTTCTTTGGAAAACGGCGGAAATACAGAATAATAGGCCTAGTAGTTTGGAAGTAGGTCATTAAGCTTGTGGGTGAACTCAAATTGATTGGGAGATTGAGCTCCCAATATTTTCATATTGGGGAAACATGAATATGCAAGAATGTTCAAGAACAGATGCGGAATAACAAAAGTTATGGCCCGAAAAGTACCAGTGAAATCAAACATTTGTACAAAATGGGTTAGTGTTAGGTGAGTTACACTAAACTGTGGGGATCTAAGTTAGTTCTGGTCAGGTTAGACTATGTTAGGTCTAGTTAGGTTATGTTAGACTATGTTAGGTTTGGTTTGGTTAAGTTAGATTTGTAATAAGCCTAATTTGCAAAGGGGTAAGAACTGGCTCATTAGTGCCAGGAATAGGATTGCTAGTTAGGCCTAGTAATAGGATTACCTGCTGTAGCTAGTATGTCTAGGCCTATCAAGCCTAGCCTAATCTACTCTCTTTCCCAGCTGTGGTGAAAAATTAAATTATTGGGGATTTTAATTTTAAACACATCAAGATCTCATCATGATGAAGCCACTAACCAAGTTTTATTAAGATAAGTTAGGCTATGTTGAAATATAAGCGAGGTATAGAATTTTACTTGTTTCAAATAGCCTAGGTTAACATTGGGACAACGTACTGTATTTACTACTTTCAGTATCTCGGTAACCAATGGACATAGAGCGATGATTCAAAATAATTAACTGTTCGTTTTTTGAGCTGACTTCAGTGGTGCTAACCAAAATTGGGTTATTTTTATTTTTCTATGTGAAAACCCACTTTTAGGCGGGTTTACCCTCCTCCCGATGGTCTGATCGGACTGGTTTGCAGTCCAATCAATTACCACTTTACGCGTTGGTATCAAATTTCATAAAGATCGGATTATTTTCACGGCTGCTATTGAATTCTCAGACACATATACATATCTAAAAATTCGAACAATTGGGGTTTTTTGCTTCTGGAGGCCGCAAAAAAAGCTGTCACAGTCTGGGCCTTAGGTCCTACCATGAGACCTACAGGAATAGCTTCTTCCCTACAGGGGAAATTTGCTAAAATCAATATCCCTTTCAACTAACTGTCATTTACAGTTGAACATCGATCAACCGTAACTCTTTTAACCGTCAGTCCATGTTATCCATCACTGCTACTGTACTTTTAATTTGTAGCAATAGACACTGCAAAAACATCTAACAACTACAAGCTTACAGTATTTTCAGTTCTGTTATTAACTCTTATAGCCTATGTATGTACTTTAATAAGAATCCACTAACACAGGGTATAAACCTTTTAAATTTACTCTTACTGTACAGGTTTAAAATGAGATTCCTGTTATCTGTTTATTCTCTTAACCGTCACACTCTCGGTCCCAAGGGTTTCGGTTAACAGAGGTTCCACTGTATACTACCATTCTCAAAGACCAGTCTACCTGCCATACTTTTACATATTATAATTTCCTTTACTATAGGTTGCTGTGGCTTCTAAGAACTGTCCCAATCCTGATTGTAAACATTCATTTTACGAAGCAAAACGAGCTAGTCTAGCATTGCTCCACGATGCTTCTACTTCTGAAGACCCCAATGTTGCCGGTGCCAGCAGACGAACCTCAAGAGTGAAGAGGGAGAAACCAAACTATTACGATGCATCAGAATTTGAGAAGAAAACAAAAAAGGTATGTGTAGTAATGTTGTAAGTCGTGGTTTACATTTTTCTTATTTCATACTTATTTTTCACAGACACTAGTGTAGTTAAAGGCGAATTACGATACCTAATCAAAGTAGCCTAAAAAGGAAAAACTATATACAGTAGTAAATTCCTAAAAGTAAACAGAACAGATATAAAGTTTAGAACTTTATTTTTTGTTAAAAAACATTGTTGGTCTCTTTTTTAATCTTTCCTTTGCCCCCTATACGTTGACTACTGTACTACCTATGTATGGCACATTATCAAGCAAAACAAGGAGTGAACCGATCGAGAACTAGAATGAACAGTAAGCCTATGACTAAAAGCTACTATTTAGTAGGGATGGACGATATTGGATTTTCAGTTCGAAACGGTATGGGACCGGATGTTTTCTTCCCTCTTAAATTCGGGACGGGACGGAACGAGATTTTTTGTCTTCCCTAAATCTTCGGGAAATGCTCGTTCACGAATTTATTTTATTTATTACAATAATAACATTAGGTTAAAAGAAATGTCTTATAGGCTAAAAATGAATGTACCGTCCCAACTCAACAAATTTCAAGAAGTAAATTTAAGTGATAAAATACTAACTTATATGCAATTGACAAAATGGCAAACAATAAAAACACATAAAAAAAGTAACACAATGAAATTTTTAATCATAAATAAAATACAAACTATATAAAAAATGGTAAGTATAAGGTATTGTTCATTTATTATTATTTTTCATTAGGCTAAATTTGAATAATTATTCTTTCTAATTTGATGAATAAATATTCAAATATTCTTTCTTTTTAATTTCTTTCTAATAGAAAAATACAAAAAACAAGAAATAAATAAATATAATAAGCATTTTTACGTTTGATATAAACACAATAGTTTTTAAGTTTCTGCCTATTGTTTTATTGTTTGGTTTCCATAAAGCCAAAAGTAAAATACTAGAGTGGTTATTACATGTTGACAATAGCCTATACTGTCATGTATAACCAGTAAACATGTTATTGTATTTTTATAAACTTTGGGCTTTAGAGTTCTTGATTTAGGAAATTACTTTATGACTCATAATTTTTCTAGCACTTTAAACCACGGTAACAAAATTAAAAATAAATTTAGTTTCAAGATGACAACCATAACACCAGTTTTTCCAAGCTTAAAATTATAAATTTGAAGTTCACAACCCCCAAACTTAATATTTCTTAAGTTACATAAAATATTAATTTCTTAAGTCTCAAAGTCTTTACTTTTGTCAACTTTTTTACTTATTTATGAAAAATAATCATATTTTCGTTTGGGATTAAAAGACATCTGAATTAGTGTAGAAAATTGAATCAATGGGCTAAACCACAATAATTAGTAGCAGACCAATGTGGCTGACAATATGAACAATCAACACTGTCACGCCTTATAGCAAGTTATTTCCGTTGATTAACCGCTATCAGTGAATAATTAAGATTGCTTTTCACACCCAATTGCGAGTTGGCAATCCTACATTTGCCGTTTATCAACGATCGGCAAATACGCGCGATCGCTTTTCATGGCCGATCGCGAGTTTCGTAAAGCAACATCGGGCGTTAATCCGCGATCGGCTAAGACGCGGCCGTTCGTAAATTCCGCAAAGCTAGATTTGCCGTCTATTCGTGATCGGTAAATACGCGCGATCGTTTTTCACGGCCGATCACGAGTTCCGTAAAGCTACATCGGCCGTTAATCCGTGATTGACAGATAACGCGGTAGCGTATTTCGTGGCCGTTCGCGAACAGCGCTAATTATTTTTGCCGTTCATCCGCGTCTGGGTAATACGCGCAATGGTTTTCGCGGCCGATCAAGAGATTTGCAAAGCCGCATTTGCCGTTTATTTACGATCGGCAAATACGCACGATAGTTTTTAACGGACGAACGCAAGTTTTGCAAAGCTGGATTTGCCGTTTATTCGCGATCGGAAAATACTCGAGATTGTTTTCCGCGGCCGATCGCAAGTTTTGCGAAGCTACACTCGCTGTTTATTTGCGATCGCTAAAATGATCCCGTCCCGAAAAATTTCCCGAAGTAAGTAAACATCCCGCCCGAAAATCGGGAATTTAATTTTCCCGAAAATTTCCCGAAATTTCGGGGCCCGACCATCCCTAAAATACAGTAATAAAAACTTTATTTACATCGACCATTAAATATTATACAGGGTGTTTTTTTTTTCAAACGACACCCATTTTTAAGATTGAGTAATGCACATATAAATTTGAAATGAGTTTTGTTTTATTGATCTTTACATCTTATAAAGCCTATTGTTTAGGTTTGATCACATTTAGTTTACACTAGCTGTTGTTAACCCGCTTCGCTGGGTTGAAAAATCTTATGAAGGCCTAAATAGTAGTCCAAAAGGTATAATTTGGAAGCAAGAATTATAACGTCTAATGTAATCTAAAATTTAATATTATATTATGATGTTTCTCCATACATATTATATTTGATAAAGCCGGGGGTCAGGGCCGGATTTAGAACTTTTGGGCCCATAGGCTCACTCAGTGGTGCGGGCCCCCCAGGGCAAAGTGACCAAATGTCCTTTTTAACTACTTTGCCCTCCGTTCTTCCCGACTTTGTCGGTCGCATTGTGGCCGACAAAAATTTGTTTTTGTCGGCAAATTTGAGATGCTTTGGCATCTCGCTCTTTTCGTGGCCGTCACATCTGGCCTTTTGTTGTGTCCAGAAAATCTGTCATTTCTACTGCAGCTGACAGACATATTTCTCGGTAATTCGCGACCGAAAAGTCTCTAGCGCTTTTGGATATCTGACCACATTGCGGCCGGGATATCTGTTGTTTATACCGCAGCCGGCAAATCTGCCGGTCAAATCGCGGCTGTCAAACCGAGGTTGTTTGTATACCAAAAGCAAACTCTCGGTCATAATATCGTGGCTGGCAAGTCTCTCGGTCATATTGCGGCCGGAAAATCGCCCAGTGTTTCCGTGGCCAGCAATCTCTCGGTCTCATTGCGATCGGTAAATCTTTCGACATACTGCGGCCGATAAATCTGTTGGTCGCATTGCAGCCGACAAAAACAAAGCCTCTCGTTCTTTCCGTGGCCGTCACATCTGGCCTTCTTTTGTTAAGGCCAGAAAATCAGAGATAGTGCTTAGTTATCTATATTAATACGCAAGCGGTTTTCTTTTCGCAGTCCAACCGCAATAACGGCTGGACGGATTTTAACGTTTGAGGTGTCAAATTAAAGGGATTGTTATGTGGGTTTGTCATCAAGACCCAAAATTTTAAAAAAGGGCGTCAATAAAGTACAGTAAAGGGCTGAAGTTTCGGAACAGTAGCACTATTCATGGACATTGAAGCAAGCTCAGTTTACTTTGTTTACTAACTGAACATATGGCCAAGCTCTGAAATAGTTCTACAGGTAAACCACTGATAGCAGCAATGAATTAATTACAATTAATTTTTCGAAAAGAGCAGTTTTTATTTGTTCAGCTGGTTTGGCTTTGTTTTCAACAGTTTTCTTTTTTTATGATTTATTATGTAATTTAGGTTATGTTATGAAGTTTTTAAAGCTCTTATACATTGCAGTTACCAGTTTTACAATGTAGTTTACGATATATCATAGTGTTTTTTGAAGTTATATTAATCTGAGCAAATCTATTTTTGGATTTGGTGAATTTATAATGCAACCGATAAGAAGAAGAGGAACATAGACCGGTCGGAGGAGTCGGAAAGAACAGCAACCGCTGGCATCACCCTCCCGATGTAAAATTTTATGCTCCTTCCAACCTCAAACCAAGGAACTAAAAATGTTTTTATTGCGGTGGGTTGCATTTCAAGAATGAAAAGACTGGTAGAGTAATGGTCATTTACGCGTTTTTACCACAAAGGAAATGTTGCCTATAAAGACAGCCGTTCCCTATAATATCTGTTTTGGCGATAATTATCAATAAACTGCAGCGGCAATCCCTAAACAAAGGGAGTCATTGCTCACGGCGCCACAGTGTTTGCTCTTGGTCAGCTACATGTTGCTGTAAGCAGAGCGTGATCTTTTGCCGGTGTTAAAATATACATTTCAGAAAAAAGAAGACATGGGGAAATGAAGGTGTTCCCTAAAAAATCGTTCACGTTTACCATAAACTCCTGCGGTAGATCAAATTAACTTTAATAGTTTCAGTAGTTAAGCCATAATATTGTTAATGAAGTTAGCCCTTTGATTAAACTTTAAAAGTATATATACAAGTAGGCTGATTATTCTTCATTATTTTACCACATGATTTTTGCTCGATTTCGAGCTACGTGTTATCTAGTTCTATTTAAAAGCTGCATTGTTGATTTCACCGGTTGGAATTTTTTTAATAGTATTGAAGGAAATGTAAGGCGAAAGTTGGAAATTTAATATTTGAAATCTAGGGGATACCACACTTTAGGTTTACAGCGGCTGGAAAATTTCTCTGTTACATTATGACAATAGCAAACAGCTCTTGGCTAGGCTAGGCTAGTGGCGTGCGAACATCGGTTGTATCGCTGCCGGTAAATCTCTCGGACATTTCACGGCCATCATTTTGCAAAGCTTCTTCAACAAAACTCAAAGGGAAGGGGGGTTAGAATTGAGATATGGAGCAGAGGTCTGAAAATCTAGACCCCCCCCCCAACCAAAATGCTGAAATTATTCCCATGAATATTATTATCCTGTTAAGTTGCCTAACTCCCATATGGCCTGTGGTGCAGCCAAAACTTGTGACGTCAATCGTAGACCCATATCCGGTACTGCAAGCCCTATTAGCCTATCGGCTAAAAATATAGCCTAAATGAGTAGTCAGTAATATTTCCCTTTTGATTAGTCAAAGTTATTTTTTGTCCTAGCTGCAGGTCATATGTTTCCGGTCCCCACGTCACAATTTGTTTTCATTTTCGACTGATACAACCTGAATAGTATTATTATTTTCTTCTCTACTCTTTTTTTATGCAGACCCCTTACCCCCACCCCCACTTCGAGGACTTTGCAGCCGACAAAGCGGCGCTATGCGCAACTGTAGCTGGCCTGCAGTCGACGATGTTTTATCTTTTGAGCTGACTGCTATTTAATTGCTGAAGTAACGTTGATTATGTTTCACGTTCAATCGGGAGGACAATTGATTAATTATGTTGTTATTCTTGGTCGAAGTTAATTGAGTACCAAACTACGTTAATTCCTGGATTCTAAAAATATAATTTTTATATATTTTTGTGTGGCGCGGGCCCCTAGGCGCCTATGGCGCCTATGCTTAAATCCGGCCCTGCCGGGGGTGGTATATTTGGGTGGTAAAGCAGTCTTATTTCCCTTTCAAACAGCACATAATATGCGTTTTCTTTTTTAATTAATCTTTGTGCTATGCAATAACAACAAATTTTGTCCATCTTGCAAATTACTACATTCGGATATTCAATACAATCTACATTTTATTGGAATAATGTGTACTTTACAGCCAAAATCATAGTTCCTTGTCCTTTTGTAAACAGTTTTTGAACTGTTTAATTTAATTCAGCTTCTTCTGTTTAATCCCTTGTTCGAAGGTTCTCCGTTATATCTCTGTTCTGATTATTTCTTTCATCACCTTGTGCGTCTGTCTCCCTTTCTGTTCCAAATCTGCTACGATAGTGTTTCTTGATGTCGCTGTGAATTTTCCCTTGATACCCTTAGATGTGTTTCTTTCTCTTCGTTGTTTCATTTTTTCTTGCAATCGTTCATTTACGTGATAAGATACAGCATTGCAAACATTTTCTCCTACGTTTTGACATTTTTTTCGTCTTATTTACTACTATCTTTGAATTAAAAAACAAAGAATATATAACTCTACATTTTAGAGCACTTCATGTTTTTTAATAAAATAACCTAACAGTAAAAATTTACTAAATAATTGAAAACTTAAATAAAAACATATTTGCTAAATAAGACTGTATTCACCTGTTGTACAAAACAATTATATTCTTGGATTTTCTAAACGAGTCCATGCGCAGAAAATTTCCGCGCATGTAGGGGAGGTAAAACCCCTACCGTCATTCATCTTTCCCCTTCAAACTACGGAACGGATTCGAGGAACTATTTCTTTTTCGTATGCAACTGCTATTTAGAAACATGTTTTTAATGTTAACTGTTCTTTTACCGGTCGCAGTTGCAACCGTTTCTTTTCACTATTATTCAAAAGACAGCTGTGAAGAATTGTTTGGGTTTCTTATTTAGATCAGAGGATGAAAAGAAAATTACGAGTACAGAAAGGTGTTATTGTCGTGCATACTGTATGAAATAGCACATTTTAAGGGCATATTTTTCATGTTAACCACTTTAGCTTGACAATCATAGAGTGTGCGTGGTACATTTTTCCATCTCCATAGTGGTGAAGAACAACTGAACTTAGGTGTCTGCCTGGTGTAGGCTTATTAGTGAACAAATTAGGTAAAGCGAATATGAACCAATTATAAGATCTTATACATATAAATATCAGAAATTAGGATGTACTAAAACACAAATAGTTATGATTACAGATGTAGAGCTTATTTGGTTTTTAAACACCGATTAATACTTTTTGAAAAAGCCTCTTTTGATTAAGCAAATTTTCAGCATGGATCGTTCCTAAGCGCTCTCTCAAGGCCTCAAACAGCATAATACACCGAATGTTTGCAGGGAAAGTCAGGTTCACCCTGGTTTGTTGATAGTGAACTCCCACCATTTTTGACATTCTGCTCGTTATAGATCGCATTTGCATTCGACAGCAATCGATCTAGTAGGCCTAAAGCCCTAAACATAAACTAGAGCTTGCATCACGTATCAGAAAATCCCGCACCGTCTTGCATATCAACGTTTAATTTATCATCAACACTGGTACCTTATTATATATTTATTGGTTTGCGACGCGAGTTTGAATCGCTAAACTAGTGGCACTTTACGTTGGTCTGGTGTGACTGCACGAACACATTCTCATGCGTGAACGCTAGTCTCCCCGAACTACATCGAGTGTCTGAGAACATAAGGGTAGGCTACTGTTACTCTTGCCGAGTTCTAGGATCAAATACCATTAGTTTTAACCCTCTCCCATCATTACATACGATTTGTTAAACGCCTAGTTAACTTCATAATTAAAAACATAAACTAAACTAATAAAGGATTAATTAAATAAAAAATCTAATGTAACTTAATACTTGAATTACGATATGATTATTTTTTAGATAAGTATTGTAACAGCCATTTTGTACATTATCCCTTAAAAATAAGCATTTACACAATGTGTAACTAATCCATTTTTTAACATTATTTATATTTGGCCATAGATATTTCTTTTCTTGCTGATAGCCTTAATTTTAAAAGCTATCAACAACTGTTTAATTTTGAAAACCATTTTATTCTTCTCCCGACGACATGAAAACAAACATTCGTTACTAATACAAGTTACAAAGTATTAGGTTCAGGGATTATCGTATCAAAGTGACGTATTATGTAACAGATGTCACGAAACTGTTAAATTAAAAAAAAAACATCAACAAAACATATTTGCTTCAGCCAATCGTGATCGAGCATGTCACGTGGAGGGACTGAGATTGGTTAACACTTCCCCTCACAAGATTCCCCATCTCTCTCGCACAGTATCTCAAAAACTGGTCCCGTTAAGAAAATCGGTCAATAAATGCTGCATTCTGTTGGCAACCACTTTAACCACGGTTACCTTTTCAAATTAAACCATGTGTTTTGATATAAACAAATAAAACCTCAAGTACTCACAAAATCCTTGACATAGGTCCCTTTCGAACGATCCTGTGCCTACACCCAATATAAGATATCGAAACTCAACCACCATAGTGCAGATCATGGAGATTCCAAGCTATAATTTGATACCAAGATCATGGGTCTGCGACGTGTAGTTTTGGCTATAGCACTAAATATACCAACACACAACTCTTCTTTTATATATATATATATGTCGTAGCCACATGCTGTAATTGGGCACTTCATGAAGTGCCCAGCGCTAACCGGGCACTTCATGAAGTGCCCAGCTTGCCTGGGCACATAGTGTAATTGAATGGTTTCATTAAAAATTACAGTATGTGACCAACAAAACTGGGCACTTCATGAAGTGCCCAACGCTCGTTGGGCATATGCTGTAATTATTTCTTTTACACTATGTGTCCAGTTCAGATGCTGAACACTTGATGTAAACACTAAAACTGCTGTTTACGTTGCTGTTGGTAGTATCCGATGCATTATTTTCTTTAGAACAAAATACAATTATTTTAAAATAATTTTGTAAAACATTAAGAATAAGATTGTCGTCCACACTAACAGACAATAATTCTTGCCTGTATGTTTTATCGTGGTTTCTTCTATGTTTTCTGAAATATTCTGGCTACACATAACTATAAAAATTTTTATTATTTAAACAACAAACGGTTGTTTAAATAATAATATCTATAGTGATTCATAGCTAAAATAACTGAGAAAACACAAACCAAACAATTCAGTCGATTTCAATGTTGTATGCTTTAATAAAATAAAATACATGAAACACTTTACCTATCACATTTATGTGTAACAAAACACATAAATATTAACATTAACCTATTTTATCATGTTTTAATTTTTTAACTTCTTACTGAATCACCCTTTATAAACTTATAATAGATTAAAATATAGCATGGTAAAACAAATTTTTAAATAGAGTCATAAGAGTCTTTGAAAAAATAATAAAACAATTCTTTAGTTTCTTATTGTTGTAGAAATTGAAAACATTTAATTTGAATAAAAATTTACTATTTCGTTTTTTTGTAATTTTATTAACATTGACGATAATTTAGGTTTAAGTTTTTCTTTTATGTCAGTATGAATAAATTAACATAACATCATTACATCAAGCCTTTTCTATGTAATTATTTTTATTTGTTTATAGAATATTAAAAAACGTGTGTCCTGTTTACTTGACAGCATTTCAAAAATACGCCTTTTTCTTTGTTTGAAATTCATTGTTGGTGATGGTGATTTTATATTTTGATTAGGAATTTTGCGGACATTTGCCATCACTGATTAGTAAAAAACAAGTTTCACGACGTTTCGGGATCTGGAATCTGATCCCGTCTTCAGGTGGAAGAAAACCTAGAACATAACAAGATTAGTAAAACATAGCCAGGAAAACCTGGAGAAAAACACAGCTAAAACAGAGAACTGTAAAAGCAGTCACGAAAACAATAAGCTGAAAAGAAAAACAATACACAAAATAACACAGGAATCACAAGTATCAAGAATCACCAGGCAGGAGAGAGCACGTCCACACCCAATCAGAGCTGAGCTGAGACTGGTGGGAGGAGAGCAAATGGCGGCGGCAACGGAAATGGCGGCGCCCACAGCCAACCAAATCACGGCGCGCTACCGGTGGCGAAAACCTGAAACAGAGACATGTGATATGCAAATTCCGTGTGTCTGTTTGTGTTTTGTTAGTTAATTTTTAACCTGATTTTGCCCCTTGGCCTTGCTACGGGTTAACATGTTATGAGAATTTTGAACAGAATTGTTAGTAATTACCCTATTTTCTGACACTTTATTTTCCCTGTCTTTCAATTCTTTGTTTAATATTGGTAGCCATACTGGCCTTATTTCAAGTGAAGATTGACTGATTGGTTGGTCTGCTAGTTTTATGTATGAAGCTTCAATTAGTTTTCTTTTGAAAAAATGAGGTTCGCGGTGTACTATTTTTGCTTCGTCAAAATTCATCTGGTGATTTTCAGACCAGCAGTGTTGAGCAATTTTTGATTTATCAACTAAGCCCTTCCTCGTGTTATCTTTGTGTTCTTTGATTCTAACATTTAAAGGTCTTTTTGTCTCGCCATAATACGGCCTAGAGCAACTATTGCAGTTTATTCTGTAAACACAGTTTTTTGATCCCTGAGTGCCATTTTTTGGTTTGGTTTTTACGAGACATTGCCTAAGAGTGTTTTGTGTCCTAAACGCGGTTCTAACTTTGAACTTCCTAGCAACTCTTCTAATTTTTTCCGATAATCCCGGCACATAAGGGATTGACATAGGAACGAATTTTTCAGTGTTTTCTGACTCTTTCTGTTTAGCCCTACGGGTTTTGCACTTTCTTATTACGGATTGAGGGTATCCATTCTTAGCCAAATCTTGCTCTACTTTTTTGATTTCCTGATTTAATCCATCTTGATTTGTGCAAATGCTCTTTGCTCTGTCAAATAGGGAGTAAGCCACCCCTTCTTTGACAGATTTTTGATGGTTCGATTGAAAATTTAAGTACTGCCCTGTGTGTGTCTTTTTTCTGAAAACAGTTGTCCTAAGCGTGTCCCTATCCTTTTCTACGCACACATCCAAAAATGCTAATTTGTTTTGGACTTCCTCTTCCATTGTTAGGCGGATGGCAGGAGAAATACTGTTAAGATGCCCTAAAAAGTCTTTTAGTTCATCGTCTCCATGCGGAAATACCACGAAGGTGTCATCGACGTACCTCCACCAAATCTTCGGTTTGAGTTGAGCCAAAGACAAAGCCTTTTGCTCAAACTCCTCCATAAAGATATTAGCAAAGATAGGCGACAATGGCGACCCCATGGCCATCCCCTCATCTTGACGGTATAATCTACCCTCTAGTTCAAAATAGTTACATTGAGTGCATAATTCAAGCAGTTCCATAATGACGTTAACAGGAAGTTTAGTACGTTCAGTTAGACTTTCATCTTTTTCGAGCCGAGACTCGATTATTTTTAAGGTTTCAGGAACTGGGACATTCGTGAACAGACTTTCAACATCAAAACTAACCAGCTTATCCGTCTCAGCCAGCACTATGTCCTTTGACTTTTCAACGAAGTCTTTAGAATTTTTTATGTACGAGTCAGTTTTTCCTACCAATGGTTTTAGGATGTCCAGGAGGACTTTAGACAGTTCCCTACACGGTGAGTCGCGAGAGCTAATTATAGGCCTAAGAGGTACATCAGTTTTATGAATTTTAGGTAACCCATACATGTATGGGATTTTCGAGTGATGCGGTGTTAAACGAGTTCTTTGTTTATCAGAAAAAAACTGTTTATGCTTCCTAAGAGTGCTTGCAACTTTACGCTCGAAACTTTCTGTAGGATCTTTATTTAGTTCAGTATATTTACCAGCTTGGAGAGTTTCCAATATTTTCTCTTTATATGTTACTGTGTCCAAGACAACAGTAGCGTTTCCTTTATCCGCAGGCAATATTTTTATAGTATCATCTTTCCCAAGGATAGATACTGCCTTGATTTCCTCTTTCTTTAGGTTGGGCTTTGGGACAGGAATTTTATTCAGTAAGATGCTGGCCTCGCACCGAAACTGATCCCCCTGAGTCTCAGGGAGCTGAGACACAGCGGACTCAATCCCCGTAACAAAGTCAAGCGCCCTCACTGATTTAGGCACAACAGAAAAATTCAGCCCTTTAGACAAAACGGAAATTTCATTTGAATTTAAATTTCGTGAAGAGTGTTTGTTTTATCTTAGATTAAGATTGTTAACTGTTTATTTTAGTCTGAACTCAACTCATACTCCAACAAATTCGTTGTTCAAATATAACGTAGACTAATTATATTTTCAAAAGGCTTATGGAACTAAAACCGATGTTAAAATATTTTGATTTGAATAAATAAATAAAAATAAATAATAAATATTAAAAGGTTTAATAGCAAACAGTAACATTGGCTACTTTAACACGGACGTTGGGATTTAATGTAGACATTAGGATTGGTTTTGACAAAGATTTAACATCGACTGCCCAACATGCCTCAATAGTTACACCATGTGTCCAATGAGCGTTGGGCACTTCATGAAGTGTCCAGTTTCGTTGGGCAGATGCTGTAATTTTGATCGAAATAATCGAGTTACACTATGTGCCCAGGTGCGCTGGGCACTTCATGAAGTGCCCGGGCTGCGTTGGGCTCTTCATGAAGTGCCCAATTACAGCAAGTGGCTACGACATATATATTGATTATGTGCTTAAGCAATCCGCCATTGGCATTTGAATAAGTCCTCTCCATCAAATTCCCGAACACTTGTTGCCAGATACCTCTTTGAATTTCTTGCATTAAATTTGTTATGTTCAGTTTGAGGTGCTGAATATCCTTTGAATTGTTTTTGTATGCCTTACTTTTTATGTATCCCCAAAGAAAATATTTGGGGCCGAATCTGGGGATATTGGGGGGAAATAATCCTTCACTGATAAAATAAAGTTTTGGGTTGCGTTTAAAAAAACACCCTGTATTATTGCACATTTTCTCTAATCTTGGTTTCAATTGCTTGGAATTTTTATGAATAAATTTGCTGTTTTGTGATTTTGTCCAGGGCCGGCGACAGGGGGGGGCAGGGGGGGCAAATGCATAGGGGCCCGGAAACACCAAATAACCCCATCGCAGCTAACCTGCGTACTTAGCGAATTTAGAATAAAAACAATAACTAATCAATTATTAGAAAAAAACATATAAAAAGTGATAAATTCATGTATTAATGTAAAAATGCAATAGTTTGTTTTGCATAGTCATTGTCAAAAATACTAATAAAGGAGTTTAGTTAAAAAATATATATTTCTTTTGAATAAATAGGCAACATTGTTATTTTTTTCATACAAATACAAAATCCTATTAAAAGCACTTTTGATAAACTCGTGAAAAACTATGCAGGTTTCATTGGACAACATTCTGCTGCCCTGATACTAAAAAAGATGGCAAAAAAACTTTGGACTTGGAGACCAGTGGACTTAAAGCAACGACTCATGATACCAAATTGTTGGTTTTTTTCAAGCTGAATCCAATGGTGACAACAACAATTTGATTACTTTAATTTTTCAATTTGAAAAAGCCAAAAAAACTCATTTTTGGGGCGGAAAAGTAGCCTTTAACCCACTTTGTATGTGTCGATCTAGCCGGTTTACGAACTCATCCAAGAGAACCTAGTTATACATGTGTGTACAAAATTTTGTCACCGCATCGGATGATTTTTACGAGAGTTATCGTGCTAACAGACACTCAAAAATGAAAATTCTATTCCCCATATAAGCCCATGTTAAATTTTGAAACAAATTGTGATTTTTGGAGGTAAAAATGCATTTCCGCGATAAACTCACTTGATATCCAGAAAGTAGACATAAAAAGCTATCAATTGATATAAAAATAAATATGATTGCTGAGGTTACCCAGAACGGATATTTTTGTCCATTCTGTGAAAAATTCGGTAATGGTTTATTTCTAAGGAATTTCGCTAAAATGGGTCCGAAATGGCTAAAAACAGGGCCCAAAAGCATACAAAACAGGTAAAATAAGGTCGCCCGGTCTCAGGCCCGGGGTTGTAGATTGCACAGGGGCCCGAAAATCCTGTCGCCGGGCCTGATTTTGTCCTTTTTTAGGTTTTTGGTTTTAATGTTTTTCATAAAGCCTTCACATAATCCCAGGAATAAGAAGGGTATTATTGACAGCTGATTGATCTTTCTATCAGCTGATCAGTGCAAATAAACTTTACACACCTGATTAATGTGACTCACAAGCAGAGGTTTTATAAAAACAAAACAGCTGTGGTTTTAGTAATATTAACAGACTAATTTCTTAAAAATAAGTTACAGTTCGCGCATTATATCTCCGGCTATGACCATTACGCTGCTAACCGTATCATATGATATTTTAAACATATGATTTTGGTAAACACTGCGTTTGACACAGTGGGGCTGTAGAACAACGTTTTCAGAAAAGTACCTAGTGGGGGAGCTAGGCAATAAAAACTATAAGAAAACTGCAAATTGTGATAAGAATGTGCCCTTTGGTGAGAATGTAGTTGAAGGTTAGGCAATGAAAATAAGAAGGGGAGGCAACGCCTAAAGTTGTTATAATCCAAAATGGCGGCTATTTTTCAAAATGGCTACCCGTATTTTGTTTTCACTTAATAGTTCACTGATAAAAGCATAAAAATGGCATTAACACTGTTGATAATTGGTATCATATTCATCTGGAGATTCTGGCCTTTAATTCAAGACCATATTTATAATAATTTACAAATATTTCATCTCTATATTCTAAGTTTGAAAATACGGAGAGCAGGCCCGGCGACAGGATTTCCGGACCCCTGTGCAATTTTCAAACCCGGGCCCTGACCTGGCGATCTTTTTTTTTGTTTTGCATATTTTGTGCGCTTTAGGGCCCCCTTTTCGGTCGTTACAGGCCCCTTTTGGTGTTTCCGGGCCCCCTGTGAGCCTGGGCCTCTATGCATTTGCCCCCCTGCCCCCCCTGTCACCGGCCCTCTGACCTTCAAAAAGTCTGGAAACGGCTTAATATCTTTTTCTCTACATTTGTTAGAAAATTCAAACCTTGCATATCAACTTATCTGTGTAAAAACATATTTTTGCAAGCATTGCCATTTTTTGACCTCCACCAGGGGACGGCCCATGAGGAGTAGGTACATAATCTTTTATATAAGCATAGGTTGTTATGCACATCATTTTAAAGGGTTATTTAAGTGGAGTTCAATGCCGGAAACCGCGTCTCAAAAGGTTCACCCTTTACTAAATGGCGGCCATTTAAAGTTTCTTTTGACATATCTTGAACACCCTGTAATTGGTAAACTGTTCGATATTTTTTTTTAATGTTTTGTATTTTAAAATCTCCTTAATCTCACCTTTACTGTGATATATAACATGTAAATATATTCAAAATTGCATGGCGCATATCAAAGAAAAAATATAAAACCAGAATATGGGGAGCCATTTTTTTAAATACCCACTATTTTGTATTATAACAACTTTAGGTGTTGTAACAGCAGTACCAACATAAACCGTAGTTTTGGAAAAAAATTCAAATTTTGAATATACAGTATTCACATGTTACATATCACAGTAAAGGTGGGATTAAGGAGATTTTAAAATACAAAACATTAAAAAAATATCGAACAGTTTACCAATTAGAGGGTGTTCAAGATATGTCAAAAGAAACTTTAAATGGCCGCCATTTTGTAACGGGTGAACCTTTTGAGACGCGGTTTCCGGCATTGAACTCCACTTAAATAGCCCTTTAAAATGATGTGCATAACAACTTATGCTTACATAAAAGATTATGTACCTACTCCTCATGGGCCGTCCCCTGGTGGAGGTCAAAAAATGGCAATGCTTGCAAAAATATGTTTTTACACAGATAAGTTGATATGCAAGGTTTGAATT
This sequence comes from Flexamia atlantica, assembly GCA_035578135.1. Classification (NCBI taxonomy): domain Eukaryota; kingdom Metazoa; phylum Arthropoda; class Insecta; order Hemiptera; family Cicadellidae; genus Flexamia; species Flexamia atlantica. The sequence continues at coordinate 18,992,159 of JAQJVK010000012.1, read as the reverse complement.
TTCTAACAAATGTAGAGAAAAAGATATTAAGCCGTTTCCAGACTTTTTGAAGGTCAGAGGGCCGGTGACAGGGGGGGCAGGGGGGCAAATGCATAGAGGCCCGGGATCACAGGGGGGCCGGAAACACCAAAAGGGGCCTGTAATGACCAAAAAGGGGCCCTAAAGCGCACAAAATAAACAAAACAAAAAAAAAGTCGCCAGGTCAGGGCCCGGGTTTGAAAATTGCACAGGGGTCCGGAAATCCTGTCGCCGGGCCTGCTCTCCGTATTTTCAAACTTAGAATATAGAGATGAAATATTTGTAAATTATTATAAATATGGTCTTGAATTAAAGGCCAGAATCTCCAGATGAATATGATACCAATTATCAACAGTGTTAATGCCATTTTTATGCTTTTATCAGTGAACTATTAAGTGAAAACAAAATACGGGTAGCCATTTTGAAAAATAGCCGCCATTTTGGATTATAACAACTTTAGGCGTTGCCTCCCCTTCTTATTTTCATTGCCTAACCTTCAACTACATTCTCACCAAAGGGCACATTCTTATCACAATTTGCAGTTTTTATTTACGTAGCTCCCCCACTAACCCCCTCTCCCCCCCCCGCGCCTTGCAACCAGCTGACTCTGTCATAGCCGGAGATATTATGCGCGAACTGTATCTCCCTTATTTATGGAACTATTTTCCTGATTTTTGTATTGGTGTATTTATAATTGAATTGGCTACGAACAAAAAACACCAAAGTTTTTTTGTCTCTTGCACATTTTTGTGATATTTACATTTGAAGTTTTTAAGCAGCCGCTATTTTGAAAATAATCATCCCTAAAATAATTTTATATATCATTAGGTTTTTAGATTATAAGACTGTATACCAAGTTTCAGTATGTAACTATAAACCGTTGTTAAATTTAAAAATATTTAGTGAAAAAATGGCGGCTGAATGAATATAATATTTTGACTTGTCTAAGGTCCAGGAAAAGTCCCTAAAAAGTAATAGAACTACGGGACTCCCTGTATATTGCAAATTATCAGCTTATTTAAAAATTACTTTTTGGTCGGAAGACTTGGAAGTACCAAACCAGTGAGTACTTTTAGTGATCTAAGTTGAGTTAGAGACAAAATAATTATGTGTTTATTGTTAATTGGTACTAACAACATTTTCAGAAACGTCAAGGAACAGGCAATCCCCGTGGAAGACCTCCCAACAACCCTCAGGCTCAAGGGCTACGAGGGAGGAAGAAGAAAAAGCATCACAAAGTGGTTAGAGAAGTAGAAGAAGAGGAGGAACCCATTGTGCTTAGTGCGGAAAAACTGAAACAATGTGCAATAATTCTTGCTGAGTTAAACAGGAAGGTTGCCGTAACCACTTTCAAAGTATAATTTAACCATAACCTTTGTGATACATAGATAAATAAGTATGATCTCTATAAGTTTAGTTTTATAAGTCTTTTATAATTAAATACTTTTTAAAACGTCTTCAGCGACTTTCTTTTTCAATTTGTGTTATTATTTTAAAATCTAGGAAGTAATAGCACCAAAAATTATGTTCTTTAGTATTCTATTTAGTACATTTAACACATTTGCTGTAGTAGGCCACAGGTCACTAGGATGCTGACATATTTTGTCTTATTTAATAGTTTTGCGTCTAAAATTTAGGTTTACGGCCCAAAAAATTTTTGTTGTAGCTCAAAAGTAAAAAAAAGGCGATCGCCATTTTGTACCCGATCTGATACGACAGTAATGTGCAAAGGAAATATGTTTTGCAGTATTCCATTCATATCATTTTATCATGTAATTTGATTAGTTTTGCTATGTAAATAGAGAAATATTTTTAATAGTAAGTAATTTTATTAGTAAATTTTAAAATTTTTGAAAAAAATTATAAAGATTGTTAGATTTGATGTTATTTTTCAGATACAGCAGCATTGTGCAAGCTAAGTTTAGTTGTTTGGATTTTTTTAAATATTATTTAAAAGTTTTACTTTAGAATGGTTATAAAACATCAATAAAATAATTTTTTGCTTAATTTTTAATTATTTTATAAATTATAAACTTTTGTATGAGATAAACTCAGGCATTCTCAAACGAAGACGCACCCCAGACTGAAAAATGGCAAGTAATCTCAACCAAGTGATCACGGACTGGCGACATGCATCCCCTACACGCGACAACACTCAGCTGAGTCCCGCATACAACGTTGGTGGAGAGGCAAGCTTATCCGAATAGCATTGCCGAACGTATCTGATCGCGGCGGTTACGGATGCAACCAAAACGCTCTCAGCCCGTATCTGGTCGGACCTGCCCACAGTGAACGTGATAAAGCACTAGGAATAACACAAGGAATAACCCTAGGAATAACACAAGACCAATCCTATTATTGAAAGTTTAGACTATCCTATCCATAGACTACACAAGTCTATATTTGGTGCCGCAGCAAAACATTAAAGGCCTTTTTTCACCATGCCAGCTGAAGAGCCAACTAGCAAAAGAGAGTCCAATAGCAAAAATACATTTGTAGTGTGTGCACAATGCCAAAAATGACACAATGCCAGTCATTATTAGATCAATTTATGGTAATTTTTTTAATATTCATTTTTTGAAATTTAAGTATAAATATTAGGGCTACCATTATGTTTTTGGCATTGGACTGTTTTATGCTGATTTTCTATTTTCAGCTGGCATCATTAAAACGGGCCTTAATCTAAATCCGTCTATCTACATAATTAATAGGCGAGCATGGTTTTTGTGATCCCTTTTTCTCAGCCTGAGGGCACTGAAGGAAAAATCCAAGCACACTGTTATGAAAGTACTTCACTGTAGATGTGCACAATTCCATTACAATTTATACTACAGTTATTGAGAATTGTTCAAAAATAAATTTGAATTAATAAAAAATTAATATAGGGTTTATGTGTTGCCATGTTGGTTACGGAATAACAAAAAATGTAAACAAATGCAGTCATATGGTTTATTGGAGCAGAGAGTGGCTAAACTGAAATAGGTAGTATTTTCTGGTTGAATTTCAACTTAGGTTATCTTTGGCGCAGGCAACCTATGCACTAACCTAGGTGCTAATAATAAATGGATTATTTCCATTTTTCTATGCGAAAAACTCAAAATCTCTTCAGTAGAAACACAATTAACAGCAGATCGAGAGGCCAGTTGCTCAGGTGCAGACATTACCTACTTGCGATCATGAAAGACTAAATGTTCTTCTCAAAAACTGTCAAACAGCTCATGATATTGACATGTATGTTAGAACATGTTTCGATATGAATGTGTCATCATTATCAATCATTCAAAGAGTAATAACTCAACGACATGTTTGTGGTTCAACTGACAAAACACAGACTCTAGAGTCCGCCACTGCCGCTGCCACCCTGCAACAGAGTTTAATCTATCTACGTGTTTGTGTCTGTGTTCATTGATGAAGCCAACTGGTGGATGGGAAGTTACATTTGGTTCCAGTGGGTGACGCCTTTGCGACGAAAAGCGCATATGAACATCTTGAGCTGTTCGATGGTTTTTCAAAAGTACAGTAAGTATTTTAGTCTTATGTATGTAATTGTCCATTCTGATGTCTATAAGATAGAACTGTTAGCCTGGGAACTGCCAATTCGTCAGGCACATTCGTTAAGTCTTTAGTTGAAGAATGGAACAAAGGATTCTATTAATAATGTTTTTATTAGTGATGTGTTTATTGTTTTTACACTCCTAGTTGTAGTAATGGTATATACAGGGTGTTTTTTTTTTTGTTTTTGTTTAACGCAACCGTAAATTTTATCTTTTATCTTATATGGGAATTTTATTCCCAGCCAAGATCACCAGATTTGACCCTACTATATAATTTTTTGGGGGATACATAAAAAGTAAGGCCTAGAAAAACAACTTACAGGATATTCAGCACCTCAAAACAAATTTAATGCAAGAAATTCAAAGATGCATCTTGCAACACGTGTTCAGGAATTTGATGGAGAGAGCACAACTTCGTACAAATGCCAGTGGCCGATTGTTTGAACACACAATGTGAATTAAATGTGATAAAACTAAAATAATAGGTTCTATAAAATGTAAAGATAAACACAACAATAATACAGTAATTTCATATTTATATGTGCATTAATCAATCTGCATTATTCAAGAGGCTGTTCTATCAAGGAAAATTAATTCTATATGCTATACAGGCTCCACTTAAAACATTTTTGTTTATCATCGCATAGAAATTACAATAAATGTCGTTAGTCTCATGAGAGTATAAAAACTTAAAATTATTGTAAAATTTTATAAATTTGTATGTAAACTTTTTCTCAAAGTATACAAATCTTTGTTAACCAGGTAAATTTGTAATTTTTATTTCAGTTTAACATCTTGTTCTCGTTTTGAACTATAAAAAAACTGTTTTAATTTGTTTCCAGTATTTTTGACGGAATTTTTATATGGTCAAAATTTGATACTGTTCCCCGACACACACACCTTTTAGAGTCGAAAAAATAAAGCTAATTTCAAGGGAGTGGATGCCTGAAATCCCTTACTTCTTAATTTTTACTTGTAAAATTGAAATCTACCCTCAATTAAGAGGAGAATTTTATTACATTTAACTATTCACGTCATCACAGCTGTATCTAATTGAACAATTGAAGCGTTAGCGCCGCCTGTCTCGCACCGCAACCCGCATCACGCAGTCCGCTGCCAGTGTGATCTCCTCGCTGTGGACCACAGGGCACGCGGCAGAGCGTGATTTCACTGTGGGCCATGAGGTTTGCTCAGGGCTTCATGCTTTATGACGATATCTTTGAATGAGTTCTGTATTCACCTATGGGTAAAATTAGTTTAAATATTGGTTTTGGGTAAAGTGCCATTAATGTTTCCCTCGTGCGCGTTTCAACTTTTGAGCGCTCAACGAAATGTTCGATCATGTTAAAAGCCTGCTTTTAATTTGCTCGCCAACATGTTGGGATCGACGGTGTCATAGGTTGTATTTTGAGATGGAACCGCCAGATACCAACGTGATTACCAACTCCCAGCTTATCATTCCGACTTACTGTTGATTGCAGATGCCTTAAAAATGTATTGATGAAAAAAGGAAACAACCTGGGCACAGGTATCTTGACCTAGACCTATTATCATTGTGCTCGCTCGTGACGTCACACACTGGAGGTGGAGGGGAGGCATTGATCTCCATGGCAACACCACGGCGCAAGGCAGTCTGGGCTGGGGCAGTCAGCTGTTTGCTGCCGTCATCGTCAAGGTTATGTCAGTTCTCTCCGCACTGCAGCATAACACCGGTCAGACACCTTCGGTATTTTGTTTGTGTAACGTTACAAAGCTATGCTAGAAAGTGCGGCCGACACAAGTTGCTCGTGTGTTTTTAGGACTTCAGGGTTTATTTCTCGACTTTTTCCATTATAGTAGGACGGCAATGGCTGAGGGACAGGGGGAAGAAACATTGGAAAAGGAAACCTGCAACTGCAATGTCGATGACACTAAAGGTAAGTTTAACTTGTAACTTTTAGGTTAACAATTTGTTTTTTTGTGGTAATCGCATCATTAAAAATAAGTAGTTTTCTATATAAATTTTTCGTGAATATTACCTAGTTTGTTCTTTAAGTCATCAAATACCTACCTATAAACGAAAAGGACAGGGGGCTTAGGCTTCCCGTTAAAATGACAATTTACTTCAATCAAGGTAAAAACTCCATTTGAGGCTGCTCCATTTTGAGTTAAAAATAATTTAGATTTGAACAGTACCGAATTGTTGTACTCTTTTATTTTTGTTAGATGGACAAAATCCCTAAGCAAGTACTCCCTAAAACTGAATCTGGGTGCTGTTTTTGAGCAATTATTCAATTAATTACACATCAAACTAGCATGGATAGAAGTTTTACTATGCCCGTAAACTGCAAATCAAGATTTAATACAGAATTCTTGTTTCACTAACTTATTTTGTCCAAGCTTGGTAAGAGTTCTCAGAGAATAGATAGTATACTTTAGCAAAATTTACTCATACTCGTATTGATATCATTTCATGGTCAGTCCTGAGTTAATGAAAATTCATCAGTCTACGCTGCCTTTCTCATAATACCCAATGGTCTTATAGAGGAAAGCGGAAAACTAATTTCATCATTTCAATAAGATCCAGTTACAAAATATGATTTACTACTGTAGAGCACTAATCATGAAGAATTGTTTTTTACAATACAAGCATCAGCAAAATGCATTCAAAGATTTGTAGTATTAATACAATGTATTAATATGTAATAATATATGCTGTCTTAATGTATTGAATAATATATGCTCATTTACATAAATATTATTAAACTGATTTTAAGACATCTTGTAAAATCGATTTGTGCCCTAAGTTTAATGAACAGAGAAAAAGAAAAACAACCATGGCCGTCATTTTTATTTTCTTTTTAGCCTACAAGATAAGTTCACATTCAGTGAAATCGACAAAGTCATTTTCCCATATTAACTAGTAAATTAAGACATACATATATAATCTTATAGTAAACAAATTTAGTCACCTAACAATTTGCAATTTACATTTTTAAAATACGATTTAAGAACTTAGTTAGGTTTTCTAAGTAAGGTAATTTTGAAGACATGATAATTATGATTGAGAAATACTTTATTAAGTCACGGTGAAGTATTAATAGTATTAAGAAATATATAGTAAAGCAATGTACAGAGAAATAGAAAAAAACTGTAACCATGGTCGTTATTTTTATTTTCTTTTTACAAGATAAGTTCACATACAGTGCAATCGACAGTCATTTTCCCAAATTAACTAGTCAATTAAGACGTACATATAATCTTATAGTAGGCCCAAAACCCAAAACAAATTAAGTCATTTGACATTTTGCAATTTACATTTTAAAATATAATTTAAAAACTAAGTTAGGTTTTCTAAGTAAGGTCATTTTTAAGACATGATAATTATGATTGAGAAATACTTTAACAAGTCACGGTGAAGTATTAATCGTATTGAGAAATATAGTAAAGCTAATATGCTAATGTGAAACCTGTAATCTATATTTATCGGTTTTATTACCTTAAGTTACTCATTCTCCCCTTTGTTTTCAATTAATTTCTCAGATATTATTTAGAAAAAATGACAGCCATAAGCTTCTTAAATATTATAGCAACTTTAATTTTATCTTTTATTTCTTTTTCTTTTCATATTTTATATTTTAGCGAATTTCCCCTATAGGGAAGAAGCTATTACCGTAGGTCTCATGGTAAGACCTAAGCCCCAGACCATGATAACTTTTCGTTTTGCAACCCCCAGAAGCAAAAAACACCATTCGTTCGAATTTTTAGATATATATATATATATATCTATATATCTATATATATATCTATATATATATATATGTGTCTGTTAGCACGATAGCAGCTGTAAAAATGGTCCGATCTTGATGAAATTTGGTACAGACATGTAAAGTGGTAATCGTTTGGACGAGTTCGTGAACCAGCCCGATCGGACCTCCGGAAGGGGGGGTAAAGGGGGATAAACCCCCCCAAAAATGGTTTTTTGAGTTTTTTACATAGAGAAATAAAATTTATCCAATTTTTGTGGGCACCATTGAATTCAGCTCAAAAAAACAAATAATTTAGTATTTTGAATCACTGCTCTATGTCCATTCGTTACCGAGATATTGAAAGTGGTAAACACAGTACGTTGTCCCAATGTTAACCTTATGGGAAATAAGTAAAATTCTATATCTCGTTTATTTCTCAACATATCTTGATAAAACTTGGTAAATGGCTTCTTCTAGTTCAGATCTACTAAATATTGAATTAAAACCAACCAGTTTAAACATACCTGTAGCAGCAAACCTGCATACTCATTCCCCATGTTAATCTTATGGAGCTTAAAAAAACATGTCAAATCTCGCTATGTTAGATTAAAATATATTCTTTTGCATTTGAAATTCGCTGAGTATGCAGGTCTGCTGCAACGGGGGTATTTATCTTTTATTTCTTTTTTATAATTTATATTTTTATCTTTTATTTATTTTTATTTTTATATTTACATTTTTATCTTTTATTTAAATTTTATTTTTTCTTAGACTGTACCTGGTATTTCAATTATTGCCCTTTGCTTTATTATTTATATTTTTGAGTAAGTATACTCAGGGTTTTAAGATAATTTTAAGGGTGTGTTTATCAGTTAAAACAGATATGCATTAAATCATTTTCAATCTAAAACTTACGATAAAATTTCAGTTTTAACTGGATGGGAGGATTTAACCAAGAACGATAAATCACGCTGCCAGCCAGGTCGTCGATGTAAGATGTAAGAGCTATTTCGGTTTTCTGTTATCACCGATTAGCGTGGATGATGAAAGCGTTCACGTTGGCATCACAAGGGCCCTTTGTTGATAAGGCAAGACGCGTCGGTCGCTGTGTGAACGCTCCAGGCGCGGGCGCGTTATCGCACGTTAACTTTTTATCAGCTGTTATCATGCGCAACGCCCCTCGGAAGTCAATAAGGGGCGAACAAGAAACTGTTTTAGCATAGAGTTGTATGCCGACTTTTGAAAAGTGGTGCAAAACCGAAAACCCGCTTATCAGAATTTTTTGTGTACCGCAAAATATAATTTCGCACCCCCCTTCAGATCTGAGTTATCGCATACTATAGCGCGTACAAAAGGCGGATCCCAGGCTTTTTCAATTTTTGATATAAAACTATATGTAATATTTTTTACTTGTATGTACCACTAAATAGAAAAATGTTAACCGGTTTAACTGCTGTATGAAGAAAAAAGTCGTATCCCTTCAGGCTTGCACACACTTGTACGCTTGAACTAAAAATAATATAAACATTTTAAAAGACTTATGATATTAAATATTAATAACAATGTGTAGGACTCGTATATCTTTCTCAAAATATACTAGAATAGGAAATGTTTCCCCGTACATTTTTTATGGGTGTCTCCTAATAAAAGTTTATTTTTATTGTTTTTCTTATATCTGCGGATCTAATCACATGCAGCATGAAGTTCGTTTTGTTCTCAAAAGATTCAGTGACTTCACGTCTTTAATTTGAACTATTAATAGTTTAAATACGTCATAGATGAGTAATAAAGCCGCATCATACAGACAATTTATTTGCTTAAAATTGATTTTTAATCAAATCATTAAAATTTTTGATGGGGAAAAATTGTATGATCATTAAAAAACCTGGGAAATAAATACTGGGATTGTATGAAGGTTTGAAATAAATCCCAAGATATGTTCTGGTCGTAAGTGTATCAGATGAATTTTGCCTTTCATTTGAGCCATAGTTCATGTAAACCTTGTGCGAAGAAGATTCATAATACTCCAAAAATCATAAAACTGATTAAAAATTTAATTTGAAGTACAGTATACTATAACTCATCTTAGCTTTTTTACTACAATGATGAATAGCTGCTGTCGCTGCTGTTCGCGCGAAGGCTTTTGAAATATTGAGCAATAATTTTAATTCGTACGTAAACGAACTTTATGTATATCTTGCCTATAACTATACAACAAAAATAATATTGGGTGTAGTAATTATTTTTGGGGTTAATTATTGGGTACTATCAATCAGGTTTTAATACTCTTGATTTAAATTCTTTCTAAATTAATCACAGAAATTCCCTTGAACACAACTTATGGTTGTGTAGTAAATTCGTTCTTGTAATAAGTTACATTTTACTCCCTATCGTTACCGTACTGCGATTGAAATTGAATGGGGTTAATTTTGACTTTTTCTCCTAATAGAAAAGAGTGGAAAGTTCCCCTTGCAAGCTTTGCCAGCGGTAAGCGACGGCTCGCTGTAGCTCATACCTGGGTATCGAACGGAAGGGCTAATACACCCAAACCGTATAATGGGGTCGCCGTCGCGTCACGCCCCGCCCACGATAGCTTCCACGGTGTAGGTGGCGGTATATCGTTAGAAATATCCTTAATTCCCTAGGTCCTTGTCAAACATCAATTTTCATGGTTCAAAACATTTTTACAGTGCATGAATCAGAGGATTTAGTGGAGATCGATTTTATTTGTGAACTTTACGAAAACCTCAATTTTGTTTTTTAATCGATTTTTTAATAGACATTTGAGTTTCTTTTGTAGTAAGAGCACAGTTTTTAAATTCTATAATCGAAATAATATTTTCGGGACTAATGAGTTGGTTCGATGAGTTCAACTGCATTATTTTGTGAAGGCGAAAACAAAAAAACTGTTAAATTGTAAAAAAAGTTATGGAATTATGTTTGAAAATGTAACTATTGTAATGTGGGTTGTGATGTTTGCTTCATATAAACCCAGTTACTATTCATATTTTTGGGGTTAGACGTTACTGCTAAATAAACCTAAAAGTATTCAACTTATTGTTTCAATACGGGTGTATTTAATAACTATTTTTAAGTTAATTGAATTTATAAATAAATATTGTGAACAATTATATGAAAAAAATGAATAGCGTAAAAAATGGGACAAGAGAGCTAGTAAAAATAAATGTTCATCCATATCGTTATTCCATTTTCACACTAGGAACGAAGATGAATGTTGTCCAAAGCGAGATGAGCTCTCCACGAGTTATGGTTCTTGCATAAAACATCACATAATCACATCGCTTATAGTGGGCTATCAAAGTAGCTGAGGGAACCGAATTACGCTATTTTCGCACATGCCTTGTTTAGAAGGACAGAGAATGAAAAGGATATTATTCCTTTTCTTTGTGCTCAAAGTAAAATCACTTCCAGAAGGCGTATGTTATTAAATGTCATACAGCTTTGCATGTCATTTACGTGTTATCCACTGAGAGAAATCGGCTTGTTCAATTGAATTGGTGTATTATTCAATTAATTCATTTTAATCGCGACTACGCAATTTGTGCAAGTATGGGTAGAGTTTGATGACTTGTATTTTCTTAACAAAGTTAGGTAACGATTATGAGTCATGCAAAATGTGGATGATATATACTAATTAACTTTCCAAAGGCTATTTAGCATAATTAATTAAGAATGATACATTCTCACCCATTTTAATATCTTTGTTAGCTCGAAGGGTACGGTACCCAGTTTAAATCATTAACCACTAAAGTATTTAAATGGAAATCCGTCTGATCCCTTTGTCGAATTGATAAAAATAAAACATCCAATAGATGGGGAGGTCGAACTCGTTAACTTGACATTGAGACAGAGACGCAATTAGAATTGTTTTATCTCATTAAATCTTGATTAGTCTAAGAAATAATCATCATTATCGATATTTCATCTTTTTTAGCCTTTCCTTTGTATTTTTATTTTTGTCGTGTCTTTGTATCGGGATTTCTATCTTCAGGGTTGGCTCTCTGTCGGCATTCTCTGCTTGGTTCTTTTGGCGACGAAGGATGTATTAGACATTTTTCGATTGCAACGTATTTTGAGAATGCAGTCAAGACCTCCTGGCATTCTTATTGTTTGTATCTCTACTTTGGATTCAACTGTATCAATTAAGACTGAACCGCCGTTATAATCCCTATTATAGCCATTGAATCATCTATAATTTAATTTTACTGTTTGTACATAATCCCAAGATCATTTTACTTAAAGACATTATTAAATTAGTTATAAGCGCCACAGACAGTTTTGATCAATAATATTTGATAAAAAAGCAATATTGGCGTAATGACGGACTCAACCTTGGATATCCTCACAAGTGTTGGATCTTGAATGGTTTTAATCCACACATTAATCAACAATTTATCAGCGTATACTTCACGTGGCGGCGCCGGCGCCCGGCGAAGGCGGAGTGCGTAGATTGCCTCAATGATGGTTCAACTGGGTTGTTGTGCCACTCGAGTGATTCGGTCAATTATTGATGTCACGACGTCAGCCGGGCGTTAATTGATGTGCCAGCTGGTCAAGTTTTCCTCAAGGCAAAATTGCCGTTCATCACTTAGAGAAGTGCGTATATATATAATACATGCATTATTTCGCTGTTATTGTGGGTTTAGCGAAAAAGTTGAATAATTTTGCGTAGTTAAGGATTTGACTATTGTCTTATTCACTTTCTTCCCTTTATTCACTCATTTAAGTTAATTCCCTCCTCAACTTTACCTCTTGATTTTTCCGAGTTAGTTAATTGCAAACAGGCACGCAATATCGACCCAACGAGCAGCTCTCGCGACTATTTTCACTGTCGAATAAAATGTTTCCATTAATTAAAAAACATCCTCAGCTCAAAAATTCGCATAAGCACTCATACGTTAAATTTGTATGTTGAACTAGCAGTTACCCGTGGCTTTGCTCACGATAAAAACTGTAACTCCCGCTGCCTAAATGAAGATAGGGCCACATACTGAGTTTATGATTAAACAGATGAGGTACAAAAAAGAATGACGACAACTAACTAAACTAAATTTAACTTTTATATATTTAACATAGTACATATCACCTAAAAAATCAACGAAACAACTATAAAACCATTATGAAAGTAACCAAATTATAGATCAGCTGTAAAATCGTATCCATATGTGAAGCTGAACCACCTGCTTGTTAAATGAACATTGAAAATTAAACAAAAGATCATTCCACTTGCGTAGGAAAATTTATAAACTTCAACCCCGCCAAAACCCTTAAAACTTTGAATTAAAAAACCCGCTCTTAGAGGATGCTTACGCCCTTAAGATCGTCCATGCAAAGGTCCAAGGTTCTAAGTCTTGTAGTTTGGGCTGAGCAATGATAGGTAAGTGGTATTGGACAAATATAAAGAAGATGGACTTTCATTAACCAGAAAGATGTTTTCAGGAATCCTCAAAGTCCGCAGGTCTGCTGCGACTGGAGTTATTCTATTGCTGCCCCCCGCAGGAGGTATTTCTATTCTGCCTTCCTGTACTATACATATGAGCAGATTCAGCGCCCCACCGATAAAGGCCTCAAGGGTGCAACTGCCCTGGGAAGGCTTATGCCCAATATCGTTGAATCTGCTCGCATGCATGGTATACTGTATAGCGACCCTTAAGCAGGAATATAAAATCTCCGTCGCAGCAGACCTTGCGTACTTAGAGAATCCTAAAGCAGTTTTCTGTTTCATGAAAGTTTATGTACGTAAAACGTAGAAATTGCCTTGATTTAATGTCAAAAAATTCTAAGGTTTTTAGGGTCTATCTTGAACATAAAAATACCCCCGTTGCAGCAGACCTCCAGACTACGTGCAGGACCTTATTTCATTTCTTCCATAAGAATAAAATGGGGAATGAGTACGCAGGTCTATTGCAACAGTCATTCAAAATTTTGGTGGTTTTAAAACAATATCAGGTGAATCTGAACCAAAAAAACCACATACCAAGTTTTATCAAGATATGTTGAGTAATAACCGAGATATAGAATTTTTCTATAGGGACAATGTACTGTGTTTTCAGCTTTGAATAGTTTGAATAGTTTTTTGCTTCTGGGAGCTCCAAAATGAAAAGTTATCATGGTCTTGCGCTTAGGTCTTGCCGTGAGACCTATGGTAATAATTCCATCAGTGAAATTTTCTAAAAGACAAAGGCAAAGTATTTTTTCTAATGATGTAGATAAAATAAATGGTTTAAATTAGCTCTTTCATTAACAGCTGTTACGGGGAAAAAAGGTCTTATAAGTATCTTTAGTCAGTGATTTATTTTATGTTCTATTCCTGACAGCTGGTTTGACATTCCACTAAATTTCTTGCATTTTACATCTGTTTAAATGTAAACATTTCACCAATTTGTATTCTGCCATAAGGATAATATGGGATCTTTGAGAGGGTCCATGGCGGAGTCCGAGGGTCAGATCAGGATGAAAACCATTTAGTTTTCCTATTTAATGCCTAAAGAAACAGTGAACCAAATTTCAGCCTTCTGGGTTATCGGGAAGTTGGAGAATTAGTGATGAGTGAGTGAGTGAATGAGTGAGTGAGTGAGGGCTTTGCCTTTTATAGGTATAGATATTGGCCTTGAACAAATAGAATCAGCTGATCGTCTTTATTGTCAGCCACCAATTGCAGCCACCCAAGGCACCACACTCACTATGTACAGGTCGAGTCAATTGACGTGAGTCGTCATTAGTCTTGTCTCGTCTTAGTCGTCATTAGTCTTGCGGCGGACTCGGCCAAACTATTCGACTCGACATATAGGCTACGTCCATTCATCTCTCGTTGTTACGTAAAGTACCCCTCTAAGGGTATTGTAAATTATAGCTTCTGCTTCACTGAATGTCGATTGGTTTCCCATGGAAGATTGAAAGGTTTGCAGTTGATTAAGGTGACGTATTATAGCAACGGTAGGCAACCAATTTCTTTCCTTGTCATCCATTCACTCACTATAGAGTACCCTCTTTTAATTTAATTGCGCACCCTTCAATGCACTAAGTAGGCTATAATTAGTTTGAATGGACATTACGCACATCACCTTCGGGAGATACCCTTTTAAATGAGGAGGTTATTTTGAACGGTTTCTCTTAAAAATGCCGGACTTGATCTAAATATAACTGTTCCTAGTCAGAAAAAGAAGCTAAAGGAGTAATACTTTTACAAATAGTTGACATCCGTAAAAATTGATAAATGAATTTTTAATTTAAACTTTACAAAAAAAATTTAAATTCCTCTAATTTTTTTTATTTTTTAAAGGATTTTAAATTTGTTGCGAGCAAAGCCGTGCAGAAAAACGCCAGTGGTTTTGCACAAATAATTTGTACTAAACAGATAGATGCACAGCTAAGCAACGATAATGTGTATGTAATCTAAAATTTAAATCTCTGATGCCATTATAGAATAAAGTGCGTTTAACTACATTCAGAAAATCACCTAATTTGGTACTTTGATTATGTTGCTATTTTTGTTCTGATTTCGACTATACGGACATTTTGCCATTGATTAGTAAAAACAAGCTTCACGACGTTCTAAGATCTGAAATCTGCAGTGGCGTGGTAGACCTTGTCAAGGATAACACTATTCCCGCTGGTGGGGAAGGGCTGGGATATGGAATACTCCACATTGGAAGGGGGTCCCGGGGCACACCCCCGGAAAATGCTTGAAAATTTGAGTAATAAAATCATATTTTTTAGACTATCTAGAAAAATAAAAACAAGACTTGTGTAGCTCCATAACTCTAATTGAGGCTAATTGACGTGGTCGGATTCTGCAAAAAAATTGATCATCTACCTAGGAATTTGAGTAAAATGTCCCTTATACAGAAATAAGTAGGCCTAGTTTGTAGTATTGTTTTTTCTCAAATTACCCTCATAATTTTCTTGCTATCGGTAAATTCGCTTGGATATTTTTACGGCAGTTTGCAAAGGAGTTTTTAAACTTAGTTTGTCTATTTCTTATTCCTACACTTTGCCAAAAACCAAAAGACGGAAGCTTAGTTACAAGATTTTTTTTACCAACTATTAGTCAAGGGGAATGTATAGGGATTATCCCCCTGATCTTCCCTGTAGCCTACCTAGGAAATAAAAAATGCCAATGGGAAATTTGATCACGTCTTCAGATGGAAAGGAACCTAGAACGTATTCACCCAGGAGGACCATTTAAAAGCATAGCTAAAGAAAGAAAAGATTAATCGAAAACACTAGATCCTGAATTAAAGCTATCATCTTGAATTAGCTAAAACATAGAACTGGAAAAATAGTCAAAACACTAAATACTAAACCAGAGCTTTTGAGGTTCTCTATTTTAGTTATGTTTTTTCCCCAAATCTTCCTGGCTGAGTGTTTCTGTAGTTGTGAAAAATATGTAAATTTGCCGCCATTTTCCAATACGCACTGGCCGATAAATATGGGTTATATGAAATACGAAAATTGCCTGTGTTTCGTTTATGTCTAAAATATTATGAGTCTAGAACTTCCATTATGTAGGTAAAGAAACCCGATGTGATTAGTGTACCGACAGTCGGATGTACTTATTATTGGCCTAAGGCCGAAGCTACAATTTTTCTCAGTCAAAAATCAAAAATCAAAATCAAAATGCTTTAAATATCCGGCACACTTATAAATGTGTCAAAGAACGTAATCATTTCTTTTGTAAGGTGAATATGGAAAGAAGGATAAAGAGGTAGAAAAATACTTTGAATGAATGTTTTTTCATAACATAAGAATGTTTGTGTTTTAAGACTCTTTAATCTCTTCAAGACTGGCTTTAATCTAAGCCAGAACGATGAATGGTTTGGCATTGTTTGGGGTCAATAGAAGATTATATTACATTGTTTAAACATCTGTTTTTATATTCAATACTCTGCCAGCTGGCTGGAGGCGACGATATTTTTTCCTCGAAGTACAGACAGAAAGTCCTTATTGATTACTCTCACTATTAAATTAATTATTTGGATCATGTTTTGGTATTTTTCCTTCCACTGTGATTTGTTTAGCACTTAACAAGGTGTATCAAACAGTTTAATTTCTCTTTAAATGTTGACATTTATTTAAAGATAAATGTTGACAATAAAGACCACATTATTGACAGTGGGGCCTAAATAATGACTTTGAATCCTTTTCACAGAACCAGTAAGTGAATTTTATTTTTAGTAAAGTTTTCTGCGTTGTAACATTTTTGAATCTAGCTTAAAGAGAAAAATCATTATTGTATGTACAGTACATCGGTTAATCAAGTGTGCAAAACCAAATAAAAAATAAATGTTGTTAGCTGAAGAATGACAGCGTCAGACCTAAAAGCAACTTCACGTCATACTACACACAAACATCTATTTTCTGCGCCTTTTTTCGCAGGAAGTTGCTCTTTGCCAATAACGGCTCGGTAAATTTACCGGTGATTATTAACGTCCACCTCTGATGCAAGAATGCTACGTCATACTTTTCCTTTGGAATAATTGACTCATAAAAAGTAGCAAGTACAGGCTACAGCTGCAAGTCATCGACAGAGGACAGTAGCCAGTACCCGTAACTGCCATTACCGCACGTGCGAGCGGCGGGTGTGAGCGATGTGTTGGCAGTCGGCCTTCCCCGGTACTCCATGCTAATGGCCAATGTAATTTTATACTCTGTGGAATTACTCGTTACACGTGCCCCCCGGAGACCTTTGACCTTATTACTCAGTGGAAACAAACTTGTAACTCGAGTCTTTCGCCATTAAAGGTGTTTGGACAAGTGACTTCTTGATACATTTTCTCTACATTATGGCTTGTTGCGCCAACTTTATGATTAACAGTAAAATATGTTATTTGACAACATATATGTTATTTGGCATCATACTTCAATACTTTACGATAAATTCAATAGTTTTAATTGTCATATATGTTTTATACATTTAGTAGTAAAAATTACTTAAGATGTTCATTGTCGAAGAACATTTTATGAATGATTATTCTTGGTCTCATACTCTTATAAATAAAAACTCGTATAAAAATAGACCGGTTAAACGAACAGATTAATACATTAAAAGCCATTTAAAATCATTGCTTACTGCTGTAAAGATAACTACAGTAAGGTGTGTTGATAACCATCTACACAGTATGTCACCTATAATATGATTGTAAGCCTAGATGATTTTTGATTCAACCAAAATCACCAAATATTCATAAAAAAATTTAAATTCGAAAAAAGAATTTTCATTGGAGAATGGGTGTAGAAAATGTATCAGGTACGTTTATATACCTTTTCGATGCGATACATTTGATGCAATCTCCTCATTACCCACTGCATTCGCCATAATTCATAAAAAACTATCGCGCAACATTGACCTTAAAAATAGTTGATAATGACTTTGAGATTATCATCTACCCAAAAGATTCAAAATATTTTTCGAAGGGCTGCCGTAAAGAAGCAAAAACCTCGATTGCCATGACGTTTGTTTGTTTGATTGCGGAGAGTTGTTATCTGTTTACGTCGCTGAATAAAGCAATCTCGTTCGGTTTGACCCGCGGTCAGTGTCACTGGATCACATCACAGCTGTGAGTCCTGTGTGACGTCATTGAATCAGCTGTTTAATTGTTGTCAGTGTTTCACCACGCCAGCTGGGAAGTTGCCAACCACTAGAATATCCTATGCTGATTCATCTCTTCGAAGACGTTACATTATTTTTACTTTCTGTGAACCTTTGTGTGACCTATTCTATTTAAGAAAGTTGATTTTTTCTATTTTTCATAGAAAAATTATTAACTCTGACTGACTTTCAATTTGAAATGAAAAACTAGACCTACCAATATTGTTAATGGTAAACATAAAAATTATAAAAAATAGAGGTACCTTAAGTTTTACCTTTTTACTGTACAATATAAAACCATTTGTAATGTAGTATATATAATTTTATCTTTAAAACCAGCAATAATAATAGTTTTCCAACAAGAGTTGGACTAACTATGTAATGTAGAGCATTCCATTTCCTCCAAAACCTGGAAAGTTGTTGTCTTATTAAAATATTTATTTGTTTGCATTTTAAAAATGTTGCTTTATTCACGGAATGTTAGTTAAAAGATTTTTGTTGGATGGTAAATTATAAACAATCGAAAATGAATCACCTCGATTCATTTTATTTTGGAGGATTGTTTTATTACAGAAATGAACTATTAGGATTTATTTGATCAAAAAGTTTGAAAATATTTACCAAATCAACTTTTCTAAAATTAATTATTTTATTTATTTGGATTTAAAATTTATTTCAAACTAGCTGATGACACCGGCGATGTATATGTCAATATTACAATATACTTACATAAAAGGTAAATAGTATTTTTTTAAAGAAATTGCAAGCCCTAGGGCTTAATTTAGAGGAAAAAGTACCGGAGCTATGGCACAACGGGGGACCAGGAGGGGGTACAAAATAACCCCCAGCCGGACCCCCTGGGGTGTCTGGGGGCCCTCTCCCGGAAAATTTGTATAGATTACAATTGAATTTGGGCCTTTTTAACGTATATATAAGAACAACTTAATACCAGTAAACAATCGTACTGGCCTGGATTGGATGACGTGGCCAGAAAAAAGGTCCGGAGCCGCACCGGTGACCTTTGAAATACCGAGGCTGCGCTCTGGTGTGCTCCGGCTGAAATTAACCCCTGCCCAGCCCTGTATAAAACGATAAAAAATAAATTAAATCAGCTATTTGTTAAAATAAAAATATATAGTAAACAACTCATGGTCACATGGACATGGTATGGTAACATGGTCTCATTTTATCAGTATTGGAACATTGGACGTTCCATGAGGAGGAGCCCATGGGGATTTAATTTAGAGAGCCAAGTGCAAAATATGCATCCGAAAGGAATCTACCTTGAAAACTTCATAGGCTTCCCTAATTTGAAATAATTTAGCCGCAAGGCGATCGACAAACAGAGCTTCTGATTTGCTCATATTTAATAAGGTGCATGGCTTCTTAAACAATGATTCTTTAAATAAAATAAACTATAATAAAGGCCGACACCTTTGAAAAGAGCCTGCCCACAGTTGCATTTTTAACCAGCATTCTAAAACCCAAGGGAATTTTGTAAAACCGTTTAAAAATGATCATGTAGGGCCCAAGAGGAACTTGAATGTCAAATATCAGGAATTGTATGTCTTGCGGTTTTGGAAAAGGCTCTTTTGCAAGTTGTCAACCTGTTCTAAGTGATCAGTGATAAGTGATTCAGTGATCTTTGATAATAGCTTATAAGCTTAAACGGATTCCAATAGTTACTCGCAAAGTTCCAATGCCCTTGGATACCATTTATTAATGGTAATTAATGGTCCATTGACTCAATTCCGTATCTGCAACGTATATTGAAATAGCATTGGCTAAGGCCCTCCAGCACACGGAAAGACTGCCCCTCTAACGTTCTGATTGACTTCAGCCGTGACACAGTAACACAATTCGCCTGTAAGTACCACTTGAAAGACTTCAAATTTGTTTTGATGAATGCTAATTGGAGTCCTACATGTAATCCCAGGAGTCGATTACTGCCTCAATTAATTCAAGTTTGTTACACCTGTTATATAGCAACTAGATCTTATGTAATTGTAGCGTACGAGTCGACGTCTAACGGAATTATACGTCAATTAAAAGATTATACGACCATTCACTTGGTTTTTCCTGAACGGCATTGCTTTATAATTCACTGTATTAAAATAATATACACTCTCTAGACTTACAAAATTGTTTGAAATACAGTATTAATTTTTGTAAAATTATACCTTAGTAGTGAGTGTTAGGTGGAAATCCCTAAAAATAGACCTGCGTATGTTAGTTTTGAACACGTGTTGTAATAAAAAATAGAAAAATATTTGTTTTTGGAAATTTTACTTCTTCCATAGGTAATTTCACCTGTGCGGTAATAAATTCTATGGAAAAAGCTATTAAAAGATGGATAGGTCTTTAGTCTTACCTTCATAACTTATTGTTTTGAGGGCTTCAGATGTCAGGAGCACAATTCGTTAATTTTAAAGGGAAGGCCAGATATGTTAAGATTAGGTCTACACAATTTCAGTTTAGTCTAAAATTAAACGATTTTTTTGTGTTTATTTAGTTTTTTAAATAAGCTCAAGTTCTATTTTTATATCATGACATATTCTGATGATTTGCAGTATCAAGATACACTGCATGCATCGTTGTTACTGTGGCTTTACATAATATTCTCCCAGGATTGTAATATGAATTGAAAAGTAATTGAGGCGCGGTTAAATGTCGGTTCGATCAGTGCTGACCACTGTAATATCGCAGGAAGGTATAAATCTACTCAATAAATGGATACATTCTTTATTCAGAAAACTATAAGTCCTTTTACAAAACAGAATCATTTCAAAACAGAAACATAACATATGTAATCTATTATAGTAATTGCTGTTACAGCCATCTGAATATTGATATCATAATAACAGTTTATATATATTACATTCGTCACAACACAAATTTGGTTTGATTATAAATTATTTTATTTTTGAAAATATCTCTTCCTCTTCTGACTATAAATTTAACTTTTGAGGTCTTTTAATTGTACGACCAGATCTTCGTAGGCAGACCTCCTTTTCCGTTGCAACCACCTGAGGAGAAGAAGGAGCCAGTTGTGGAACCGACGTTCCTGGACCATCTTTATCATTGGATTGATAATTATCCACTTGGTCGTTTGTGTTCTGGAACGGACTTCCATGTGACAAACTTACAATGTTTCCTTTTTCCTCTTCTGGTCCACAACGTCTCAGATAATCATATTTTTCTTCTTCCAGTTCGGTCAATCTCAAATGGTCAGCATGACAAAACCTTACACTTCCCATGACTTTAACCAAATACGTAACTGGGCTTTTCTTTACTAGTATCCTTCCCATTACCCATGAAACCTTTTCTTGACGTACTGTTTTGACCAAAACCTTTTGACCTTCAACAAATGATTTTCTCGGCCCACGCAATCTGTCTGAGGCCTCTTTCTGCTTAATTCTCTTCTCTAACATTACTTCGTTAAGTGCAGGCTTTAACAAAGTTAACCTAGTTCTAGGTTTCCAATTCAAGAACAGCTCTGCTGGAGTCATGCCTGTCACGGAAGTCGGAGTATTCCTGTATGCAAACAAAAAGTTATCCAGTTTATGCTGTAAATTATAATACTTCTTTCCTAAATCTTCTTCCAAAATCTGGCGAATAAGATTCTTCTTGACTTCCTGAACACATCTTTCAGCGGCCCCATTTGACTCTGAATGATATGGAGGCGTAAGAGTAAACTTGACCGAGTTTTTCCTCAAAAATTCTCTGAATTCATAGCTTGTAAAAGTGCCACCATTATCACTGACTAACTCCTCCGGAAACCCATAGGAAGAAAACAAGGTTCTTAATCGTTCAATTGTCTTAGCCGAAGAAAGCGAATTCATTATAAACACTTCTAACCATTTAGAATAACTGTCGACAATGATTAGTAACTGCTGTTGAGAGTAAGGATCTTCGGCAAAATCAATATGCACTCTTTGCCATCTGTACTTAGCCATGGGCCATTGCTGTAGTGGAATCCTAGAAGTAGAATTTCTAGTAAACTGACAAACCTGACAGTTGGAGACTACCTTTTCAATAGCCTGGTCTATCCCTGGCCACCATACGTAACATCTGGCAAGAAGTTTCATACGAGTAATGCCAGGATGTTGATCATGTAGCATCTGTAACACCGAATTCTGCAATTTCTGAGGAATGACTACTCTGGAACCCCATAACAAACAGTGTTGGTAAACTGACAGCTCATCTTTTTTTCTTAAGAAAACTTCCAAATTAGGATCTTTGTCCGAAAACCTCCAACCACACATGACATAATCTTTCACTTTCGACAGTAGAGGATCCCTATCTGTAATCCTTGCTACATCAGACGCTGTTATTGTTGGTCTATCACTAGTCGTACAATAAAAGTTCATAGCCTCCACACAAGACTCAACATGAGAAAAATAGTTACAGTCAAGCTCAATAGACTCACTATCAGGAAGTGGCAAACGTGACAATGCATCCGCGTGTGCTACATCAGCTGCCTTCCGATATTTGATTTCCAAATTATATGTCGACAGAATCAGGGCCCATCTCTGGAGACGCGCTGCCGCCAGAGTTGGGACACCTTTCTTGGATCCAAATATTGCTGTAAGTGGTTGATGGTCAGTCTGTAAAATAACTTTTCTACCATAAATGTACTTATGAAATTTTTGGACTCCAAAAACCAAAGCAAGAGCCTCTCGATGAAGCTGTGAATAGTTCCTTTCACTGGGAGATAAGGATTTCGAGGCGAAAGCTATTGGCCTTTCTTGGCCATCAATCAAATGCGATAATACCGCTCCTACTCCCCGAGGGCTAGCATCACAAGTAAGAACAAGGGGTTTCTTTACATCATAATGTACCAGTAAACTAGAATTCAGAACCCAGCTTTTACTTTCCTGAAATGTTTGAGAGCATTCCTTAGACCACTTCCAATGTGCATCCTTGTGTAACAAATCATAAAAACAACTAAGTCTTAAGGACAAATTAGATATAAATTTACCATAGTAATTTATCAATCCCAAATATGCTCTAAGTTCATCCTTGTTACTCGGTTCAGGTGCCTCTTTTAGGGCAGATAATTTACTTTCTTGTGGTCTGAGACCTTCCCCCGACAAAACATAACCTAAGTATGAGATAGAAGGCTGAAGAAATTTACATTTAGATTCATTCACTCGAACCCCGTAGTCTGATAAGCGTTTCAAAACACACTCAAGACGATCTAGAGCTTGTTTTCTGGAGCAACCAGCAACTATTAAATCATCTAAATAGGCACAACAGCCGGGTATACCATCTATTATTTGGTCAATGGCGGACTGAAATATAGCTGGAGATGACGATAGTCCAAAAGGTAGACGTCAAGACGATACAAACCCTTATGAGTGGTTACGGTCAACAAAGGTTGTGACTCCTCTGCCACAGGAAGCTGAAGATAAGCGTTAGTCAAATCTAAACAACTAAATACTGACCGTCCAGACAAGGATGTAAATATATCATCTATCTGAGGCAAGGGGTAATGTTCACTTTCAATGCATTGATTTAAAGTCACTTTAAAGTCTATGCATAACCGTACACCGTTCGACTTTGGTAATACGACTAGTGGAGAGCTCCAATCAGAATTAGTTACCTTGTATGCAATACCTTCCTTTTCCCAGCGATCTAATTCCTCCTCAACTTTAGTCCGTAATGCGAATGGAACTGGTCTAAATTTACAAAACTTAGGAACAACTCCTTCCTTAAGTTTAATATGTGCTTTGATGTCCTTTACTTCTCCTATTCCAGGACGAAACACAGAGTCGTACTTACTCTTTAACAAAACAATGTCATTATCGTTACCTCGTAAAGATGATGAATCACTAATATTAGAAATCGAGCCCTTACCTGTGTTTGGTCTGCCTAAGGCAGATTCAGTTTCACAACCAAAAATAGAAGACCAATCAAGTTTTAATACACTAAGCCAATTACGTCCAAGTAACATTGGTTGATTCCTTTTCTCCACGTTTACAACCACCAAAGGAAGACTTAAACGTTGTTGGTTATAAACTACATTGACTTTGGCTTCACCAAGAACCGGCACTTCGTCACCAGAATACGTAACCAACCTTAAATTAGTTTTCTCTAGTTCAACATAGCCAAAGAGTTCTTCAAAAAGTTCAGACGGGCATATAGAGACCGCACAAACAGTATCTAAATCCATTGTTACGAGTACATTGTTAATCCTAATGCTTACTTTGTAACTACTCCTTATAGACCGAAGTATTGATTTACTTCGGCCCTTATCCGAGTCTAAAGAATAGATTGAAAATTGCCTCACTTCCTCATCCTCATCCTCCAGTTGGTTAACATTTAACTTGGATTTATTACCAAATTTGTTGACCCCCTGTCTGAACCCCTTATGTCCCTTAGATCGACACATCTTGAGCAAGTGTCCAGTTTTCTTACAACCGTGACATTTAAAATTAACGTAAAAACAATTACTAGGGTCATGGTCTGACAACCCACATCGCCAACAAAGTTGCCCAAGAGAATCTTGATTCTTTCTTGAAATATTACATGATTTGGAAAGATTATTACCATTAAATTCCCTGTTATTCTGGACATTAATTTTTGCAATTTCTCCTTGATGTGTAAAAATAGAAGACTTCTGTTCCGCCTGTTCAAGCCTAATCGCCATGCTGTATGTTTCTGCCCAGCCTTTTTCCTCTGAAAGTAATTTTTGCCTAATACCCTCATTTTGATTCCCGCATATCAACTTGTCACGCAATGCCTCTTTCAAAAACCCACCAAAATTACAAGAGCCTGCCAAATGTTTAATAGCAACGGAAAAATCAGCAATACTCTCACCTGGCTTTTGGCAGCGTGAATAAAACACGTAACGCTCAGCTACGACCAACTTTTTTGGAGAAAAATGCGACATCAAAATGCTTACTAATTCATCATAAGTCCTACTATCAACTTCAACTGGGGCAACAAGATCAGATAAAATTGCAAGAACTTTCGGTCCAATAACTGTAATTAATACGGATACCCGATTTTCATCTGAGATAGAATTTGCTTTAAAGAAATGTTTTAATCTCATCAAATACGCACCCACGTCCTCCTCGTTCGGATCGAACTCGTTCAATCGGCCAATGCTTGCCATTTCGTCTATAACCGCACAAACAAACAAAATTATAATTATAGCGTACTACCCTGGTCCGGATTTACTTTCTGCGCCAGTGTAATATCGCAGGAAGGTATAAATCTACTCAATAAATGGATACATTCTTTATTCAGAAAACTATAAGTCCTTTTACAAAACAGAATCATTTCAAAACAGAAACATAACATATGTAATCTATTATAGTAATTGCTGTTACAGCCATCTGAATATTGATATCATAATAACAGTTTATATATATTACAACCACTGTGTTTTTAACTTCTATGTAGCCTAACTGGAACTAAGTGGAACTAATATTAAATTTTAATTAATCGTAACTATGGCCATACTGATGTGACTGAAGAACGCAACTCTGTAGAAATGCCATTTAGAATATTGCTGCCTAGAGTGTCTTTCTATTCACACATGACTACACAACCGCCAAATACCTCATGTTGTCTCCTTTTCACTAACTTCGTTATGACATCTATTAAAACGATTTTTTAAATATATATATATATTTCTAATTTCATGAAGTAAGGCCAATGGAATTTTACTAGATAACAACTAGGCCTACGCACAGTCTCCTGTCCATGTATGGCCTCATTCCATATTATGAGGCTTTGCAAATTTTGTTATATAGGCCTAAATGAATGTAGGTACCATGCATGTTAATTTAATATATATTTATGACGTTCGCCTAGGCTATAGTGCATGTGTATGTATTCCGTGCATGTAACAATTGTATATATTTATATGAAATAAATATTTAATTAATTAATTCATTCATTCATTCATTCTCATGTATACACAGTAGTACATAGGCGTTTGCATCGCTACCTTCGACAAACATTGAATGACTCCATGTGCCTGTCATCATCACAAACGCGTGTCCCGGTTTTATCTCTGTTGACACACGTTTGGCTATAACAACAGCCGCCGATCGTAAACTGGATGTTGTCCGATATCAGCGAATGGCCTGGGTAAACAAGTTCTCTGTTGGGAAGTGCCCTCAAATGTAAGCGGTCAGATAAGTGTTGTTGTGTTGAGAGAAACAACATTTTCCCACCTGACGTTGGCTTGATGTTCCAGATTTTCATTGCGGTTTATCTTGGTTAAATTAATATAGTGTTGTGTGGTTGGAATACAAGTACTGTAAGTTGTAGACAATAATAATTTTTCTATGAAAGTCAACTTCTTGTGCAATTGTTTATTACTGCAATGGATGCAGGTATTTACATTTTTTCAGATTTTTCCCGCGGTGTTTTACTAAGTATGAGATTAGGCCAACTCATTCATTATCCTCCAAGCCCCGTCACTAGGTCACAGAGCCAACTTGTTTCTTATCTCTTGTTGAGATTTCTTATCATTGCAACGAAGTCAAAGTTATCTTAAATCTATACTTTACGCTTGTAATATATTTTTTCATTCTGATTGAAAGGTTGACATCATTATGGCTCTGTAGAAAGACTATAATTTAAAGAGTTGAATTGTGAAAACTGAATGTACATTTCAAAGATTTGTCCAAATATCAGTTTAGTATGAACCCCCATCATTTTAAAGAATTGGTAACAAAAATTATCTTTATTTCAAACAGTTTTATAGTTAATTCTAAAATAAGAAAAAAGTAGTTTGAACTACAGTATTTTTTTCGTGAAATAAACCATATTTGTAAATCTTAATTTTACACAACTGCTGTAATAATCGAACACACATTTAAATAAAATTTTAATTTTCCCTTCTGCTACTAATACATCAGTTAAAATAAACGTTTGACCGTCTCCTTACTTTTTAGAAAATCGTTGTTCTCTCGCCCAGGGCCGCCGAGAGGCCATGTCAGACAAGTCTGAAACTTGGGGTCCGGGCTCCGAAGGGGCCCAGAATGAGCGTATTTTTTTAGATTGAGGAAATATTGCTAACGACTTCTTAGAAATAAAATTTGGCCTAAATGTTAAAAAATAAAATGTCTAACTTTATCAGACAAATAACTTTGATAATATAGTATTTAGTTAAGGCAAAAGCGATTGTTTTGTCTGTCTGTTTTTTATATTTGCGGCTGACTGTGCTGTACACTAGCTGCGGCGGTGGCGGCCAGCGAGTTGTGAGTGTGAGAGCGACTCTACCTCCCTCTCCATTCCTCTGACTTAAAATACATAAACAACTTAAATACGTTAGGTAATTATCCATGATGGTAGTCAACAAGAGCACAACATATGTTGCAATAAATGAAGATGGCGGGAAAAAAACAATCGTGCACACTGTTCGCGAAAAAACGGAAGAGTAACTTTGTGAGTGGAACGAACGCGGAAGTTATGGGAAAGAGACGAATGAATGTGCAGTACTTGGATTCAATCGGTCAATCGGATTCGTTGGATGTAAATTTAAATGCCTTGAAGACTGCACATGTAACACGGGTTTTACATGATAAAATGGAGTTTTTTGCTTATAACTACCAAACCACTAAAGATAGGAGGTAGGTTTGAGTTGAAAAGTTGTTGGTCTTTGCAAGAGCTGTAAAATGATGTGCTATTTGACATATGCTGCCATTTGATTTCAGGGCTACCAACATTAGAACAAAATAAAATTTACTTTCAAAAACTTTTATTTTTTAAATATTGGCATGTCGTATATCAAATTAAAGTTGAGTTTACGAGGATTAATAATATTTAAACAGAACAAAAATATGTTTTTGGTTCTCAAGATACAGGGTATTCCGTAAATAACAACAATTTTCACATAAATGGCCGCCATTTTGAAATGAATAAAGATAAATGAATTCTGTTTTCACCAAATTGTTTGTCTTGTTTAGAGCTTTAAAACTATGCATAACATGACACATGTTTACGTTTAGAAAGTCAGAGATTCGAACCCACGACCCCCGGTTTTTGGAACACCCTGTACTTTAAAAAGCTTAAAAATATTTTAATGTTGTTCCATGGGGTCGATTTAGTGGGGAATGATTTTGTTTCATCTATGTAGGAGTGTAGGACTATTAGTTTACTAGCAATCCCTTTGAGACACTTAAGGTGAGACACCCTGTATATTTATATCGTCATCCCCAAACAAAATTAGCCAACATTTTTAATCAGTTAATTGTTGGTGAAATATTTATCATTTCATTAATCACATCTTACTATGTAGATGTGTCACACCTACTACACTTGAAACAAGGGCGTATACTTATTAAACAAAACACGTTAACAAAAGCACGTGTTCTAAATATCGACAACGCACGATTCAGGAAAACTCAGATACGCAAATAATTTCCAAATAACATTTGACGGTACGCAGCTGCAGAGTAATTGCGTCGCTGGGGTTAAAGGTTTGATTGATAACAGGACTGAGTGATCGGCTCCACTGATGACATCGGCAGTCATCAGCCGTCATCAGCCGCCGCCCACGGCCACTCCACTGTCATCAGGGGAGGATTGTCATTTACTCACTGGTTGCGCTTTACAACATCCGCTATCCACAATTTTTTTTTTGATACTGAAGGCCTACTTGAATTTAAAGCTCCGACAGTACATGTTAGTGTATCGGTAATCACGATTCTAAAACGTTATTCTCGTGTTTTAAATGCAATATTTAAGGTAGTCAATAAATTTTGCAATGATTATCCAGAGTGTTTATTATTATAAAAACTTCAACTATGACAGAGATCCTGGGTAAAGTATAAGTTGTGAAATACCCCTTTGAAGATAAAGTTATGAAGTAAAATAAGTTTAGCGAGCAAAATAAAGTTTGAGTAAAACGCTTTTATTATTGATACTATTTTCTTTTATTCAGTTGGCAGTTTAGTTAAAAGTTTCAATCAGTTGTATAACTTGTTGAAAGAATAAAAAATCAATACTTGTTTTGTAATTGCGCATTTCTTGTAATTATATTTTAGACGGCTGCCGTAAATGTAAAACTGCTTATCGCAGACGAATAACACCTCCAATTGTATTTGTTATCTATAGTATACATGCAGGATAGCTGGGAATCGATATATATCTAGGGTTTAACACAGGTATTAGATGTTGGTCTGACCTAAAACTAAATAAAAAAATGATTAAAGAGACTTAGCGTCGCTGAAACATTCCCTGAGGTGGTAACAATAGCCCTAGTATCGTTGTTGTTAATCAGTAGTTTGTGTAAACCGGCCAATTACACTTGTTTTCAGTTGTCAAGGCTGTGCCAGATAACGATATCACTCGCGTAATAGCAAGCCGCCGTCTCAAGTAGGAGACAGTGTCATTGCAGTACTGTACCTCGCCTTTTTGCGTCAAAACCACCGTCACCTGTAAATTTTAGTGATTTAAATAGCAAAGTATTGTTTATTTATAAATATGATTTATATTGGAAGTTTAGCGGAAGTTTGTAGTTATTTTAAGTCAAAGCTAACATTTTTTTGCCTTCAATCAAGACACGGATTTCACCATAGGAAAAATCGGAACCTTTGTTTGAATGTTGTCATATGTTTTGCTCTTTTTAGTGAAGTCCAGGTGCTTTTCTATAGGATAAAGGAACTTGACGCTATCGAACAGATTAGTGTTCCTTTGACAAATTAATGGTAACTCCTCTTACCATCAATTACAATCGTAAGTCAAAGTGATTGATAAATACTAAAAACGTAGATACACAGATTGAGACACGCAGAGGAAGCTTCGCGTTTCTAAAAATTACCAAAAAACTTCCAGCGGATTGGGTGTTGAAGAAACACCTAACCTCGTGAAATTGAGAAATTGAGTGCCCGTGACATACACCGTGTCCAAATAAAATGTAGCAATTTCAAAACCTAATAAACCCCATCTAGACCAACGTGGCCAATTTTGCAGGTGATCATGTGATAACTGAACTTATAAAGTTAATTAGAGTGTTATTTGTAAACGTCAAACGTAGTTACTGTCGTTACTCAGAGCTGCAAGCTTAATTATTTAACCTACAATAAATAATTGCACACAGCACTCCGATAATCTGAAATTTTTGGTCTCAGGACCAACAAATGTCCTTATCGGACATTGTGTCAGGACTTCAGGATCTTGTGTTTTTTTTTTAACTTTTTAACCTTGTAATCATAAATTATAACACAATTTCTTACATTTAGTCCCAGAGACCGAAAAAACATGGTGACGCGTCCTGGAATCGTTTGGGCAAGCTTGTTTGGCCTGTCATGCCTAATTCTTTACTGTGGGTAACATTTTTAATTTTAACACTCAGAGAAAATAGTGAATTAGCGGATATTTTTACTAAAGACATTGGAAGAAACTTTATGAGTTTTTAGTATCTCGTGGTCACCTGCGGAATTGTCTAATTTTGCCTAGACGGATTTTATTAGGTTTTGAAATTTATAGATTTTTAGGGACACGGTGTATGTTGTATTATGCGGAGCATGAATATAAATTTGGTTGTACTCAGAACCCAAAGAGTTTTTTTTCACATAACCCCCAGCTAGCTGCACATTAACGAAACTTGCAGCTTTGAAACGTGTTCAAGTACTTATTACTAAGCAATTAATAAATATTTAAGCCAGCTCAGTGTATAGATTTTCGTATAGATTTTTTTTTTTTGTATAGATTTTTTTATAGTGTTTATCATCGGCATTCGAGTGTTCGATTTCGCAACAACGTCATGAATTCAATGGTAATTATAAAACACCTTTGTCAATCAGTCAATCATTGACTTCCATTCGCGTTTTTCGCGGAAGCATGTTCAACATGAGTAGAGGGAAATTGACTCTAAGCTTTGCAGGCAATTTTGAAACCATTCAGCGAAGTTCACAATCAGTAGCAGGAAGATAGTAATTGATTTATTGCGACACGTGCAAGCGACTAGCACGTGTTCGTCAGAGGAGCCCTGGTTGAAATAACATGATTTCTTCAATGATTTAAGTTACACTGAATAACTCAATTCCAATATTGTATTGTTTTTCTTAGTTTACCTTTAACTAATGTTATTTCAGTTTCGACTCCTTGACAAAAATTCCAAAAACCGGAATGATAAATCAAATTAAAAATGTTCTTTGGGGTTGCGGGTTGGTCAAGGGAAAGCATTCACTCTTTTGTAAACATTAAAATGGTTTTATTTAAAATTGATGCAGATTTAGGGTAAATCACATTTAATTAGTTCTTCTGCAGCAAAATAAAATATTGTTCAAGGACGGCCCAGGAAGACTTATTGCACGATGTCGCAATATATTGAGCCAAAACATAATAAATGTCATGAGTTCAGCTTATTGCTTTAGCTTTATCCTAGTGAAATATATTTTTCATGAGGGAAATTCTAAACTCTGGTTATATTTTTTGGGGGGACCAAAGAGTGAATTAATTTATTCAAGCTGCGATCAACTAAACTGTATCCAATCAAGAACTACCATGCTCATTAATTTGTTATTATTTGTTTATTTGTTGTACATGTGTTAACGGCTATTATTCTTTCTAAAACGTCAGTAACACCATAAACATAAGACATTGCACAAAGTTCATTGCTCTGTTATCATTGCTCTGATCCAATCCTATATAGTTCCTGGTGGACCGAACCTTGCTCGCTGTTATTTCATGTTTACCAGTTCATCCAATTACTATAAAATATTTCAATGTCATAAAATTGATAAATAAAAATATTTTTTATTGCCCCATGAACTCTTCATCCCACTCGCTGTATTTTTCCTTGATGGCTGTTGATTGCAAACAGCTGTTATGATTAGGCCTACTTCATTTGTTTACTCTTTCCTTGTTTATTTCGTTGCTATCATGGCAACTCATAAGGACAATGTTAAAATTTTACAGCTTTAAAATTCGTTATATTACGTTATTAGATTTTCTCTGGCCAAATAATCTGCATAGAACACGTTTTTCAGCCATAAATTACTTATTTCCAGACTTTGAAGGAAATCCTCGGAGCCGTTTTTGAGATAGAGCCCTAATTGTGCAAACAACCAACCAAGCACGCACGCACGCAAAACAACATTGCTCGTATAAGAATATGGGATTTTATGCTACATTATATGTAAGTCTTAAGGTGACTTTAACCTACATGAATGACACAAAGGTTGAAGAATGTGGGTGTGTGTTGGACGTGTGCTTGACATTTGGAACGACGCCTGTTCGCTCTGTTATTCGCCGGTTATTCTCAGCTTTTCCTCGGGCGTGGTAAATGTAAAAGCCGTGAATAATGTCGACCGTTGTGCTGGTCGTTGAAAGACGGCGTTTTTATGTGAGGGTAATTGCACTACAACTTTCGTAAAGTAGATTTTCTCAAGATGGTTTACCTTCAATTTCTAAGATTCATAACTTCCCAATAATCTGTTTACTCGCCTTGCCCGCTCGAGAAGAAGGTTTATGGTTGGAACGTGCAGCGCATTGCAACGGGTCGAGCGAAGAACTGGAACGTGATCAACATGTCAAGAATGCCATAATACTTTTAATCTGAGTCTGAGCTGTATCTTTGACATATCTTAA
Organism: Flexamia atlantica; assembly: GCA_035578135.1. NCBI lineage: Eukaryota > Metazoa > Arthropoda > Insecta > Hemiptera > Cicadellidae > Flexamia > Flexamia atlantica. Next base: position 18,959,688 of record JAQJVK010000012.1, on the reverse strand, counting down.
CGGGTAAAATGTTTGAAAACTTAATTTAACAGCAATTAAAAAAAAATCATTGGTAATTGTATGGAAGTAATTGTGCATATATAACATTGTAATTGTTTATTGTGTTTGAGAATTATTATTGCATTATTATTGCATTGCATTATTCCATCGTCATCAGTTAATGTTAAAAAAAACTTAAGGAATGTTGGAAAAACTAGAATCTTTTAGACAAATCTGTTCGTTAAAGGGTTGTCGTAGTTCTATCGGCGTTAGAAATCAAAGTAAGCATCAGCATTATGGTGACAATGACCGCACATTTCCAGTCAGCACCGCCGATCGCCTGATGTTAATCATCAGCACCTGGATCTAGCGCCTTGAAAGCTACTCAGCACTAAGAATGTATGATAACTGCCGTACTGATATAGCTGACTTCAGCAGCGACAGGTTTTGCTAATAAACGCTGTATTGATAAAAATGTCTGTTCATCGAGAAGAATCGCGTTTTATTGCGCACTTCGATCGGTTTATTGCGCACCTCGATCGGTTTATTGCGCACCTCGATCGGTTTATTTTGACCTCGATCGGTTTATTGCGCACCTCGATCGGTTTATTGCTCACTTCGATCGGTTTATTGCTCAATTCGATCGGTTTATTGCGCACCTCGATCGGTTTATTGCTCACTTCGATCGGTTTATTGCGCGCCTCGATCGGTTTATTGCTCACTTCGATCGGTTTATTGCGCACCTCGATCGGTTTATTGCTCACTTCGATCGGTTTATTGCGCACCTCGATCGGTTTACGCTCCTCGATCGGTTTATTGCTCACTTCGATCGGTTTATTGCTCACTTCGATCGGTTTATTGCGCACCTCGATCGGTTTATTGCTCACTTCGATCGGTTTATTGCGCACCTCGATCGGTTTACGCTCCTCGATCGGTTAATTGCGCACCTCGATCGGTTTATTGCTCACTTCGATCGGTTTATTGCGCACCTCGATCGGTTTACGCTCCTCGATCGGTTTATTCAGGTGTCTCTCTTTTTTCCCCTCCAAACTGTTGGGCGTATGGAAACATGACTACGAAAAGATCATCATAACAGAAAACTCATATTATGAATGTGTAATGTGTAAAGTGCGCACAATTATAATTTTGCTCCAGTTACTGACCTCGACCCACTGCCTTCATCTTTAAGTTATGGAAGTAAACTTCAGTCAACTAATAAATAAAACGCAGTTTTCCTTAAAACCAAGAAACAAATTAACTTTCAATTAAGAGAACGCCTGGCACTCGTAACCCCAAAACTTGTTTTTCATTTACACTGCTTATATCATGCAACAAAAGAATGTAAATTACTTGCCGCAAGCATGCCATAAGTTACCTGTAGTAATGGTTCAGTTACCTGTACCACAGATGAAGTATACAGATCTGATTCTTCTGTGCCTGTACCTAATTATGTAAAGATGCACATGTAACTGCACGGCGTCGAGATGAAAATACTGTTAAACTAACTAAATCATAATAATTTACCTAATACAGTAACCTGCAAATCAAGATTCTATATGCGAAGAATCTGCGTAATTAAAACGATGAATTTCATTTTTATTCAACCACTCATTTAATCTGTATATTCCTAAAAATCGTTCGAGTGGATTGGAAATTCCAGATCAACACTTTCCTCCTGCTCTGCTTCGCGATTCGTCTAAACACGCTGGCCTAATAAATCAAGCTTGTTTGTAAAAATTGTTTATCTCTTTTGTAATATTCTTTTATCCCGCTACCTATCTGCGTTGTTAATGAATCTGCGTTCCATTGTTTACAACAACAACGTTTAGAGAACAAACACTAATTCATGCGCTTTTGTATCCAGAACCGCTAAGAATGTTAAAACCGAGCACATTCAAAAACACTGCTATGCTACTAACGCACTACTCTGTTGCTATGGACGTTTATTATTTGTATGGTGGAAAATGTGAGATTTGGCTGTAACTTGTTTGAAAATTCTGATATTTATTTTTAATTATTTAGTCAATTTTGCTCCAATAACTGAAATAAATTCTATAAATGGGAAGGCTTTAACTCTTACTTCAAAAATATGAAAAAGCACCGCCACATTCGATTTCTGGGTCATGACAATAGTGGCTTTGAGATATTTCAGGTCCTGACATTTGAATAATTGACATGATTCGGCTCTTTCCTTGCGCTACTCATGTTGGACAAACGCCAATATTTGCTTCATATTTAAACCAAGGTGGATAAGGTCAGATTAAATATGAATCAAACAGCCCATAAAAGTCCCCGGGTTTTAGAAGGGAGTAAAGTAAGCGTATCATTATCATTTTCATCACATCGCTTAATGATTCACAAAGGCGCGGCGTAAACTTATCATACTTTCATTAAAACGTCCATTTGCTCAGCAAAGTTTCATTTGTGTAATTACATTTGTGTTTTATAATATGAGGAAATACGAGATATTACACCATGACATATTGAGAATTGAGCGATTTGATATATTAATTAGGTAAAGGTAGGTGTAAACTTGAGCTTGACAGTGGGATTAGATCATTTTTCACTCGTTAGAACTACTTTAATTATCTCAAAAATTAAGCTTATTTTCCAGTTTTTATTAGTGTTTTGACAGCCAAATAAGAAATAAAATTTATTTCTTAATCAAAGATATAATCCTTGAGGAGCTGAATATACTAAGGGCTTCCTTAACAAAATACAGAGTAATTACGTTTTACGGATTTTTTCCATCAGCTTTATACTGATTTATCTTTTTGGCCCTCTCGGTTATTCGTATTTTGGGGGAAATTTAGGGCGTGTCGTTAAAACAAAAGTACGGTTTTGGCGACATTCACTAAACTACCGTATGTGAATCTGAATAAAGAAAAATTTTAAAACCAAAAACAATCTTTCCTGGACGTGCACCACTGAAAACTTCAGACTATTATATCGAACATTTGTTTGTCGCTTGACCTCTTTACATCAAGCACAGTACAATTAAAGTAGTTAGCACTCGATCACTTTGTTGGATCGCAGCCATAGCAATTGTGATTGTCCCAGTTCGGCGGTTCCCAGTCCAACACAAGGTCCAAAACCTCGTTTCCTCGTGTCGATGACAGTTTACTTTCTTCGCCCCCCGGTCCTCCTATGATTAACTTTCATCTTCTACTTGCGTCACGCACCGACTGCCCCCGGGTAGTTCGTCTCGAAGGTTTCCATTTGAATAATTACCACAGTTTCTCTAAATAATTTTCCCTTCAAGCTCTCAAATGAACACCAATTTCAATCATCAAATTGTCTCAATATACATCCAAGTTTGAAGTTGGTACCTCAAGTGGTTCCAAAGATACTTAGATAAAATAGTCAAACAAACTCGTAGAGAGATAGACCATTGGCGCAGGAGGCAAAATGGTTACGTTGCAAAATCTATTTTTTGCGATGCAAGGAACTAATCTACAAATTAAATCCACTTTGTTCAGTTCACGGAAACTGCATATTCATGGTGTTTTTTTAAAGGCAACCCAAAACTTTATTTTATCAGTGAAGGATTATTCCCCCCAAGATCCCCAGATTTCACCCCACTATATTATTTTCTTTGGGGATACATAAAAAGAAGGGCCTACAGGAGAAAAGAAAACAATTAACAGGATATTCAAAACCTCAAAACAAACGTGACAAATTTAATATAATAACTTCAAAGTGGTGCTTTGCAGAACGTGTTCTGGAATTTGATTGAGGGAGCACAACGTTGTTTGAATGTCATTGGCGGATTGTTTGAACACATAATGTTAGCTAAATGTGATCAAACTTAAATAATAGGTTGTAAAAAATGTAAAGATCATAAAAGAAATACTCATTTCATATTTATATGTGCATTATTCAATCTTAAAAATGGGTTGCGTAAAAACACCCTGTATTTTACCGTAAACTATAGTTCAACAATTAATATTATTTATTTAAATCGTCTATCAAAGCAATGGTTTAAGACTTTTACTTAACTATCAAATAACCCCATATAATTGTTTTATTAAAATACAGCATGGTCTTAGTGATTGACCGGTCCCAAAATCAGCCTTCGCGAGAGTTGTTCTTTGAAATTCTTTCTAATATAGCAGGCCTGTTTTCTAATGCTTAAGTTATACAGGGGTTGTATGCAGCAGTCGAGCAGTCGAGCCCACACAACGCTGTGACGTATCGCGTGTCCGGCCGCACGTTGTATCCACCTCGGGTTATTGATATTCTCTACCTCTACGATGACAGCGTGTGATCTGACACAAACCACATTCTGCTGTCTGACGGGCTTGGAGAGCAATGTATAGTACTAATTTCAGATTCGGCACAATTTACTTAGATACTTTTTATGTGGCTTATACAATGTTAAGAATAAGATTAAAGTTTTGTGCGTGAAGACTTAAAAACTATTTTAAAAGCAACGCGAATATCCTTTAAATTGTGATTTTATTTTAAGTAGTCGGCTTGGACATTAATTTGACTTGACATTCGAAAACTATCGATTCATCGGTTGAAAACGTAGGGATTCTTCAATCAGATTTCCTGGATAAGATATTTTCCTGATAATCGTGAAATAACGCTGCAGATCTGCGGATCAGATTTCCCCAATGTATTCTTGAGCGATAATTCAGAAATTCAGGTGATTCCGTGTGTTCATCGATCGAAGCCTTGATTTTTAATCTGTATTAATAAGACTTGAACGTTTGCCCAACTAGCAATACAATACAGAAACAGCAAAACGCTACATAAAACATTTTAGTCCACTATCACTATTTGAGACGCTAACGCTATGTAGTTTTAATTCATATTTGAATGAAAGATGATCGAGCTGAGATTGGATTATATGAAACGAAAGCTTTGTTACTGTCAAAGATAAGTTGATTCATTTCCCAGGATTATTAATTTACTTTAAGAACCGCGACTTCCCATTCATATATGAGGGAACAAAGGTATTATTGTGCAAATGAAACCAACGTGACTATTGGCTGTTCCTACAGCGATAATAATGGCAAAACGGCACGTATCGACTGGGTGTTTGTGGATTAGGCTTGATACCTGCATTGGCATTTGAGTTGATTACGTGCTTCCTAAAGGTGCATAAAACCACAGAGAAAGGAATGGAATTTTTTTATCCATTCCTTTCTCTGTGATAAAACTAGGGAAATTCGAAGATCAATGATCAGAAGTAATCTACGTATTCTACCTCTTAGGTAACGATTTTATCATCTATATTCATCATTGAAGGGAACGAAATAAAGAGGTCAGACCTCTATGAATACTTAACTATTACAGGATAAAGGATACAGGAGTACCTCCTGAAGGTCCGCCACAGAAGAAAAAGATTTGTTGGAACAACAAAAACATTTGTAGACATACAACCTGCAAATGTTTTGTGTTCAGTTTACCAATGCTTTTGTTGGGAAAAATAAAATAGATTTGTTGGAACAACAAAAATTGGTAAACCGAACAAAACACTGGTAAACCGAGCAAAAACATTTGAAGGTTGTTTATCTACAAATGTTTTTGTTGTTCTAACAAATCTATTTTTTCTGTGCACCTACTACGCCACTTACCTTAATAAAATGACATAATATGAAGTTTTGTTGTTTTTGTAACGTCAATATCGATTAGACATAAATTGATGAAAACAAAATTTATAAACATCTTTCTTTTGTAACATTTGTCCCACGCTTTCTTTTGTTCTTTCTCTATTTTTAATTCATCCAAATAAATTCATCACCAACCGAGCTCAGGCAATGAAATATCTTACTTTCTTGCCCCCAGTGTTCAACACTTTCCTCTATCTCTAAGAGATATTTTTTAGACTTAAGATCATCTCACAGCAAAATGGAAACGAAACGAGTTGGGAAGTAAATAACACATAGAGCACAGAAAAATAAATTATAAATAAAATAAAAAAAAGAAAAATAATTTTTCTGTCCTTACTGAAATAACAACAAAGGACACATGACACACATGACGGCGGCTGACGCCGTCCGATATCCCCCTACGAGGGTTGATTGATTTATTGTAATCCCTCTTGAATGTTTCGGCCGCTGCTGGCGCAGTAGGGCCCAACGCTCCGCCTGCGCCTGTGCATTTTTCATAACTCGTTGTACATGAGACGCTCATGCGTATCCTATCATAGAAAAAAATCCAAGAAAGCGTCGTCCTATCATAGAAAAAATCCAATCAGGCAACTTAACAAAGTTGTATTTTAACAGATCTTCGTTTATAGCTTCGCCGTTACTATTATATTACCTAACTTCGGTCGGGGAAGGCTTCTGTATTGCTTGCAAACTTTCAGATTATCCTTCAATTTTTGAAGTGAAGACAACAATTAACTACAATTTTACTTTAGCAAGTTTTCTTCCACAGCACCGGGAGCAAAGTCCAACCCAATACAATTTGTAAAGGTCCAAACCCAAACCCAGTGGTTCCTACCCACGTGCAGCATATACCGCGGGCCGGGCCGCGAGTCACGTGATCGCCGTCAGCTGTGCCGCGGATTGTTGCCGCGGTCAGGTCGGCTAATCACTAATCAGCTGATTGGATCAACAAGGAAGCTTTGCACCTGCCTCCTGCCTCTGTACCACGCCCCCTTCTGGGAACTTTCCACTCCTCTGGGCAATCTCGAGTGTTGGCATTCCTACCGCGTCCTGCCGCATGCGAGACTGCCGCTGCCGTGCGGCGATTCATGCAGTAGCAACTACACGGCTGACTGGTTCTGAGAATGAATTAAATTATACGTTAACATTAACATTCACTAAATCCTTTATACTGCTTGTGAGCTGAATACAGCAGTAAATAAGATAATGAAGAAAAACAATTATATCGTCTATTGTGTTAGGTATTGTAGTTCCTTCTTGGAGAGCTGTTAACACGAACCAAGACTAAAAAAGCTTTCCGTTAAGAGCGCTCTGTAACACCCGAAAGAAAGAAATTGTATTCTCTTGAGCTACCTCCAAGTTAAGACCGTTTTCAATGTCTTAGTCCAAGCAACAAAAGGGTATAGAGGGAATTGTATGGATCACAATTTTTGACTTTGTGACTTTGTTTGGACTAGTTAGGAGTAAAACATATCAAAAGTCCCCGCCCTTAGCCCTTGAGCCGGCTGGGCTGGAAGGGCCTAAAGGTACAATTTTTTGGTTTTTCCTCAATATCTTGAAAACTATCAACTTTTAGTTTTCCCTATTAAATTTGAAAATTAAAGAAAATTAAATTTCCTGCAAGAAAAATACATAATATGTCTACTTTGGTCCAACCATTTACAGGGAAAGCACTAATTTTATTAATATTAAAAAAATATCCCTTCCATAAGAAATACATGTAAATTTGAGGGTAGCTTAGATGCCCAATTGGGCAACACTTTTTCACCTAAAGGAAAATGAACAGCATTCAGGAAATATTGACAAAATTTCCAGTAATTTGACACCTCAATCATAAAAATTTGTCTAAAATTAAGGTATTGGCGAGCTCACAAAAAACGTTATTTTTCAAGGAATTATTACAATTTGTTATTCAAAAACCAAAAAATTGTACCTTTAGGCCCTTCCAGCCCAGCCGGCTCAAGGGCTAAGGGCGGGGACTTTTGATATATTTTACTCCTAACTAGTCCAAACAAAGTTACAAAGTCAAAAATTGTGATCCATACAATTCCCTCTATACCTTTTTTTGAGCATTCATTGCCTGGACTATCTGGAGAGCGGAGATCTGTTAATTCACGATTGAGACCAAAAGTCTGACTTTGGATGGCATTGTTGAAATTGAGTCAAAATCGACTATTATTGACCCTTATAATTTTAATCAAAATAATTTAAATTTGGCGAATTTTTATAGATTTAATGATAATTTGAGGTTGCTAAACAGTCGGCATTCCCATTACTGGACACTCAAACTCACAGTAGACTATGGTCAAAGGAAAAGCCATGGTCAGGAAAAGTTTTTTTAGGGGGGGAGGGGTTTGAGCTCCGTGGTTACAGGTAGTGAAAAAACGTTCTAACTTTCATTTTAATGCAATTTCATAATTTTCATGGGGGGGGGGGGGGAGTTTTGACCCTCTGACCTCCGCTTGGCTTTGGCCTTGGCTATATGGCTCATCAAATAACTTGGCGGATCGCCCAAAATCAGCTGAACTTTAACATGCGACAAATGGGAGCAGGGGTACCTTACTAAAATCATAATATTTTAAGAATGTTTATGATCATATTATGTTTTATTTTTTCTAAACCAGGAGTATAGATGAGTAGTATTAAATATTCATCCAACAAGTTACGTGGCGAGGCTTATAAATACAGTGTGCCACACATCTGTAGTAATTCAAAGTGGAAAAATAGCTCAAACTAATTTATAGTATGGACTCGATTGAATTAAAACACTTTCATACAACTCTGATTTTATTTTACTTTGACATGAAACATGAATTGGGTATATTACACCGTTAATCAATAGGTGTATTTGAACCTTTTATTCATTCGCAAATTAATTAACGATTTTGATGTTTTGATTTCAGAGTAATAAAATTTTTAGATTAGGCTTAAAAGTTGATGAAGGGTTATGTATTCTGATTTAAAAAGTTGGTATGAAAAATTTTATTTTTAACTAATGGTTATTTGCAAAAAAAACATGTAATTTTTACTCACTTAGTTTTTTTTAGCACAGAATACAACTTTTGGCATGGCAGATTTTTAAAATCAATACAAAAATTAAAAGAATAACGTTGGTTTTATATAATTTTTCTTTAACTTCTTAAACAGAAACAATCTTCCAGAGTGAAACAATAGAGAAAATCAATGCTGCAAAGTCAAGAGCCGTCTCTTTTATTCATCAACCGTCCTCAACAGAGGCATTCCTGTATTTAACAGTTGTAGGTGTGTTTTATTGAATAAAAAACGATACACGTTAATGCACAACTGTATTAAATATATTTGATGAAAACTAATTAAATAGTAAAGTGTATTTATAATTTTAACTTAGAACTTTATTTGTATCACACTATACAATTTATAAAATATACTTTGTTACTTTATTTTATTTTTTTTAGTCTGATAAGCTCTTTAAATTTTATGGTGTTTCAGCTCAGTGTTCTGGAGCATTATATCTTGTGCCTTGGGAACCACTTACGATTTAAACATCAATGGTAGGAATGTAGTCAAGCAGGAGACCACAACTTATGTGTCTCCTGCATGCTTATGTGTATTTTTTATCAGCCTGACACGTAAAAGCTGTAAATTAATATTTTTTAAATTTTATCAAATTTACACAATAGGTGTTTTTTTATACATTTTTTGTTGTATCAGATCATACACAATAAATAATGTAGCCAAAGAAAAGTATAAAATTACCTGGTACCGTACTGACAAATAATTCAAATGTTGGTTTCAAACCTCAAGGGTCCATTTTCAAGTTGTAGTCAAGCTAATTTAAAACATTCCTCTTCAAGTTTGATGGTGTTGAAGAGACGTCATCACACTTAATACAACAAAAACACAACATTCCATTAAACTTTAAGAGAAATGTTTTTAATTAGCTTGACTACAACTTGAAAATGAACCCTCGAGGTTTGAAACCAATGTTCGTTGAAACCAACTAACATTTGAATAATTTGGCAGTCCCAGGTAATTTTATACCTTTCTTTGGCAATATGTAGAGATTCGGAGGCTATTCAATCATGAAACAATGTAAGATAGCTCTGGTAGCAGAGTAGCTTAAGATATGATGCACCAAATGTACGTAAATGGTCTGTGGTCAGATATTTCAAGTATTTTAGTGTTGTGTGTTGCAGTTAGTCTAGTGATAAACTGTGGGAGAATAGTTACTTTGGTTCACACACAGCATCACATCTCCTCGGCTGAAGAACCTGACCCTTGTCCATGCTGTTAGACCTGCACCTCCTTCAACTGACTCCCAAAGCATAGTCCCACCTTTTCCTCCCTTTCTACTACGGCACACACCGTACAGTGCTTACACCATACTGATGTGCCATCTGGTAACATGTAACTCAGGCTTGTTTCTCGAGTTTATCCTGATATCCCCCTTCCAGATCTTTTCTTAGTGGTTTTCCAACACCAGTCCTCTCTGTTGCAGCCAAGCCGGAGTACGAGTACGTGCCGCCGGACGGGGGGTGGGGGTGGCTCGTGTTGTGCGGTAGTGTCCTGGTCTCCCTCCTCATCCCCGGCACCATCAAGTCCTTCGGCATCCTGTTCGTGGAGTTCATCGAGGTGTTCAACGCCTCGCCGGTGGCGGCCTCGTGGATCCCCGCGCTCACGTACTTCCTGTACTGCTCTCTGGGTGAGTGGTGGCAAAACGACTAATTTTTGTAGTTTAAAATATCGACAGGATAAACACACTCATATCTCGTGACTGGTGATATAGTTATTGAACAACTAATTTGGTAGAACTTAGATACTGGAAGCTTTAGAGCTCCAGCCACTCTCAATGGCTGTTAAGGCTGTCGCATATCTTGGCAAAGGCCCGGAGTTAGCAGGACAGGAAACCAGGGAAGGCAGGGGTGAGTTTTGCAATAAACGGTATGAGATATCTGACACATACTTTATCCCTTTTCCATAATTTAATTTTTAATTTTTAATTTTTAATTTAATTTTTTTGATGACTTATTATTTGGAACCTTATTTTTCATAGTCATGTAGAGAGTGTAATTATAGGTCTAAAGATTTTTGTAACACCGAATTTCAAACTAAACTGTAAAAGCCATTTTTGACATGAGAATTTTTTTATTTTGAGGGCTTTTGTGTGGTAACTACCATAAAAAGAATAATTTTACAAATTTAAAGATAATATTATTTAGTAAAGTACCTTCATATTAAGTCTTATAAGTTAATTGAATATTGAAGAATGAACTTAATCATATTTAATATTTGTTCTAAACCATGAAACGTTTAAAATGACTGGTATAGTTGAATTTCTCAACAATATTTGCGGCCTGTATCATTTTATAAATTATTTGTATTGTGAGGGGTTTCGTTAATTCAATATTTATATGAAGTGTAAACCATAGGATAATGTTCAGTTCCTTCATTTAGTTTCCTTTACATAGACTGATCCGATTATTAATTTATGGAAATAACATTTCTGATGCAATTCTCAGTCTTGGCACTCAAGTTTGTTTTTATTACAAACATATAATTTAGGATTAGCAAACTGTATCGTCTTGTATACTTTTTTGTTTAGCAATTTATTATATATACCAAAAACTTTCAGATTAATGCAGTTTGATCTATATCCTTTCAGCTAATTTTAATAAGGTTGTGTATCAAATCAGTAAACAATTAAAGCGATTAAACAAAGTCAATTATTGAAGTAACAAATTTGTAGTGACAAACTATCTGGCACCAAGTTCGACATAGTACCTTTCCATCGGGACAGAGTTGTATTGATAGCTTTGATGCGGCGCTGACTGCCAAGTTGTGGCGTCTTTGTGTCACAATGTATCGGGGTGTTGCTGACAAGTATGGCTTCCTCACGTGTCTCATCCTGACTCCTGCTTGCTCAGTTTTCGGCGGTATCAAAATAGATTTATACTTTGTTAATACCCCAAGAAGAGCCTTGCATAACACGGTTCTTGAATCGTTGTTTTACAGAGTTATATAGCTTCTAAAAACAATTAAATGTTTAGAGAAAGAAATAAATCTTTTTCATTTTATTGTTTGGTCAGTTATTACAATTCAGGTTCATTTGTGTAGGTTTAAAAATAAGGATTTTAGAGCATTTTTAAAACTTATAATTAAATAGTGGGCAATTATATAAGGTCATTTAAGTCAACCTCTGGGCTTCTCACCACTTAAGGTCCTCCATCCATTTTATTAGCTAGTAAGCATGGTCATTACAGCTGATTAGATAACAATTGAACGACTAAAAAAATTGTTAATTGAACCATCTGGGCTTTTTTTGGAGGCATGAGTTAAATAGAAGCTATTGAAATCGAGCTGATTTGTGTTTCCGCAGATCAGCTGCTTAGTGTAACAGGGCCTTACACTTTTATTGATACCTCACACCATGGTACCCAACAACAGTCTTGCATGAGAAGCCTTTTGAATTGTAATTTACCATGTCATAGAGTTAAATACAACAACTGAACAACATTGCAAATTTGTCTCATAGTGTATTGTAGATGTCATACCGATTCCATGGTTGTGTGTGCAGGGCCACTGGCTAGTTACCTTAGCACAAGGTATAGCTATCGTACAGTCACGCTGGTAGGTGGGATGTTTGCTGCTACAGGGATGATATCTAGCTACTTTGCCACCAGCATTGCGCATCTTTATATTTGGTAAGAAACTCTTTTTTAAATATTTTTTCATGTTTTTTCTATTTTTTTTAACATTAGTATTATGTTGTAGAGGTTAAAAAATATTCCATTTTTCATTTGTATGATAAAGTACGGTATTCATCTTATTTATCAACTTTTTACGTGCCTTAAGATGTTCAGTTTATTTTTAGCAATAACCCAAGTGTTTTCATTTTAGAAAGATGATTTACACCCTTGAAAACGGGGTACTTTATTTTACTCTATCTTTACTTCCATCTTAGACTTAGATTTTTGAAGTTGTAATGTTGAGTCCTCTATCTACAGCATTATGAATACAGTTATTCCCAAAGTAACCTTTAGTAAGTTTTCAATAAATTGCCTCTGGCAAATACAGAGTCCCACAAACTAGGTCAAGCAAAGGACATTCACAAAAGTTTGTGTAAAGGTTATACTTAAGAGTAAAGGAATACTTTTTTCATCAATTTAATTTAGCATCACTGTATTTAACAATAATATAGGTAATAACAACAATAATGTCAATAAAATAAAAATAAATACCCCTGTTGCAGCAGACCTGCATACCCAGCGAATTTCAAATGCAAAACAACATATTTCAATCCAACATAGCGAGATTTGACATGTTTTGGTAAGCTCCATAAGAATAACATGGGGGAAAGAGTGTGCAGGTTTGCTGCTACAGGTATATTAAAAATGGGTGGTTTTAATTCAATATTTAGTAGATCTGAACTAGAAGAAGTTATTTACCAAGTTTTATCAAGAGAACTAACCGGTTGAGAAATAACCGAGATATAGAATTTTACGTATTTCCCATAAGGTTAACATTAAGACAACGTATTGTGTGTACCACTTTGAATATCTCGGTAACCAATGGAGATAGAGCATTGATTCAAGCTACTAAATTGTTTGTTTTTTTGAGCTGAATTCAATGGTGCCAACAAAAATTCGATAAATTTTATTTTTCTATGCAAAAAACTCAAAAAACCCATTTTTTGGAGGGTTTATCCACCTTTACCCCCCCCTTCCGGTGGTCCGATCGGGCTGGTTCACGAACTCGTCCGAATAATTACTACTTTACACGTCCATGCCAAATTTCATTCCAGTCGGATCTTTTTTGCGAGCGCTATCGTGCTCCCAGGCATAAAGATATATATATATAGATATATAGAGATATATAGATATATATATAGATATATACATATACATATGTAAAATGCAAAACAGGATATATATTATATATATATCATATATAGATATATAAATATATATTATATATGTCTAGATATATATATTATATATATCTATATATATAGATATATAAATTTGAACGAATGGTTTTTTTGGTTTCTGCGGGCCCCAAAACGAAAAGTTATAGTGGTCCCGGGCTTAGGTCTTACCATGAGACCTACGGTAATAGCTTCTTCCCTATAGGGGAAATTCGCTAAAACCATAAAATATTACATAACAACTTTGGTAGTTTTCAGATTTTGAAACAACAATTAACAATGCACTAAGGTATGCCCCTACTCATTCCACTTTTTGAGTAGTCAAGTTTGTTCAGCTAATGAAAAGCAAATATAATGTACAGAGGAACTTAGATGATTCTATCTCAAAGTAGCAGTAAAAATACTGAACCATCAACAACTTTTTAAAATTAATTGGTCTAAAGAAGACTATTAGCTCCCCAAAAAATTCAATAAGAAAGATTGAAATACCAACTTGACCAATAACAGACTGCCTTGCTTATCAAAAATGTGTGAGTTCGCTCACACATCCTTATAAAAATTTTCAAATACATCAGAATATCGCTATTCCGAAAATCTCCCTATTTCAAAAAAATTTAATCTTAAAAAATAATTTATTTAGTGACGATCACTAAGTACAAACCGGGTGTATCAGGCGATCATACAATGTGATTGTGGCCGTACGTGATAATCCAGAAAGCTGTATAAATATTTCCTCTTTCATCTCAACTAGAAATGATGACAGTTATTTTTCCTATACCTATAGGTATGATTTGACCATGAATAACGATGGCTGTGATTTATCCAATGATCACATAATCAGACCAAAATACACCTACAATCCTATCTAAGGAGAGCACATGTATGTAATCAACATTACAATCAACTAAGGCACAGTCGGCCACCTTGTCGTAGGCAAGAAATGTGAAGCGTTGCTGATAATGGCGCTAAAACCCTGTGCTCCGCTTGCAAATAACTTGTAGTTTATTCCACTTTGGATGGGACAAATATTTGAAATTTTGCATGTTACATATCAATTAAACCATCAGTTGTGAACAGTAATGGTATCAATATATTTCAAAAATATGTTTTTTCTTTTTTTAATTTTTAAACAAAGTCAAATGTTTTTAATCAATTTAAAAAAATAAACATAAAAAAGTAGATGGCTCCAGCTTTTTAATTTTTGGTCAGGTGAAATGAAAAATCTCTGGAAATTATTACCAAAGAATCAAATTTCTTGAATCACATATGTTTAAAAAAAAATAGCTGCCACAGTTTGGTTGATAAATTAGTCTTCATGAGGGCGTGCAGAGCTGGGATAAAAACAAAATAAATTTCCTCAAAACTGATGTTTATGAAACATAGTCTACTAAAAAAATACAAATATGAGATTCAGACCTTTTGTTTAATGCCATATTAGTAATATTTACGTAATTTATTTCTCCATATTATGTACGAATGTGAAATACATTTTTCTCATGTCACACCTCACGTGCTACATCTATTGGTATTATGAGATTGTTGTTTTTATCTTGGCTTTTAATGACAATCCCAGTTCCATACTTTATCAAAAAGACAACCGCTATGCTTTTGCTCAGTCAAAAAAAGTGATCACTCAGCAAGAAATTGGTCAGAAACGATTATTGTGGTGCTAGAAGTCCAAGAAAGTTGGACATGCGATTCGCTAAGCTAATTTGAAACTATCATGGATATCAGTAATAAACTGTGATCGCCATCCTTTATCTTGGCTTTATATAATGTTCACAGTCTTTTATCCTCAATATCCATTGATCCATTCAAACAGCAAGAAACGCAACGTACTCTTTACTAGGTTGAAACATAAACTGGACATGCACTTGTTTTTGTGTCATTTGGATTGTATATTCAAATTCCTGTGTTTTTTTATGATTTTCATCCAGTTCTATGTAAATTATGCTAAATTCACCATGTTAAGAAAATACAAAATGACCCCAGAAAATAATGTGGCAGAAAAATTATCACACAATGAAGTAATGAAACAAATAGTTTGTACAATTGCAGAGGTTTGCTATTTTTTTAACTGTTCTCCCATTGCACTATAAAACTGGTTGAAAAGAAAAACTTTGTTTGATTCCTTTAACGGTTTCTATTTTTCATCAGCAATGAACGTCAGATATTGAAATAAGAAGGGACTCAATCTTAAGATTGTAACAATAACAAAGTTATCTATATAAAACTGTGGTAGTTGCAAAATTGAACTGAGAATTCCAATATTTTCTGTGATAACTTATACTCACCCATAAGTTTCCTTCTTTCAATATGACAGAGATGATTCTAGAAACTTTCAAGGTGTATTATGATGTACTTAGATCTATCATTTGTGTTGTGATCTCCAGCCAATAATTTCCATATGCTGCAAAAAACCATCATAGTAGGAGTTCTCTCGGAAAATTTGGATGGTTGCGAAAACTATTTACCTCGGTGGCTGGAGTGTACTAAAGGGCAGTTAGAAGTACAGCCCTCCACCCCAAATGTATAAGATTTTTTTCTCTTTCAAATTAAAAAAAAAAATTGAAGGAAGTGGGTTTAATTGGAATACCTTTTATGTGCCCTGAATCCGGGATTCACTTGGGGGCCTCAAAACTCTAACCATGGGTTTAACCCAGACAGAGTTATAAACAGTGCTTTACTGAAATAAAATCCATTTTTGTAAATATAAAAATTATATTTTTATATTTTATTTAAGTTAGTAAATTTTCATATCAACTGGCACTTGGAAGAATTTTTGTAAAAAGAGAGGTCTTATTTTTGCTTTATTTCACAGCATCAGTTAGTGAGCTTAAAAAGGTTCACCTTGTTTGTTGGAAAAGCATAACCTGAATTAAAAATATATCTGACGTCACGATCAATTCTATTCACCATATTTGACTTGAAAACAAATAATAATTTAGCCCTTTGCATAAATGACTTGTCACAAAATTCTGTTTAGTGTTATTTCTAATTAATTGAATCCAGCCATGAGTTCATGACCAAAAATAGTCTTCTGAATGTACTTTGATTCTTAACTTGCCTTGAGCATTAACATATTGTCAAGATTCTCAACCCCCTGTAAAACTGAGATAAAAACCTGAAATCTCATGTAACCCATAACAATATTTTTACTAAAATCCTCTGTGTACTTGAGCTTAATTTTATCCAAGTTTAATAACCTTACCTTAGTTACTTCCCATCAAAATTACACAATCAACTTCAACAATGAATCCATTACTAATTATTTAATGGTGAAAGTGTAATAGCGACATTGTAATAAATGATCACAGACTTGGCAACGGAAGTACAAGTCTGCCTCGTGCTTGTGGCCACTAAAGTCATTATGAAACAGTGACAGCTAATTAGAAATTTCATCAACTCCTTGCCAACCGATTCATCCAAGTCGTGATTGGTCTTAAATAACTTTCTTTCTTTCAGTTATACCAAAGACTTATCCATTACCAAAGTTTACCACCGTAACTTTTTCTGGACTTAAATGAGTAATTTTAGACCCATAGGAGGCAACGCAGCATACGACAGACAACCCTAGATTCAACATGTTTTCAGTTTTTGTCACAGCTAACTAGAAACAGTGACAGCTAATTAGAAATTTCGTCAACTCCTTGCCAACCAATTCATCCAAGTCCTGATAGGTCTTAAATAACTTTCTTTCTTTCAATTATAACAAAGACTTATCCATTACTGAAATTTACCACCGTAATTTTTTCTGAACTAAATGAGTACTTTAAGACCCATAGGAGGCAATGCAGCATGCGACAGACAACCCTAGATCCAACATGTTTTCAGGTTTTGGCCAGGGTGTGTGTTGAAATGCTTCCTTTATTTGCTTGCAGTTATGGGATTTTGGTCGGCACTGGTGCCGGGCTATCCTTCCCCCCAGGTGTTTTTATTGTCACCTCGTACTTTGTCCAGCTCAGGGGGCTAGCCAATGGTATTGCCATTTCTGGAAGTGCCCTCGGCTCAATTATTTTGCCTCCGTTTTTAAGGTTTCTTTTAGAAACATATGGGTACAGGTGAGTCCAGAGACTGGTACTCTCTGTTTTCAATCCAATTATTTATGTATTTCACTAATCCCTAATTCTTGTTTACAGGTTACTCTCGGTTTATCACACCAATAATTCTTTTTACAAGCTGATCTCTTTAGGTGGCTTTGATATGTAATTGTTTCATTAATATGGCTATTTTATCAAACAATTTCAGTTATGACATATAACTGTCTCAGTTTTCAGAATTATTAAATAGAGTCTTTTTCTGAAATTATTGCTTACGTTTCAACCAAAAAAATTTTAAGTGTACACAATGTAAATAAATATTTTATAAACTCGACCAATTAAAATTCATCATCCTATTCCATACTGTAATTTTCAATTGACTAGCCTTTTTCGCCAAAATATTTGATCACAGTATTTCTTTTTTTTTCATACCTCAAAGAATTAATTTTGCAATGACTGATTCTACAAAGAAGAAAATAATATTCTACTGATTAGACATTGATATAAATTTTCCTGGTAATAAATTGTAAGACATCTCGTTTTATTAAATCCAGGAATTTATATTGGTTTTATGTTTGAGATCATTGGTAATTGACAGCATGTTTCACACTTGGGTGAAGAAATGCTTTATCACTTGTAGTAATGTTTAAAGTTTCTGTTAAACATTTCAGTGTTTGGTCAACATTTATATATTTTGACATTCTTCAAATAAAGTGAAAAGATCCCTTTATATCAAATATCATGAAGTTTTAACAATAACCATTATTGAAACATTTAAGTTCTCTGGCTTATGCTTAAAGTTAATGTATTCATATACCATTATTACAATTGTTACAAAATGAACATACTATAGAGCCGATGTTACTCTACAAAGTTATCAAAATTTATGAAAATAATAAAACAAATGACATTTACCCAAATCATAAAAACTCAGTTGGTAGGCCCTCTATAAACATGAAAGGAGAGTATAGAAAAAAATTCCAATCAATTAATGATAGATCATCCAGGAACATAATTTCTGAGAATAAAATGATATGAATGTGAAAAATATTTATTTTCTGGAAGATTTCACAACTTTTTAATATAACTTTTTCATACTAGAATAAATGCAACTATGAAGCGGGAGAGGGAGAGTAATAATTTATGTATTTATCATTCGCTAAAGACAGGCGAATGATAAATACATAAAAAAAACCATCTGCCTTTTTCCATCTGCCAAAAAGGCAGATGAAACGTCATGAGAAATTCTGAAATCTCCTTAATTCATTAGATTTTAACTTAAACTAAGAAAAGATTATATAATTAATTAAAATTACATGTTTTTATACGGCTATTCATTAGTATAACTGTTTGGATAATTACTGAGGGTAATGTGAAATTTAAAAATTTTCTGGAAAAATGATTTTATAACAAATACATCACTCTTTCATCCGGAAACTTTTTGATGCATACTGTGTAAAAACAACACACTAATGAACTTTATTGGACTGTAAATAACTCACAAATATATATTTAAATAATTCCATTTAATTTATCTAACATGTTCTCAAGTTTACTTGTAAATGAGGTTTGCAAATAAACTTCAAGATCGTTCCCATTGTATTGACAAATAAGTAGTTATTACAGTTATCTAGCTCTGATCACCCTTTAACAGCGCATATCATGATGTAACATACAGTGATGCCAGTGAAGGCTGAGTTTATTCTTCATTGAACATCGGAAAACTTCGGCGTGTTTATTAAACTCGGTCCTTGCCAAACCTCAGACAAAATTATTTACTTGCTAAATGATTCTGGCACCGTAGGGACAAGCAAGTCAGCTTTTTTGCTTTTTTGTAGACTATAATTTTATGTTTAAAGCTTTGAGATTGACTGTAAATATTTAGACTTTAGTGGATATTTTGAAATGACTTTGAAAGGATCTCTTATCGTCATTGAGTTCCTCAATGATATTCTTGGTGGGACCTTGCAAACTATACTCTGGTTTTCGTTTTTATTTTGCCTACGTTTTTTAGAAACATACGGGTACAGGTGAGTCCAGAGACTGGCACTCTCTGCTTACACTTAAGCAAGTGACAATGCCTACTTGTGCCTGTAGAGGTTTTATTAGGCTTTTAAGTAGTTCAGTTTTATTTTGGGGCATGATGTAAATTTTAAGCAAATAAAATAAACACTTTTTAAAGTGTGCTTTAGGTAATTTCAAAATATTAAATTTAAATAAAAAGTTAATTAAAATAGGTAATTTGAAATGAGAACAAGAGATACCATTATAAAATTATTTTAAAAACAAGTTTTTTTTTAAGTTGTAAAGGTTATACAAAATTTTAGCATACGCTTTTTTTAATTTAAGAGTTTTCCCTACTCAACTTTCACCTTGTTGTAAACTGGTGCCCACATCAAAATTTGAATTAATTTCTATCCTTTTGGTGATTAAATTTTCTTCATGTCCTAAGTTTTATTTTTAATATATATTTTTTCATTTTGCCCATTTTTGGTGTTATTTTTCGGTTATGCTTATTTTAAAAGTCATATTTATCATTTAAATGCCAAATTAATTAAGGAATAAGAAGAAACTCACATCCTCCGCCTCTATAGGTGTGTAAGAAGAGAAACAGGCGCCTGTGCAATCCCTGTCGAATGTACAAATGATCCTCCACCTAAGCCAGACACTTTTTATTTTGCATGATCTTTCAACCATCTAAGTCATTAATTTACAAGCTTAGAAGGGACTTCATGTCAGAAATTGAACCCGCACATGTTCAAAACAACTTATAATATTTTGTCATACATATTTTTTCTTGTCATTGTGTAGCTCCTGAGACCACAAGGCAACAATACCACCATCGATGTTTGTCACACACAGCTCAGGGTCTTTCATAAAGAAATTCATAAAACTACTATGCAAAGCCTTCACTAACAGTTCACAGAGCTGATAAAAAAATAAAAAATTTTATATAACAGTTTTTTTTGTTAAAGCTACCTACGAGTTAAATTCTAAGATATATATAAAGTCTTCTTGTTACCCTAATGTATTAAAATGAAAGTATAATATATCATTTAAATATTGAAATGAACCACAAATATATTTCTGTAAATCTGTTTTAGTAATAGTTGTGTCAAAAGTTCATTATCCTAATGAATTGGCATGAAATTAGGATGTACTTTAAGCACCTTAATTCCTTAATTATTACAATTACTTTTTTGGTTTATTTTTTAATGAAGTATAGTTAACCAAATGAGGAACTAATGTTGGATTTCGACCAAGGTGATTAAAAATAGATGGCTATTTATGTACTTCACAAAAATCACTAAAATTGAACTCTAATATTTACAAAGGAAATACTGTTTTTGCTGCACAAGATAAAATTTCTAGAATTTTTAACAGTTATAATTTACATCAAAACAAAACAATTGATTCACTTCAATTAAACAGGTGACCTTGACTTTATTACATGTAAAAAGAGTAATTTGAGCGGGAGATTTCTAAATGCTATCCTGAATTAAAGCGTGTTAGACATTTTAAAAGCACTAGAGCGCATGCTAGTAAATGAGCAGTTTTGAATACCATAAGGAAGTATGGCATTTACTGCTGCTTGTTTGCCTGTATTCGCTTTAGTGCGAACTAGGCCTAAGTTAACTAATGAGACCAGAGGCCAAGTAGCCGCTTGCTATAGCTGCACTTGTTGGCTGCTTGGTCTTGTTGGTCTTAACATAAGAATTTATGTAAATGCTCAAGTAAAAGATTGCGAAAGTATTAAAATAATCCTCATAACGACTCTGATATCAAATGAGATGGTATTGAAACCATGTTATACAGGAGAAAAAAATGTAACTTCATGGAGAATTACTATGTTTTTTATTTGACACCTGAAAGAACCAGGATATTTTGTGCTGACGAGGCAAGGGGTAACACAAACACCAAATTAACTTTACTCGTTTGGGAAGAAACCTTTGTGGCATTTAAACGTTTCTGACATGAAGTCAGGTCAATGTCAATCTGTATTATTTTATTAATTGTTAATTTGGTTAATGAAATGTTTAATATACTTTTATATCGTTATATTTAAAAAAATAACCGCCTCACCTTATGTCATTTAACTGTATATTTGAAACCATATAAGATCCTTCCTAGCTTTACAGTTATTTTTCTCTCTGGTTAATCTAATTGTATTGATCCTAATTTTAATTGTATTCAATTCTGTTTCATATCCAAATTCAATTTAGTTTAAATAATTTGTCAAGTTTAACTGTCTTACAGTTAATTACGTCTAAGACTGATTATGGTGATATTGTTAGTGAAAGAGTTTTTCTTGTTTCAGAGGGGCAGTGCTGATCATCGGAGGATTGATACTGAATGTTCTGGTTGGAGCCTCGCTTTACGACCCAGTACAGCAACATCTCAAGAGAGTCCCAGTCGACAGGAAGAAAAAGAAAGGGATTGCCAGTGTTACATACTCTGTCGACAGCCCTGTGGAAGAGAAGAAGAATGGAGAAATCATAAGACCAGCGGAGGAAAAAGCGTTGTTGGACTCGGTCTATGAAACTCGAGAACACACCGAGGAAGGTTTGGAAGTGATGTCCGAATACCACCCGTCCCCGAACAGGGAGTTTCACACAGCGACACAGCCGCTGATTCTCATCGATGGCAGTCCGACGATAGTCACTAAGAACGGAGGGAGCTATCCGGCGCTGAACCAGCCAATCATTAGTGCGGAGAGCGCTCAGCAGATCTCGCGGAAGATCAGCACCGGGTCGTACCGCGGCAGGAACGCCTTCATGATGGGCAGCACGGGGCAGATCACTCGGAAGACGAGCATGTCGAGACAACTGCCCCGGGTGGCGAGCTCTAGCGGCATGACGAGGAAAGTCAGCATCACCTCTAACCTCTCTAGCTCTTCCTTCAGGTAACCTATACTCAGTTGTTCACTAGTTATATGTGTAATGGTTGGAACAAACGGCTTTCGTCTTTGTGGTTAACAACAATAGGGGACAGTTTGCTGAAATTTGGCCTGTAAACTGTCAAAATTTACAAAAAATGAAAAATAAGTTCATTACATGTTGGTTAATTGTGCCTCTAAGTGGAAGACAAAACTTTAATACCTTAATACTTTTACTTTAAATGGAGACCTACCCAGGTAGGTTATTGAAGCCAAGTATGAATGAAAGATATGTAAGAACTTAATACTGACTGTATGTACTGCATGCATTCAGTACTGTGATGCATTTAGTCCCAAAAAGTTATTCTAAATCATAGATGATTGTGACTACGGACAGCAATAATTCGCCAGACAACACGTCTTAAAGTTTTGTTTGATAAACATCAATTTTTTATCTCAGTCACTTAACAATCATTGTATTTTAACTACTGTACTTGTTTCTATGGATGAACATTAAATTTTTAACTATATGACTTTTAGTCATCATAGTTTGACTGCTGTACTTGTTTCTATGTCACTATTGATGTACTGGTCTTGTTCCAGGTACATAAGCACACCTTTCCACGGCAGCACGCTTGTTGGGCTCAACCCGGAGTTCTCGTCACAAGTCACTGTGAAGCCAGAGAAACACTCCTACTTCAAAAATTTATGCAGTTGCTTTAGAAGAAAGAAGTCAGGGGACATAAATACAGTACAAAGTGAAACTAAAGACGGTGTTTATAGAACGCTTTTGAGGGATCCTATTTTTATAATTATTTTAATTTCTAATGCTTCTACAGCAATAGGTTATACGAATTTTACCATTTTGTTACCAGCGTATGCTATATCATTAGGTTTCGATAAGAGTAAAGCGTCCTATCTTCTATCTATAGTTTCTGCGTTTGATCTCATGGGACGGATCGGTGGCTCGGCTCTCTCTGATTGGCTTCCGATCAATAAGAAGGTTTACTATATTGGAGGACTGTTGCTCTCTGGGATTTCCCTAGTTTTACTTCCTCTCGCCGACAGGTATGGCAGCTTGGCCTTATTTTGCGGTGCGTTTGGCCTCAGTTCAGGCACCTATGTCGGGATAACTGCCATCATTATGGTAGATTTGCTTGGAGAGGACCGTCTGTCTTCTTCATATGGAGTCTCGCTTTTCATCAACGGAATCATTCAGCTCATCGGTCCACCCATTTGTGGAGTCGCTTACGAATCCCTCAATTCCTACGGACCCATAATTTCCTCTCTGGGCCTGTTTTTGGTTTCAGGCGCTATGGCCTGGCTTTATTTCCCATTTGTCAACAGGAACAAAAAAGAGCAAAGTCTAGCGTAAATTACTGTTAGAATTAATACATTTTACATTTTGTTATTGTTATAATTATTTTAGGACACACAAATTTTGGGAAGTTATAAATGTTCCCTACAGAAAAATAATATTAGTATATGAAATTACTTGAATCTTAGAGATTTTGAAGTAATGAGGTCCTGTGAATATTGTATACTTATTTTTAATGTGTATACTTAATTGTGATTTGAGGAATATACTTAATATTTGTATAGTTTGTAATATATTTTTATACTTTACTATAAGTTATGTATTTGTGTAATATTAAAAAGGTATTGAAGCAATGTGTGATTATTTCAAGTTTTTTACTAGAAAATGTGTTTTGTTTCCTGAATAACTGACTGTTCTTGAAGCATAATATTTGTTTTATTTTTTGTTCAAGTTCTATTCATGATTCACTCTTAAGGACAAGTTCTATTTATAATTTAACTTTTACAAGGACTATTAAGTTGGTTATTCATTTTTAATGAATTTTCCCTTATAGAGGAAAACTGTTTAGATTTCAAGACTTTACTTATCACAATTAATTATTTTAATTGTATCAAAGAGGTAAAAGATAACCTTATTAGTTTTTTCATATATTTGTTCAATTCAAATGACACATACATATCAAATGCCTTTGGATTAGAAAATTTCTCGTGACTTGCATTTATATCTACTTGATAATCCCTATGAAATCACAGACGAATAACTGGGTACATACTGGCAACCCATGCATTTTTTTGTGGTTTCATGTAGGTTGGGGTCATTTTTGTCCATGTTGCACTAGTGTAAAAATAATTATTAGCTATATCTGTTCTATCTGGGATGCCTACATTTTCAAAGGTAGGCCTGCTTATCCTGTCCATAATTTTCCAACTATTAGCTATACCTGTTATTTAGGACCTAAAGACTTGATTTTCACCAGATTTACTTTAATACCAGCGCAATATGTGAGGCAAAGCAGCCCATCACACTTAAAAACTAACGGGAAAAATTTGCATGAATAAATTCATTGGGTTGCCATTCTGTACTAGTTCTTCATCAGTAACAATTTAATAATATTCTTCAAAAATGCTTCAAAGAAATTTTTGATAGTAGTACACATATCTGTCTCATAATTGTAAAAAAAAAACATTTCTATGCATATATGGATTTTCTTGAATACCTAATAGGTTTTCAAATCAAAATTAAGTAAAATTAGCCTCTTTTATAATGCTAAAAGAGGTGGAACAGTTTTGAATGTATGCCCGCTTTTCCTTGATGCCAATTCTGAATTAAGAATTGTTTATAGCCTCACCCAATCATAAAAATTATAAATTTATAGCTCATTAGAAAAACAAATAATCATCTAGCGATGTCAGTCATACAAATTTGATTACAAAAACCATTAACCTTTGATAAAATTAAAAGTATTGATTTATGCTTAGTTTAAATGGTTGAAATGAAAACTTGGCTCACTAGAATTGGAATACATTTATTGCTCTTCGAAGAAAAAACCATAAATGTATGATTTTGGGCTGAGGGAAAAGCAGGCAGGTAAATTGGAGTCCTCTATCAAATGAAATTTATTTTATATTGTTATGGTTTCAAATTAAACACTAGTATCATTTATGAAACTTATTTTGACCATTAAAGCAATGATAATTTTTTTTCTATACACCTGATATTGTGATTTATCACACTGTGAAACCATGAATTACTGTTAGTGATTTGATATATGAACTCAACTTTGTGTAATTATGGGGGGATTTCTTCCACCTTTAGTGTAAGGAAATGTTGGTGCTACAAAGTCAGTCATCAGATAGTCAATCTTCGTATTTTTAATGGCTTATGTACATCCAAGTCATTCTTAAAATGTCGATTATAGACTGTTGAGTGTAAAATGAATAGTTTATCAAGTTGTACATATACAAAATGTAGAAAGAGGCTTTTAAATTATCAAATAACAGTAATTATATGAATTATGAAATCATTATAAGAAATGAACGACCACATCAGCTTTTTGTAGCATTTTGCCAGGTGTGATCAACGTAGCATCTAGTAGCAGAGTGTATAGTGGCCATGCATGACACATAAGCTGAGACTTAGCAGCTATGTTGT
The DNA here is from genome assembly GCA_035578135.1 of Flexamia atlantica. Taxonomy (NCBI): domain Eukaryota; kingdom Metazoa; phylum Arthropoda; class Insecta; order Hemiptera; family Cicadellidae; genus Flexamia; species Flexamia atlantica. Next base: position 18,933,800 of record JAQJVK010000012.1, on the reverse strand, counting down.
CGCCTTCCTTAAATGTCTTATATTGATTAGTGTAACAAATATTTTTATAACTTTTACTTTTAACTGTCTTTCAGTAAATTAATTGTTGATTCTTAAAAGTGTGTGGCTAATTTGATCTCCTCAATCAAATAAACTAAAACTGTAGGTCCATGAAACATTAAGGAAAACCGATAATAAATGCGGATAACATTTAGGCCTGATTTCACCAACCATCAGTTAAGGGTCGGTTAATAAACCGTTTGTTAAAGATAGGAAAATAGTATTGAACAGCTGATAAAATTAAGCTAACTGAGCCTTAACGGTGGTTTAAAGTTTGGTGAAATCAGGCCTTAGAGTTTAAAAGTAGCAGGGGTTAATTAAAAAAGATATTGAAATTTTTCAGCTTATATTTGATCTGGTGGTTGTTTATAATGTGCATTAACTAAAAGCCAGATTGATTCATATTGAAGCCTTCCACTGAACTTCTTGTCATCAATAATTATAATATTTTCAAGTCCCTGAAACGTTTGGTCGTTTTGTCGTTTTCCATCACTGAAAAGGCTCAACCGGTCAGTGATGTCTGCTAGCGGTGATGCGTGTTGTTCAGAATGTTATGTTGTAATTAATTGTAGTCATGTGTTTGATTTGTTTTGTTAAAACTATGAGGAATGTCTTGGAATTAAATTGACATTCTTTTGATTTCATAATGACTTCATGTGGGCGAAACTACTTAACAACAAAATTGCACTCAGGAATAGCAGATAGCAAGGTATTTAACCTAGTACAAAAGCCAGACCATGTATTTTCAAATTGATTGATTAGTGAGTAAACCGAATATTACAAATTCAGGGTATTGTTACAAAAAAGATCACAGTAAAAGTAAATTTAAAAAGTTCTTAAAAATAAATTTAACAATTTTCTTGTTTTTGTAGTTTTAAACTCATGATTACTATTTGTGGATACAATTTTTGGGTAAATTTGTGTAGTTAAAATTTTTCAAATTTTGTTTTAATGTCCATAGAAAAAAAAATAGTCTTTGAAAATAATCATAAAATAAAAAGATGGCAAAAAAGAACAAATTGCATTTGTCTTTTGAAATTTTGAGTCAAATAGCTGCTAATAGTCTGTATTTTTGTCTTAAAAATCGGAATCATTAAAGATGTTTGTTCAGTTAAAAATTATTAAAAAAAATACCGTTATATGAAATCTTACAAACCTAAAGAAATATTTGAATTACATAAGATTTTGATATATAAAAGTCAGTATATTTTACTGTACTGGGAATGTTTTTTTTAAATATACAGGGATCCCCCTCCTCTAAACAAAAATCTCAGTTTTTGAAATGGGGTTTCATTTAATACCTAGTCAAAGGACATTTGAAGATTATTATCTGATTTTACAACTAAAATCTTATCTGTGCTGTTACCAGTTCTCTATTTATTCTGTAGTGAACATATTTGTTTTGTTATGGAGAAGGACAAAGCATAACACCAAACCTAGAAAAAAGAGAGAAATTGTCAAATAAAATTTCATAAAGAGAAATTGTCAATCAAAATTTCATAATTGTTGTCCTTATAAATAATTTTTAATTTCTGAATATTAGTAGGCAAGTAGTGTAGCTTTATAATATCAAGTTCATCTAATTTATGAAGACTTCCTCTTTTACCTTTACTGCATCAGCCATAGCTAGTTATTTTTGAAATTCCCTAAAATGAATGCAATCTAGATAACTGAGTGCAATAAGTGAAAAGTCACTTTTGAAGATTGTAAAGGAGTTACCAAAGAGACTCCACTTCATGAACATATGTAAAAGTCACTAAAAATCACTTAATAAAGAGAAATACAAACCTGCATATTGATGAAAATGTCAAGGTTTACTTCAGCGTAGTGCCTTAGATATCACCACCAGCACAAAGAAAACACCCAATATTGCAAAATAAATAGCATATACTTCAAACTGAAACACAAACACATTTTTGGAAAAATTTTATATCTATTATATTAATTGTATTGTATTTTCAAATTATTTTAATTTGTAAAAATATTAATGCTTAATCACTGGATTGAAAGTTATGATTTTGTTGTGATACTTTTTGGATTCTAGACTTCTAGTAGAGTTGATCGAATGTTTAAAAATTTGAGAGCATGGACTTAAGTGCAGTCAGTTCAGAAAAATGAGTCAATTATAAGTATACATATACAACATACATAAATGTTAAACTAGATATTGATTCCTGTGATTGACAGCATTATTACTACCTGGTGAGTGCAAAGGGAAATAGGGGTCAGCAGGTAGGACTGTTTTTCTGGAAATGACTGTGAGACAGTTGGAATAATCCCCCCCCCCCCCCCCCCCCCGCATGCAGCAGCAGCAATTCAACAGGATTTTGCCACTCAAATAGGGGGGCAGATAAAATATATATCTCTTTTTTTCAAAGCTAATAGAATTTTAGACAGGGAAGTCAGGGCCGGATTTAGAATTTTGGCGCCCATAGGCCCAATAATTTTTCCCGCCCCCTAGTCTGGTTAAAGTAAATGTCCTAAAAACCTTCATTATAAAGTTACATCAGAGTTTTTCTTCTTTCTCTCCTTTTTCCTCGCGTTTGTTTCTGAATTCCGCACCATTTGGCTTTGGTTTTTGACTCATTATACAATAAAACTTGACCAATTGCCAATTACACTTATAAAAATGATTGTCGCAATAAAAATACTTAAAGCCAGTGGCACGCACAACGAAATACACACAACACAATTCTCCTCAGCCGTTGACACGAGCAACACTGATAAGAAGACGCCAGCTGATTTATTGCGAGGCGAGGGTGGTAAACCAGTGTCTTGACAATAACATTGCCAAGCGCATGCGCCCCTTACCACTCCGAGCACTTGAGCAGTGGTGGTGAGCTAGTATAATGGAAATACGATACGTACCGCTCGACGACATCCTTACTGTCAGTTCTCCCTTGTTTGAGATCAATGCTGTGTAACGAAGTTGATGCATAGCGTTGAAAAACAGTAAAACTTTACGAACCATTATTTGTTTCAACTATATTAAAAACCAGAATATTTTTGCCCAGTGATATGCTTTTAAATAAATTTAAAAAATATGCTCAGTTATGGCTATTTATTTTTATTTCTAGATTTTTGTTATATATATTTTTCTCTCGGCCGTGCGCTCCCTGGAAGGTTGCGCCCATAGGCCCGGGCCTACTGGGCCTATTGGGAAGTCTGGCCCTGAGGGAAGTGTTTACGAATGATTTGGAACAATCCATTCACTCTTGGGGGGGGGATTTCTATTTTGAATCATTGCAAGAATGAACAATATGGTTAACAGTGAGACTCAATTCATATTGAAATCGGGAGTGAAGCTTTCATTCATTTACTCTCTTGCGGAGGTGGGGCAACATCACCAAATGTAGCAGAGAAACATTCTTTACTTTCTAGACAACCCTCATAGTTGATACATCAAGTAAATATGATATCCTAATTGATATGATTGATTTTTAATTAAAAAAATTTAGAATATTGTACCAGCAGATAACAACATACATTGTAATACAATCTTATTGATGTTAATAAAGACTATACCTGGACTCTAATGCTAAGCCGGTAATCTTGCAAAGCAAAGTATGTAAATATACTCCTGACAACATTTACAGCAAATGTTGTTATTCCAAATATCAGACCATAGCTTTCTCTGTTAATGTGTTTAGCCACTTCAGAACTGAAACAAGTAACAATTATTTAAAAGGATTACTTTTACATTACAACTTAAAAATAATATGACACATTCTCAATTTACTATGGAATTGATTAATAGGGGTGATTTGATTTTTGCATGCTCATGAGTCATGAATATTTGTCCAAGAGTTTTTATGTTTTGGGGAGTGACAGAATATTTTTAAATTTTCTTGTATTGCACTGGTGAAAGACTTAATTCTGAATTTTTAGGAAATAAGATACCTTTTAGCGAATTTCCCCTATAGGGAATTCATTCTTAATAAGACAGGTACCTCATGATGGAGGATGTTACCCTGAATATGAGTGAAGGATGAGTGTGATGATAGTGGCGCGATCTTGTAGCCTTGTTACTGACTAAGGTTGGCATGTTCCTTAGACAGGATTGTTATTTAATAGCCCAACAACCAATGGCAGCTGGCTCCAGAAACGAAGCTATGGTAAGACCTAAGCCCAAGACCATGATAACTATTCGTTTTGGGGCCCCCAGAAGCAAAAAACACCATTCGTTCAAATTTCTAGATATATATATATGTGTGTGTAAGCACGATAGCGCTCGAAAAAATGGTCCGATCGGAATGAAATTTGGCACAGGCATGTAAACTAGTAATTATTCGGATGAATTTGAAAACCAGCCCGATCCGACCAACAGACAGGGGAGTAAAGGGGGATAAACCTCCCAAAAATGGGTTTTTTGGGTTTTTTTACACAGAAAAAAAATCAAATTTTGGTTAACACCATTGAATTCACCTCAAAAAAACAAACAATTTAGTAGCTTGAATCATTGCTCTATGTCCATTGGTTACCGAGATACTGAAAGTGGTAAACACAGTATGTTGTCCCTATGTTAACCTTATGGGAAATAAGTAAAATTCTATCTCTCGCTTATTTCTCAACATATCTTAATAAAACTTGGTTTGTGGCTTCATCTAGATGAGATGTAATGTATTTTAGTCTAAAGTCCCAAAAATTTCAGTTTTTGTGGCAGCAAACCTGCATACTCATTCCCCATGTTATTCTTTTGGAGATTACAAAAACATGTCATATCTCGCTATGTTGCATGGAAATTTTTTTGCATTTGAAATTCGCTGAGTATGCAGGTCTGCTGCATTTTATTTTATTAGTGAGCTTGCTCAACAGAGAACTTTAAAACCAGTCAAAACACAAAAAACTACAAACTGTTTTTTTATGAGTGTCTATACCCCTGGCATTTTCCAAAAGATACTTAAAACACTTAAGAGGGAAAGCGGTCGAAACCCCTCAAATTTTTGGCATTGAACATGCTGGAAAATATACGAGTGCTTGAACTGAAGTCTAAGATGCTAACTGCTAGGTAAACAGAGGGAAATAAACGAGTAATAGCTTGAACTGAAGTCTAAGATCCTAAACATCAGGAATAAAAATAACATGGTTTTTTTTTTGCCCAGGACCGCCTGGTTGTTACTAATCTTGTTATGTTATAGGTTCTTTCTAACCTAAAGGCATAATCAGATGGAAAAAGTCCCGTAATTAATGAATCGTGATTACCAAAAATAAAAAAATAAACAAGTGAAATATATATGTACTGAAATAATAATTAGTATATAAATATTTCACTTGTGTTGTATTTTGCCTGTATTTCAAAGTATATGTAAAAAATCTTGCTAACTTATAAATAAATGACTCGTCTTTAAGAAATATTTTTTTTATAATTATAATTAATTGACAAATTAAAAAAACCAATATCTTATTCATTACACTTTTGATAAAGAAATGTAACACTCAGGTTTCGTTGAAACCCTCAGTAGAAATTGAATGAGAAATTGTCAAAGGCAAGATTCTGCAGCCCTGATACTAAAATAAATGGAAAATACACCCGTTGCAGCAGACCTGCATACTCAGCGAATTTCAATGCAAAAGAGCATATTTTAATCCAACATAGCGAGATTATATATGTTTTTGTAAGCTCCATAACAATAACATGGGGAATGAGTATGTATGTTTGCTGCATCAGGTACGTTAAAACTGGGTGGTTTTAATTCAATATTTAGTAGATCTGAACTAGAAGAAGCCATATACCAAGTTTTATTGAGATATGTTGAGAAATAAGCGAGATATAGAATTTTACTTATTTCCCATAAGGATAACATTGGGACAACGTACTGTGTTTACCACTAGCGATATCTCAATAACCAATGGTCATAAAGTAAAAATTCAAAATACTAAATTATTTGTTTTTTTTTAAGCTGAATTCAATGGCGTAAACAAAAATTACATTATTTTAATTTTTCTATGTAAAAAATCAAATAAACCCATTTTTGGAGGGGTTTACCACCCTTTCCAGTAGTCCAATCAGGCTGTATTTCGAACTCGTCCGAATAATTACTACTTTACTTGTTTGTGCCAAATTTCATTCTGGTTGGACCATTTTTACGTGAGTTATCGTGCTTAAAGACACACACATATATATACATATATGAAAATGAACAAATAGTGTTTTTGGCATCTGGGGACCTCAAAACCAAACGTTATGATGGTCTTGGGCTTAAGTCTTACCATGAGACCTACGGTAACAGCTTCTTCCCTATAGGGGAAATTCGCTAAAAGCAGAAATAAATATCTCAGAGACCAATGGACTTAGAGTGATGATTCAAAGAACCAAATTGTTCATTTTTTTTAGCTGAACTAAATGGTGAAAACAATAATTTTATTAGTTTAACTTTTGAATTTTAAAAATAAAAAAACACATTTTTTGGGAGTGAATGGAGCATTTCAGGCCGTGTCACATTGGTCAAGTAACTCAGCCGAGTTGCTCTAGGATCAGCTGATTCCTATAGTTTTAGAACTGTCAACTCAACTCGCCTATTTGAAAACGGTCTGTTTACATTGGTCGAGTTGATGGTCGAGTCTAACTCGCCCGTCTACCTCGCCTTGGACTCGACCAATGTGACGCGGCCTTGGATGTGTCGATTTGGCTAGTTTATGAAATTTTCTGAGAGAACCTAGTTTTACATGTCTGTTCTAAATTTTGTTGGGATTGGACCATTTTTGTGAGAGTAAACCTGCTAACAGAGACACAAAAAATAAAATTCTATTTCCCATATAAGCCCATGTTAAAATCATGATTTGTGAAGGTAAAAAAGCGTTTTCAAAATAAACTTGCTCTACATCCAGAAAGTACACATAAAAACCTATTAATTAATAAATATATGTAGGGCCTGAGGTTGGATATGTTTTGAATATTTCTGTTAGACATATACATAGACACACTTTTTTGGACAAAACATTATTTTCATGTGATACATACAGAACAGGTGCATCATCAATGGTTGATCTAAATCAAACTGAAAATACAAATAATTAACAGAAAAACAAACAGCTTAAGCTAACATTTCAAAATGAAAAAATTGAATTCTTGCAGGTCATAAAAAAGGAGAACATTTTTTAATTTTTCTTTAATTTGGTCTGCTCTCAAATTTGTATATTGAAGAGGTAATTTGTTGTACATCTATAAGCCTGCATACAAAGGACTTCTTTCAAATGATGTTCAGTGGTGATTAGGCAACCTACATAAATTTTCATGTCTAGTACTGACGAATTAGTTTTCTGTCTAGCTAAATTGATGGGAATAGCTTGCTCCAGAGGAAATTCGCTAAAACCTAGAGAAAAATATCATAACTTTCCTAAACTAGTTGGTATTCATATTTTTAAACTTAATTTTAATTCTATAAACCACCATCACTCACTTGGCGACAGTGATGGCCGTCTGGTATATGACTGCGAGCAGTACGAAGGTGATGTATGCGACAAGCTCGTAGCTCGTACTGCTCGAGACGTAGAGCAGAGCTGCAATCACCAGCGAGCAGACAGCCAGCAGCGGCTCACCTGCCTTGCGCCAGTCCAGCTGCACTCGACCCACCGCCATCGTGCCCAGTGCCCCTGCGGACGGCACAATGTTACAGAGATGATGTATGCGACGAGCTCGTAGCTCGTACTGCTCGAGACATAGAGCAGAGCTGCTATCACCAACGAGCAGACAGCCAGCAGCGGCTCACCTGCCTTGCGCCAGTCCAGCCGCACTCGACCCACCGCCATCGAGCCCAGCGCCCCTGCGGACACCACGACGTTACGAAGGTGACGTACGCGACGAGCTCGTAACTCGTGCTGCTCGAGACGTAGAGCAGAGCCGCGATCACCAGTGAGCAGACAGCCAGCAGCGGCTCGCCTGCCTTGCGCCAGTCCAGCTGCACTCGACCCACCGCCATCGCGCCCAGCGCCCCTGCGGACACCACGATGTTACTGGGTAACTTTTGCAACTTGATGTTACGATCACTTGCTGCATCTCACATAAAAAATCAATAGCTGTTTGAAAAAAGTTTCCCTCATAAATATGGGGATCCAAGTTTGAATCACTGAAAATAACTCAGTGAGAATAAAGAAACTGAATGAAAAACTACTTCCACACAATAAGGTTGAATTTGGCTAAAAGGAGGGCTGGCCATCAGTTTAATTTTAGGCAGGTTTCATTATCAGGGTACGATCACCTACCATGAAACACTGGCTCATTTATGCTAGTCACTTACTATGTTATCTGTGTGTTGTCAAGATGGAAATAATCAGTGCTCCCACACAGAGGAAGCGGCGAAGATATATACTTCCATGGTGGCTGCAGAGTTGATCAGCTTGTGTTTATTTTTGCCACAAAGCTCTGAGTAGAAGCAGCATGGTCAATGCTACCTTGATTTTAATCTTGATCCTTTATATTCTGTGGAGTCAGTAAATTTAGGACACAATATATTTCGTTTTAGAGACCAATATTAGCTTTGAACTTCTATTTCCTTCTTTGAGCACATGCGTGTTCTGGGCTATATGCACATCTGCCTCATGTCTTGAATATCTCAATATCTTTAGTTGGAAATGGGTGTCTAAAAACATGGGAAGATGAAGTTGTTGGACATGGGCGTTTTAACGCCTGTTGATATGATGAAGTTGAAGGACATAAATGAGGCGAATAATGACCACCATGTACATATGTCCCATGTTTCATCAACTTGGGGGGTCATTAACAGCAGTAACAAAGTAATATCAGTCTTAAAGAACAACACTCATAAACTTACAGCGACTTCTAGCTTTCGAGGGCTCTTGTGAAGAGTGACTTCTGCAAATAATAAGTTCAGCCAAGTCAGACTGGACATTTTGTTTTAAGGGCAATGTTAAAGTAATAGAACAATACTTAACCACTAAGAACAACTTAGAAGGGCCACTTAGAACAATAAGTCAAATAGACTCACCGAACAGTGTGAAGGCAGTCTCGACAGCCCCGTTGTACTGCACGCCGGTCGAGTGGCCCTCCTGCCGCACCACCTGCCACAGCACCTGGCAGTACGAGGCGGCCATGTTGAAGCCGCAGGTGGCCAACGCCCACCACAGCGCCCACTTGCACACGTACACGTTGGTGAACGCTGCCACCAGGTCGCGCCATATCAGCCGCACCACCGTGCCGCAACCGTGTCTCACCGGCCCCTTCTGCAAGACAATGCTGTTAATCAGATTTTAGGTATCAGAAAACCCTATGTTTACAACAAAAGCCTTAAAGCCATCAATATTTTGATCATACATGCTAATTATTGTACCTGTACTCTTGTCTCAGGGACCAGTTGTAGGGCGTTGCGTTGTTTGCCTTCAAAAATGATCACAGCAATATTTTGAACGAAAAACTAAAATACAATTCAAACAGATTATTTGACCACATTTCTTACTTTCAGGATAAAACAACAAGTCAGCTGATGATTCAAGGTCAAGTTGGGGTGGGAAAGACTGTTTCCTCCAGTCGGTGTCTATTGCTGGCTAGCGCAAGTACTCAATGTTTTATTAAGTGTCGTATGTGTCATGTGAATTATTAAATTTTTTTTAATTATTTAAGTTATATGACAATTTAATGTTTATGACAATTTTGGATCATTCCCAGACGATGAAACGTTAGTTTTGAAACATATGTAGGAAATTCTACATGGTTAGAACTGTTGACTGAAGGTTTATGTAAACCATATTTTAATAGTCAGTTAACAGTTCTGGAGGTAAACAACAATAAATAAGTCAAATATTTTGAAACAATATGGTGACCAAATATATATTTACCATATCATCAGTATCTGATTCATCCTGTGAAGTGTGCCTGTGAAAGTACATACTCCGGTCCACTGAGGGCAGCAATACTGCCCAGATCAGAGCAACCACTTCGCCTGAAACATTTTCAAAATTTTAACATCTTAACATAGTTTTGTAGTCATTTTCGGGTATTTGAAGGACAATATTTGAAGTTGTCTCAACATTATAGACTTTTTTAAATGTATCATGTTTCAACTTCTCTTACTCATGGTTTTATTTTCCTTTGAAGACTCCCACAACTTGCTCTACCTTGGCTTAATCTCATTGAAACAAGTGTAAGATACCGTATCTTTTGGCATCGTATTATTTACACATCACTAAACCATTATGAGATTCAGAAGGGTAACTGTTTATTTCACAACCTAACTACAGTACATTGTATAATTTACAATTTAGTATTCAAATGTGCATGTTATTACATGAGCTTTTCTTTTAAAAACTTATGAGATGGTGAAAAAATGTGCGCAACCCACATTATTTTAAGCAAAGAATTAATACATGTCCTATTTAACCCTTCTCTTTTCTAGGCCTTTATTTTCGACCATGCTACCTACCTCTGTGATATGTAACCCTTTGTGCTTAAATAGTTCATTTAATATTTGTTCTACACTGGCCATCGCCATTTCTGAGTCAGCTCAGAATTGTTTTGGCAACCTTGTTTAAGGAAGTACAAAGGAAAGTACAAAGATAGTGAAAGAATTTTAAGTATACATAGCCTTTTTTTATTCTATGACATACTTGCAACAGTTATCCAAAGAAGTCCTTGGAGTGAAGTTAGGTTGAAGTAGACAACTGTTTGAGCGACTATCCCACAAAGACACTTTCCAGCAAGATGTGCACTTCTAGCGTAGCTAGTTACTTCTTGAAAATGCTCTTTGCCCACTTTTGCATAAATGTAAGTAAAGTAGGCAACTTCCCCTGCCATGTGAACACCATAAAAAATCTCCTCAATCTATATAAACAATTGATGTTCACTACTTGAGACGTAAACATCATACTAAATACAAATTACAAATTTATTTGAATAGTCTGCTTGCATATACTGTACTTGGATTAGTTAAAAAGATTGAGTTTTTGCAGTTTTCACATTTTGAGTTTCTTAATTTTGGTTCAAAGTTGTTTAGAATAAAAGAAATAACACAAAATGTCACATTTTTACAAAATAGTTGGTGTTGAAAAATTTGGTATATTAACATACGTACAATAATTAAATGACTTAAGGCACATCAGTTTAAGTGGTTAAATCTATATATCGGTCCCAAGCAGGCTGGATAAGAGAGAGCCTAATGTAAATACTTTCATGCTAAAAACCTTTTTAGGAAAACTCAAGAACGACATAGATGCAGTCCCACAAAGACATGTGGTGTGTTACATCTTAGCTATGGGAACTGTTTACACCTCAAGCAATTGTAGTGGAGTGAAGTAATCAGAAACCACATCTGATCTTTGAAGTCGTACTAACCTGATGTGTTAACATTATCTAACAACTGACTATTTATATATCTTTATTATAGTTTGCAAACACTGTTGATGTTTGCTGAAATTAATTGTTTATTGTTATTAATTGTTTATATTGTTTATTGTCCTAATCATTAACAATAAACAATGTCTGACAGCTGCGGCAGTGGAGTAGGCCAAAGCTTAAGATATAACACACCAAATGTATAGAGGATTAGAATTCTAACACAAAAAGCAATTGTAAATTTTAAAATATATGGCGACAGAATATTAAAATTCACTGAAATATACCTCAGTCATGTACTAATTACTGACTTCTCTTTACATTATTTTTTCTGAAGCCTACTAAAAAAATAGATTCTCCAGAAATGATAATCCTTTATATTTTTGTAAAAATATGATTTATGTTTGATACCAGATATTCCAAAGGATCAAAGTTAAAAAATAATTTAAACTGTTATGTCACTGACCTGCATCTGAAAAACTCCTCTTCCATAGATAAGCATTAGAAAAGCTATAATTGCACAAATTGCTTGTAATATTATTATGATTTTGTATCGTAAATAATCAGTTATCAAAAAAACTATAACTAACGAGGCCATGGCTGAGTATGTTGACACTGGAAATATTTCATGGTTAATCTGAAAAGAAACGAAATAAAATTAATTAACTGATTTATAACAATTTGTACATTATATGCTTTCCAAAGAAATTTGTACAAATTAATCAGAAGTTAATTTTGATGATAGTTAGTTTATTTATTTATTTAGTACTACTAACTATATTCAACTATATGATATACTATAGTACTATGCAAAAAAACTGTGTCATTGACTCTAATGTGTATTCCATCTGTACCATAGTAATGCATAAAACAGACTCCTGCTATTCGGCTTCTGTTGGATCAGCCGCCAGATGGTCTTGCTGGTCTTAAGAGGATGAATCATATATGTCAAATCACCACTCCATGCTGTGGACGAATGACGTTCGACAGGACTTAACTTGAATGTTTAATTTCCGGCCTTAGAATTAGACATTTTATATCAGCTTATTTTACAGGGGAGTTTGTAATTGATCAGTCGCAAGTTGCCTGCAACAAACCGTTTTGTTAGGCAGTGAGATTTCACCTATGTTCGCCTATCAGTAAGATGTACATATGTTTTTTTTGTTTTTTTTTGTATGGGGCAGAATTGTTTTTGGGAATGATCATTGTCAATAAATGTAAGTTTTATAAGTATGCAAGTTTATGAAAAAAATATTTTCTAAAATGAGTGAAAAATGTAAACATGTGTTTGTGACAAAGGGTCAGAACACTCTGGATATTAGGGAATCAGTACAAAAGTCATTGTAGCAAAAGGAAATAATAGATTTCTTTTATTTTTATAGATTATGAGGCAAGTAATACGTGTACAGTAATTTCCTCAAATATATTTATAGTTTTGTAAAGTACGTTATGTGTTTTCTACCAAGTTTTATCTTTGGTGTTGGTCAGGGGCGGACTGGCCATGTGGGCATTCGGGCAAATGCCTGAAGGGCTGGCCTCTTAAGGTCAGAAAAAGGCCTGTGGATTGAAAAAAAGAGGGCCTAAACCAAAATATAAATCAGCCTCTTTTGTTGCTGAGCTGAGGGTGGCCCTTGTGGATCTATGTGGCTGATGGCCCGTCCAAATAATTGTTCGATAAAAGTTACTGTGAGAGAGAGACCGCGGCACAGTGTCGGAATTACGGCCGCCGCGGCCCTAAGCCAGATTACGGTGCGGCCCCTTTGAGCATCCTAACGGACTTGTAAAAAGGTAGGCCTTTTTAGCTCAAAGTTTTGCAGCCTAGTTATGCCCTCATATATTCACTAAAAATACCTTATTTCCAAACGTTGCGGCCCCTGTCGGCGCACGGCCCTAAGCCCGGGCTTTGTGATCTGTCATTCATACTTGGCTTAAAATATCTACCTGGGTAGGTTGCCATCTCAAGCAATGTATTACTGTATGTTGCTTAGTTATTTTATGTTAGTAAAACGAATAATTCTTGTTTTTGGTTAAGTGTACTATACATTATTTAGTTTAGTTTAATATCGTTTCATAATATTAAGGTATATTTTATTGATAGTGAAATAATAGAATAACAAACTTGACCTTGATTTAGGTTATTGGTGGTTATCGATGTGTTTCTTTTTTATTACTGATGGTGGTCGGAATAGTATATTGAATGAGTCAAGACAACCTAACGCAATAGGTTTATAATTTATATTGGTATCGGAATACAGAAACATAATAATGAGCGGAGTGGTGGAGTAGGAGTTTATTTACACGGAATTGAAAATTGATATTGCCCATGAATCACTAACAAATATACGGAACATAACAGGTGATGATTTCAAGAGAAGGGAATGCCAAAAACTAAAATTATACGTCGAACAGTGCAGTAGAGTGGGCGCGGGGGAGGGTAGGGGGGCGCCCGGAAGTCTATTGTCTCCCTATTGTTTGACTTCTTGTGTGCCACGCAGTTACCCGAAACACTACTACCATATGAATGTGTACTCTGCTTATTTCTTTTCTCTGGCAACATACAATACATTGGTTGAAATGGCAACCTACCCACATAGATATTTTAAGCCAAGTATGTGTGACAGATCACAAAGCCCGGGCTTAGGGCCGTGCACCGATAGGGGCCACAACGTTTGGAAATAAGGTCAGCCTAAATATTTGATTCTGACAATCAATTTCTCAAAACAAATTTTTGCAATACATTTGCTTACAACTGAATTTCTTGATTATGACAACTTATAAATCTCAGGGTGGTAGTAGATTTGAAAAAAAATTTGACATGCTTCTAGGAATTTCTAGGTGTTCAGATAGCCTTAAAACACTATTTTGGGTTCCACATTTTGCAAATTTTCCCGGGGATGGGCCCCCCAGTTGTTTTTTTTCTGGGGGGTACTCCAAGACCCCCCTGAAGTTTGCCCCCCTTCTTTCCTGTCTGGGGCTGGTTGCCTGAAGAATGCCAGGGCCGTTTTTCGCTCCCAGTCCGCCCCTGGTATTTGGTGCAGTATTTACTTTTTGATGTGTTGCAAAAACATATTTACCAGTGGCACAACATGACAATTTCTACGTCAGACGTTAGAATATTCTCTTTCGTAAGTACTTAATGTCGTAAAAATGTTTAAAAAAGCCCCAAGTTGATTTAATATGGTTATTTTAAACTTTGATTGCACATGAGGTTAGTTCGGCCAGTGGTCCGGTCCCAAGGAGGTCGAACTAGAGGGAGTCTACTGTATGTACCAATTTTTTTCACAATTTTGTATCACAGGGCAGTTGAGAAACCAGTATTCTGCATGAAGCTTTGTCAAAATTCCTTGAAACCATTATCTTTTTCCAAATTGCTTGTAACAGCAATAAATTGAATAAATGTAATGAAGTACAAGGGCAAAGAAAATCGAGCAATCAATCAAATGTAAACATGACTTTTGATTCTTGTCAAAAACTACCTCATTTGCTGTTAGGTTAAGAGGAGCGGAAGTCATGTAAGGCACTATATAAGGCTCTGCAGGTCGCATCTCTTTGAATACTCCGTAGATACAAAGTAGAATAGATATTTTCATGTAGTAGTCCATCTCTGTTCGTTATTTTTAAATCTGAAAAGGTGCATAGCTGTACAGTACAGTATTTGTTATATAATTTTGTCATTTGAAAAATTAACATATAACAGTTTGGCAAATATGACTATCATGTGTCAATATTCAGAATAAGATTTTAAAACTTTGATATATAAGCTTTTTATGACATTGGCCTCTTGAGTTTAGCGTTATCTATTGCATACAAAGTGTTTTGTCTGGCAACACATTAAAACATTTGTATATTACAATTCCATTACACATAACAGTGCATTAGTTACATCCATGTGTCCTTTAGAAATCTTTTTCATGAAATAACGATATGGTAATTAATGAAGTCGTCTTTTTTATGTCCTTTAACTTGCCATGACTCCAATTAATCTTTGATGGTTAAGAGAAAATTAAAATTTTGATAAAGCAATCTTACCTCTTTAAGAGCAGATGGCAAAAACAGCTGATTTAAATAAATTTTATCTCTAGTTTTAGATGTGAAACCAACCACTTGCAAAAGCTCTTCCAAGACAGATTATCTAAAAATTAAACACCAAGATTACACTTATCTCGGCTACTTGGACTGTAGACTAACCATAAACATTACACTCGGGTTCTTTGTTTGTTATCAAGGTAATTAGATATGTAGTTGACTGCTATTAGAAAAGTAATCTGGAAAGAAACAAAGTAAGGCATGTGGAAGATAAAACTGTATTTAAAAAAACCTGACACGCATACCTTAGGTTCTCTCCACAGAACAATCATGTTTTTTATTATCGGTTATTTGGTATAGTTAAGATGCTGACCAACAGTGCAGGGTATTTTAAGGTGAATATGAATGAATGATGATGAGTTTAGAATGTGTGTGGGTTTAAAAATTTTGCTACTGGCAAAGACCAACCATCATTTGCCATGATCATTATTTAAAAGCCAAATAAATTATTAGTGACAGCTGAATCCAGAAACAACTTTAAACCTTTTATCAGAATCAGTCTGGTGACCCCTGAATTTGTGGTTAGGAATTATAACCATTACATCACCTATCCAATTTTCATTAAAAATTACCTCAATCCATTCAGAAGGAAAATTTTGATCTCTAATTCTTATTTGTTGTTTAAACAACAAAATCATCATTTACCAATAAATTAATACTGAAGTGGAATACTAAAAACTACAATATACAATATTTCTCCCATTAGTTCTTGTATAATTTGTAGTTTTAATATATTTCTTAAATAGTGACCTTGATTCTGTGGTTACAAAAATAAATTCATTTAAAATTTATTTTAATTTTGGGATGCTACATGTAATTCTAATGGTGGTAGCCCATGGGCAGTGCAATCTGTACACCACATGTGCCAGTTTTAGAGAAGCAGGGAAATGATAAGAGAAGGGGATTCTTAAATTAAAATTAAAAACTTAAATTCAAACTCAATGCCAATGATAAAATTCAAATAAAACATAGTTTAATTAACTTCTGGTGAGATTGGGTTATAATATTGCAAACACAGTTTAATAGGCTGCTTCTCTCTACAAAACTCTAACTATAACGGCCGAGCTGGATTTTGGAAAATACAGATTTTTTTTTGTCAGACATAAGTTGGCTGCCAGGTTGTGTGTCCAACCAGTATGAGCAACACATGTCTTCGCTGCCCTGTGCACTGACACCCAAAAAGACTCAGATAAATCAACTTATGGTAGGTTCTATAAAGCTTTTAATAACATCATACAGTACCGGACTGCCATTCTGTAAACATAGAGCACTGTAGACAAATTAATATGATAGTGGTGTCACAGTATACAAACATCGACTTTCTAAAAAACCAGTATCATCATCAGGTTGCAGGAAATTAAAACTATCTCATTTTGAGCTGGGGTAAAAGGAACATTTTTATCTTGTTGTGGGGAAAGGTCAAGAGACCCTTTGAGAGTTTTTGTAGCTTGGGGGGGGGGGGGGGAGCTGGATCTTTGCATGGGCATTGAAACTCTAAACCGCTGAATTCTATTGAATGGAAACAAAAATGGTCGTCTCTTCCTGCAATAAGGCTAATTTAATTATTTCAAGATTATTGCTACAGTAATATACGTCAAAGTGGTTTTAATGGTCTTAAACCATTGGGTGTTTTTGCTTTGCAAGATTTTTTTTCAGTACTTCCCTCATACATAAACATACTCAAAATTCTTTTGTGATTCTTTAGAAAGGGGGATATTCTTTTTACATCCTTTGAAAAGAATCCTGTACATGAATATATGCACAAAGAATATTTTTTCTGAAGAATTTTGTATATGTATATTTATATTTGTTATTAGTCAAATATCTATTTGATTCCTCCTTTCTGTTCACTATGTGGCAATATACGTGTATCAAATGATAAAAGTCTGGCAGAGGCCAGAAATCGACATATGTATTCAGTTAGATTCGGTACATTCAACTCAAATTTGCATACTGTGAGCTAGAGTAAATATTGACTGACCTTGGTGTCACTGTTTAGGAAATGGTTTTAAACAGAGCTTGAGAAAAAGTCAAAACGCCAGCATTACCTAAGTCGTTAAGCCACAGTGATGAAGTTATTTCTAATTTTGGTAAGTTATTCAAATCTCAGGGTTTTATATAAGTAATGAATGAATGATTGCTTGGTTATTAGTTTGTTTGCACAATTTTCTCAAAAACAGCTACTTACAATTTTCATAAAATTTAGGAAATAAGTTATTTTTGGTTTAAAACCATGTTATTTTAAATGATTATTCATTAGTTATCTGCATATAACATTATACAATATAATGATAAATAATGTAGTCATTGGTATGAAAACCTAATGCAAATAACGTCCATGTCAGAGCATCCTCTCCTCTTATGTGACAGCTGATTAAAGATGTATATTTATTGCTTTCTGATTTATTATTCTCTGATATTTCATCGAGCAACACTCTGTCCTCCTGGTACCTCCTTACGATTTAAATCATTTACAATGCAATTAGTTTCAAAGAATAAAAATTATTATTTTTATAACAAATTAAAGTTTTGCCTCTTTTTTAGGTTCTTTTGGTTGTTTGTGAGTCTAAGGGTAAGTAAACTACGGTACTTTCTTTACATTAACAAGTCTTTACATTCACAATTTGATGATAAAATATAAATTTTCTCAAGAAAATTTAGCAAGTTTCAAAGCTCAGTCAATAGTAAGATCAATATTTTTCTTCATTAACAACAAAGATTCCCACAAATAGTATATTTCATTACTAGGACCTAAAGTGACGCTTTTCGTACAAGGTCAAGTTTTACTACCGAGGCTGTAAGCCGAGGTTGAAAAATGACCGAGTAACGAAAAGCAGCTTTAGGTCCGTATGATGAACTATATTTTTCGTTATATTGCTCAATACAACATGCAAACTACTACTTAAGAAAACCAAAATGATACAGCTTGTTTACCTTTAAAGATACCTCCCAATGATGCTTCAATCTTGTTCTTGCTATTTGAAGCAATCAGCTGATCGTTTCATTTGTGTTAGGTTAGACTAATGGCAATGAACAACAATCGACATATCGAACGCATGCAATAATCGAATGGTGAAATAAGCGAGTTTCACAGATTGATTAAACCGACAACAATGCAACAATGAATTATTGCAATTAAATATAATAACCGATAACCACTCCCGATCCAATCGTTAGCTTACCATCTACGGTGACGTACAATAACGATGAATGTTTCGATTATTTTTAATTGAATAAAGATTGTTCGATTATTTCCCTCGAATCAAAAGTATCATCATCAATGATTTTTTGGTCCTAGGAAAATAACAATCATCAAATCATATGTTACTATCCAAGGACTAAAAATAACAACTTTTGAATCCCAACGCATGTGTCAAAAGCAGCTGTTTTTGAAGCAGTATGACAAAATAGTATTTTTCATTACAAGGACCTAAAGTGACTCTTTTCGTACAAGGTCAAATTTTACAACCGAGGCTGTAAACCGAGGTTGAAAAATGACCGAGTAACGAAAAGCAGCTTTAGATCCGTGTGATGAACTAGATTTTTCGTTATATTGCTCAATACAATATGTAAACTACTTAAGAAAACCAAAATGTTACAGCTTGTTTACCTTTAAAGATGCCTTCAAAAGATGCCACCGTCTTGTTCTTGCTATTTTAAGCAATCAGCTGATTGTCTGTTTCATTTGTGTTAGGGTAGACTGACAACAATGAACAACTATCGACGTATCGAACGCATGTAATAATCGATTGGTGAAATGAGCGAGTTTCACAAATTGATTAAACTGACAACAATGAATGTTTCGATAATAACGATGAATGTTTCGATTATTTGTAATCGAATGAATATTGTTAGATTATTACGACGTACTCGGCACTTTTTGACTTTTATAGTCCTAGGACTATAAAGAGTCAGCTGGTATCGAGGACATCAGCTTTTAATTCCTAGGAATAAAAAGAGTGTATTTAGGTCCAGAAAACATGCATTAAAAACATCTGTTTTTGAAGCAGTATAACGAAAAATTTATTTTCAGGTTTCAAGAGATTACATTCAATGTTCATGAGTTAAAAAAAAACTTCAAGATTTCAAAATGTATTTGTGATCAGATTACAGTACTGTTTGATTCAAAGAAAACAATCAGTTTTTATAATTGTGCTTTATACAGGGTGTTGATAAAAAACCCTTCAGGACTTCGGGATATGGTTACTTACATCAAAACTAAGAAAAAAGTTCCTATAAACATGGGTCCTAAAATGCTCGGTTATCCGTCTGTCGGTCTGTATGAGTTTATAACATGATTTTGCATAACTTTGGAACTACTAAAGATATCAACTTCAAACGTGGTACGTATATGCTGACTAATAGGACCTATTTTGGTGCGGAGTATCAAGTTTCTACTTTGTACCATTTCAAAATGGCGGCCATTTTTATATTTTAAAATTTAATTTCTTAAAAACCGTAAACTTTACAAAAATCTTACAAGAGACAAAAAAGTTGCGCAATTTTATTTCCTACAAACTAATATAAAGATTATTAAGATTGAACGACATCTAACGGAGTTATTGCAAATTTTCCATTAGAATTGAAGCAAATTTCCTACAACTGCCATAAACAAGCATGTATTCTGATGAATAAATTGCATTAGCTCTGTTAATTGTTGTTCGATCTTAATAATCTTTATATGGTTTTGTAGGAAATAAAATTGCGCAACACTTTTTTGTCTCTTGTAAGATTTTTGCAAAATTTACGATTTTTAAGATATTAAGTTTTAAAATATAAAAATGGCCACCATTTTGAAATGATAAAAAGTAGAAACTTGATACTCCGCACCAAAATAGGTCCTATTAATCAGCATATACGTACTAAGTTTGAAGTTGATATCTTTAGTAGTTCCAAAGTTATGCAAAATCATGTTAAAAACACATACAGACTGACAGACGGATAACCGAGCATTTTAGGACCCATATTTATGGGAACTTTTTTCTTAGTTTTGATGTAAGTAACCATATCCCGAAGTCCTGAAGGGTTTTTTATCAACACCCTGTATAATTGTGTTTACATATTTACAAACATTTTATCAACTCTAAACACTTATAAAACATCAGGCATAGAATTATGGGGAAGAGGGGGCAGGTGGGCACACCTGTCCCAGGCAATATTAACAAAGAAAAAATCAATAATTATTCGTAAAATTTGAAAATATGGACACGCCAATTAGAGAGAAAACTAGTGCCATAATCTGTATATTTAATTTAATTTTAATTTTTGTTACCTTAAAAACTAGAATCCCTATGATTTTTGGACTAGATTTTCAGATGAACTACAATCCAAGAAAATATTAGCATCAAGGATACAATGTATGTGCACACCTTCTGTTGTAAAACAGACACGAAAAACCTTTACGTTTTTTGTTATTTTTTTGTTTTGTTGTGCGTTAGGTCAAATGCTTTGGGTAGAGTCAGTCGCTTACCACTCCTTTACTTATCATTATATTATGTCTATAAAAGAAATAATATTTTTTTAGGTATGTATCTTTTTCATCTTTTTTTTATTTTAATACATAATTAGCTTTTTGTTGTATGTTAGAAAAATAAGTCTGTGTATGTTGCCCCGTAATGTTCAACTTCACAAAAATTACAGAGAATCTGTGTAGACGGAGAGAGAGTGATCACATCCTAATATTAATTTTCAACGTAAATCAAAAGAATATGTATTGAACTAAAGAGAAAACAATTTAATACAAAATCTTCTTCATTTTATAAGTTTAGTATCCAACACACTTGATTAAAGAAATACTGTAAAGTAATTAAACATTTTATATTTTAGTAATACAACACATAACCAAAATCCTAAATCATAACATAAACATAAAACATTATAAATAATCAGGGGATCAGCTGATTATATAAACTATTACAGAGAGTAACTATATATCAATAAGACAAAGAGGAGTAGGACTCCAAGTTGTTTGTAGCAAACCAATTTCTGTAGAGCAAAGTAAATGTGGAGTCACCATAAAAAAATGTATCTATTGAAAATATTATATTTTTAAAGTGTGTCTGAGAAAATATAAATGCTTAAAAATTATATATTTTAAATGATGTCTTAATGCCATCTACTGGAATAGAGGTATATTTTGTTGTAAGGATAACTAGGGGCAAAAAATTCAGCTATGCCCCCCTAACAAATCTCCAAATTCTGGCCCAAATGAGACATAACGTTTCAAAAAAAAGTTCTCTGAATTATTTACAATAATATATTTATGTAAATATTTGTTATTGATGTTGAATTATTTTGTCAAAATGAATTAATATATGTTATTTTTTCAGTGCTAGATATTACTATAGAAAAACCGAAGAGGGGCCTCGGTTTACTGAATACTATGCAAAGGAAGTCGTGGCACACTCCAGGTTTTAAATTGGAATGTTTAACTCTGTTCAAACCCCATTACTATCAGTTAGAATATCTTAATTTATTGGAGCTTGTTCAGTACGTATCTGTTCTACACAATACATCAGATGACGCTTTTGGCCATGAAACTGACTTGGCCTACATGTACATGGATTCTTGTGATGACATAGATAACATCAATGTTAAGGGGAACAAGTTTGAGGTGAAGCTACCCAGAAACACATGGGCATATGTTGAAGATCGTGTATTGAAAGGAAAAGAGTTTGATCACAGTCAACTGCCTAAGACAACGTGGCAGTAAAAACACTGCTCCGAGTAAGGCAATATCTAGCTAGAGAATTAATTTTCACCGACTAAAGCCAAGATGCTGTTGCATGCTATATTTCAAAAAGACTTGTTACTGTTAAAAAAAAATAATCAGCATTACAATTTTTAGGCAAAAATGCTTCAATTTGTTTTTTACCAACCTTATCACACAACACAATTTTCTGACTATGAACAAAAGGTTAACAGTGGAGCAAGGGGCTTGCGTGGAGTCGAGGAGGCCATAAAGATTTGTAACACTTGCAAAAGAAAAAAGTCCAATCTTTTGGTCCATAATTGAGAACCTTAGCCGAGGCAGAGAGGAGAATTTACTCCAGACTTGATAAAGGCTCTCATTAGTGACCAAAATATTGATTTTTTCTTCGTAAAGAGTTGCGGATCTTGATGGCCTATTCGTCCAGGTAGGCCAGGAATATAGGAGCGATTATGTTCTTTTATACTACTGGCAGAGTTGCACCAATTACAGAAGCAAAAACCAATATGAAGAAACAGGTTCTCGTAATACAGACTGAATAATTAATCCATAAATAAGAAACAATTAGTCCAGATTTTGTCAGATAACTATTGCAAATATGTTAGTGTTTTACAAAAATTCGGACTAACAGACAAACATTTTATTTTTTTCAGAATGATACCACAAAAATTGGACTAAATATTTTGTAAAATAAATTTCTTTAATCGAAAATCAAATTAGTCCTGTATTAAATTTCACTTTACACATCCAATTGTTTTTTGTTTGTTTGCCCTCTCATCTATGTTGAGTATAAAACCATTATTATTTTTTCTATAAAAGTTATTGGTCACTTTATTTCAATACTGACATAAATTGTCATTCCTAATGTTTTAGATTGTTTACAAAGGATAAAATGTTTTATTTGGCATGGATTGGTCAAGATGAGATTCTACAGGTGCATGATTCTTTTCCCCCTTCCATGTTGCCACTAGGAATTTTGTTACTTGTAACTACATTGTGTTAGTGACTTTAATATTTTACGAATGTAACAAAAATGAATCATGTAAAAAATTGGTTTTCGGTAATAGATCAAGGTATAAAAACACAGATTAAATACTTATTAACATGTCTTATAGTTTATTTATTTTTTATAACAAAATAGTATACTATTTAA
Organism: Flexamia atlantica; assembly: GCA_035578135.1. Taxonomy (NCBI): domain Eukaryota; kingdom Metazoa; phylum Arthropoda; class Insecta; order Hemiptera; family Cicadellidae; genus Flexamia; species Flexamia atlantica. The sequence continues at coordinate 18,910,529 of JAQJVK010000012.1, read as the reverse complement.
AATACATTATTTAACAATATAATATCAATATTCAGTGCCTTAAAGCTTTTTAAAAGAAATACCATACTTTAATATTTATAATGCACTTTTTTTTAAATGTAAAACTTGAATTATTTTTTTGTTTGTAAAAATAGGAAAAAATTATGGATATCATAAAATTTTGTAATTTATACTTATTTAACAAAATTAAATATTACGTTTTGCATTCACAAATAAAAAAAGAAGAAAGCTCCGAGATCATTGATATTTACACTTGGTTGAAAGGTATAATTTAATTTCCCATGAATATTGTTTTGTTTGGGAGTGTGAGTAATTACTGATTACGTATATCACTTTAATACAGATCATTATTACCTCACACATCTCCTAAGTACATAACAAAGTTAACATTGAATAGTTGTAAAAGTAAAATGTCTGGGGTAACATTAATGACTAGACCTGTGTGGTCACAAAGGGTATTAATTAATTTTTATGAATGAACAACTGGATATTTTTATACACTACTAGTATTTTTATACCACAAACTATATTTTATCTCACAAAATTCTATATTTTATACCACAAAATTCCCACTAGTAATATTTTTATACCACAAACTAGTACTGAGTGCATGAAATAGGGCGGGCAGCAAAAACTGTAAACTCGTCAAATTATCTGCTGAACCTCAGCTGGATTGAATAAATGAAATGTATTTTATGGATTGTCAAAAACTTGTTTACTTTTTCTGGGCCCTGTTACATGTGTTTACTTTTTCAGGGCCCTGTTACATGTAAATTTGTGTCTATTTCAACATTTATATCCATGCCAAAACTGTGGGCGTTTGGCAATTCGCAGGATAATGAGAGAGGGCTCAACATGAAGGGCTCAACAAAAATACCAGGGACTCGGGAAAAATACTACCCGCCTCCTTGAAAGTTTGCAAAGCTTGAAGTTTGCTTGAAGTTTACTAGAAAATGAGAAGTAGCGAAAAATGTCTGCCATTTAAAAAGCACTGGCATCTAAAAATATCTGCTTTGTATGCATAAAACATATGGTGCTGATACTTGATTTAAAACCATGTCATGGTTATTAAAATATGGTGAATGTAAAAGCCAGTTTACTATAAAAGTAATCTGCACTATAATAAAGAAGGATTGTTTTAATTTAAATTTTCCTCTATTAGGGGCTTTTAGCCCCTTCAAGCCACTAGTACACTAGTATGATCATATAGCTTAACTACCCAAACAAATAATAAACAATAATTTCGCCAGCAGTGCACTCACTCACCCGCCCTATTTGGTGCTCGCGATAATAGCTCATACTTTTTTGGCTTCTTTCTCCTAGTAAAATGTAACATGTAAAGCACACCATTGCCAGAACACTTAAGTCCCATCACTAAGTCCCCTACCAACACTTTCCTACCCAAAAATATTTTTTTCACAGTGGTTGATTAAATTATTAACTTACTATTTAACAATGCTATTAAAAGCAGTGGTATAGAAATACACTGAACAAGAAAGTTCATAACAGGTTTCCTACATACTACATACCATGTCAGAGGTAAGCAATATTCATTGTTTTTTTAGCTTAAGTCCATGTCATACAATGTTACTGCTTAAAATTTCATTATTGACCATCAAATATAGAGTCACTGAGTTTGGTAATAGTTCCTTGGAGCATTAATGAGTACATTAACCATTTACCATTTTGATCAATGATAGGGAATTTCCACTGAATTCCTTTAAAACAATTGATTGATGAGACACATTATTCAATATTCTTTCTTGTAAGATTCATCAATCTCCTATTACATTCTTGCTGAGTGCAGAAATTTATCTATGCAATACCTATAATCATTTAATAAAAACCCCATTGTCACAAAATTAATTAATCAACAAATATTAAATGCAATACTAATTTTAATTCAGATGTTAAATTGTTTTGTTTTGTGAATACTACCCACACCATCATAACTATAAAAATATCAAAATTATTAGACCAATATGAATCATAGTAAAAAATAATATAAATGGATAATTAAATGGTAGTTTTTAGGTCTATTTTTCTAAGTCATAATATCAAAAGATGGTTCACATTAAATAACAAAAACTAATAACAAACATCAAGTTTACAGAAGTTTGAAAATACATTCAGCAACAAATTGTTAACGGTTTGTACTTCAAAATAAGAGCACAAAATAGTGCAGTATTTACGTATAAATCTTAAATTCATTGTTTTGCATCGTATTTGACAATATAAATACTTAAAATACATATCTCCATCGACAAGTACGACATTATTTTCTAAAGTTACATGTCCAATGTTTGTTTCTGTAAATTATCTTAATCACCTAATGAATACCAAAACTGACCTCCAACGATATGGAACACCAATGTCTGCGCAGTATACTACAAATAATTATATAATTAGAATGTTAATGATATGGCATGCAGTTTTGCACAATACCGCTAAGAAGGATAATGCATTTTTAATATGTTTTTTATGGTGTATTTTTCCAGTACTTTGTTCGACCACATAGACTATTAATTGATCCATGTGTGGAACTTCAATACAGATGGTCCTACCAACATAGTGGGCACATAGTGTGACTTACTGAGTAGGCTATTATAAATTTACAAAAAGTCTTAAAACTAAATGTTAGTCTATAAAATATTCTATCAGTCTATCGTTGAGAACTAAGTACTTCCTTCAACAGCTAACTGAATGAATACCTGAAAAAGTGTTATTTCGTTACTCAGTAGAAAACTTATATTACATGATTACCATAAAAAGTAATTTACCACCAAAATTATACTATAAATACTATAATATTAGATAAAACTAGGAAATTGTTTTACTTCTTTCAGTGCAAAATTGCGAAGACTTAAAAACTCAGCAAAAAATATTGGTGCTCTGCAGCAAAAAATGAGCAGAAGTGTATACTTTATTTTTGTTAAGAATCAATATATTTATCAAAGTAAAAGTTTTGAAAGAGGAAAAATGTCATTAACAAATACTTGCATAGACTTTGGAGTCAAAAATTACAGACTGATAATCAAATTTATTTTGTTTATTCTTTGTTTGAAATTCATTGTTGGTGATGGTGATTTTATATTTTGATTAGATTTTTGCGGACATTTGCCATCACTGATTAGTAAAAAACAAGTTTCACGACGTTTCGGGATCTGGAATCTGATCCCGTCTTCAGGTGGAGGGAAACCTAGAACATAATAAGATTAGTAACACATAACCAGGAAAAACCTGGACAAAAACACAGCTAAAACAGAGAACTGTAAAAGCAGTCACGAAAACAATAAGCTGAAAAGAAAAACAATACACAAAATGACACAGGAATCACAAGTATCATCAGCCACCGGTAGCGCGCCGTGATTTGGTTGGCTGTGGGCGCCGCCATTTCCGTTACCGCCCCATTTGCTTTCCTCCCACCAGTCTCAGCTCAGCTCTGATTGGGTGTGGACGTGCTCTCTCCTGTCTGGTGATTCTTGATACTTGTGATTCCTGTGTCATTTTGTGTATTGTTTTTCTTTTCAGCTTATTGTTTTCGTGACTGCTTTTACAGTTCTCTGTTTTAGCTGTGTTTTTGTCCAGGTTTTTCCTGGTTATGTGTTACTAATCTTATTATGTTCTAGGTTTTCCTCCACCTGAAGACGGGATCAGATTCCAGATCCCGAAACGTCGTGAAACTTGTTTTTTACTAATCAGTGATGGCAAATGTCCGCAAAAATCTAATCAAAATAAAAAATATTTTGTTTATTCGTAAAGTATTCACCATTATTGACGCTCTTTGCCACTAGTCAATGCTCGAAAAATCCAACTTGACCGCTCCAAACTGAAAGGCTCATTAACAGAGCTGTCTGTTTGTTTATCATACAAAAACACAAAGTGTTGAAGGGTCGCCAAGCCCTAAAAATATGTGATATCAAAGTGTATACCAAGTCATTTTAATATCCTTAAGTACAACAAGGTTTATTAACAAACTATAATTACATTTCTTTAAATACTATTGTTTTGAATATTGATTATAATTCTTCTACATACTTGGCCAGCAGCTTATAAATTTATATATTAATATTAAAAATCTTCTAAATAGTTAACTTTTGTAAAATACATACATACTAACTAATTTAGCGTCTATTAAGCTGCTGGCATAGTATGTAGAAGAGTTATAATCAATATTCAGAACAATAGTATTCAAAGAAATGTAGTTACAGTTTGTCAATAAACCTTGTTGTACTTAAGGATATTAAAATGACTTGGTATACACTTTGATATCACATATTTTTAGGGCTTGGCAACCCTTCAACACTTTGTGTTTTTGGGTATGATATCACTGTTTTTTTAATAGATAAATATAGTTAAAAAATTAACGTTTAACACATTCACTGCGGCAGCAAAATACCTATATGTACCCCATGTGCGAGAAAAAGAAAATTTGAATTTCGCTTCACCTCTGTGTCTTGTAGTATCCTCCTGGGTCCAAAAAAACTGGTTTCAGAGAAAATAACCCAAAGGCGCCATTTTGAAAATACCACATTCCAGTATGTTGTGGTCAGCACTTGACTGAAGCATTGAATAAGTCTCTTCTCCCTTGAATGCAATAAAATTCACTAATAATGCTGCTTTTGCCGTCCACAAGTCGGTTTCATAAAACTAAACGTAAGGTTTTAGTGAAAGTGGCCAAAAGGCGCCATTTTGAAAGTAACACACTCCAGTGTGTGGTCAGCATTTGACTGAAGTAACTTGTCCCTTGAATGTAATAAACTTCACCAATAATGCTGCTTTTGCTGTCCATAATTCGGTATTATAAAAATTAATTTAAAATATAAGAAATAAAAAAGTTCTGCTAATTTATACACTATTAGAAGTGCGACAGCACACTAAATAAATCATGGTCTGAGCGTAAACAGCCTGGTATGTGGCGCGGACAACGGCCGCGATGCGAAACTCAAACCAAAATGGCGGGAGGCGGAAACGAAGTACACCACTGAAAAGCAGGTATTCCGAACCACATGCGGGCAGCAAATCAACGTTCCCGAGCTAAGTGCGGGGCACGGTAAATTGAATCCTTGTGAATGGTGCAACCACAATCCGGTATGTGGCCCGCACTCGGGTCACGATTGAACACCTTTGAACAGGCCGGAGACTAATTCCACACATTTTTTATGTCAGTTCTTGGCTTTTATTGCAGTCAATAGCTTTACGAATATTTTCGTCGGCTGAACTTTTTTGCTAAACTAAGAACGTTTGCTACCACATTTTTGGTTTGTTACTTAAGGTCACTTTGAAAAATGCCCTGTAACCGTCGTTCCTTGGGCGGCTCAAACTGGATTTCCCCTGACTCCATGATGAAAACAAAACAACCCGGCAAAATAAGAGAGAATGCAAAAAAATAGGCTTAATGTTCACTGATTGCACACTGATTAAACAAAAACCGTTATTTGTTAAAATTGACTGATTATGTAAATTAAGTGTTAAACAATTTATCACCAAAAAATATAATATAATTTCGTAATTAAATTAATTAACTTATTATGAAATTTCCGAAAACAAACACAAACAAAACAAAAGATTACGTATCGTTTCATTTTTATTTTTGTCTACAGCTGACAGTTGTTATTGGCTCCTGCTAGTCTGAATCTTGCACGAAAATAGAAGAATCTTGCATCAGAGCTTGCAGCAAAACTTTCATATGTAAACGTGTGCTTGTAAACTTACAATTATATGACTAATTGACAACCAAAATAACGCTGCTTTCGCTAGCAGCGCCCTTACTCCCCCGCCGTATTTCGTGCTCGCGACACTAGTTATACCCACAGGTATTTTATGTGGACTTTTCAAATAATATTACGTAAAAATTCTTTGCGCCATATGGCCACTTCTTGACATTTACATGTTGGTCATTTGCTTCAACCCAAGCTTTATTTTTGTTTTGAAAATATGATATATGATGTCCACATTTTGAACTTTCTCCTAAGTGGAATATAGCATTTTTAACTTTATATGTGTTTCCATTTACTTGAATTTTTGTGTTGTGAAGCCCTGGTACATATTAGAAGATTTGTAGTTTTTATGTTAAATGAATTCCAAAGTTGTAATTGAAAAATCAAATAGTTACTTGCACTTAAAATTATTGTTTTTTGTAAATAGTTGCCGTTGCAACAATTGGTACACTTAGAGTCTAAAGTAGGTTCATATGTTTCATATTGACGGCTGAATAATTCCTCAAATTTGGTTTTTTTGTGTTGTGAGGAATGGAAATTGGAAAAATAAAGTTACTTGCATTTACATCCAAATTGTGGTTGCAGTTAGAACTTTTGTTGTAATTTTTAGCATATGTTTGAAATGTACTTCAAGGGGTTGGTACACTGTTATTAGTTGATTTAAAAATTCAGCACAATCCTGTTGTTCGATTGTGCTGAAAGGATGTCCCTACTGAATTCTGATATTTTCTGAACTTAAAATTTGGTCGTTTTTTTGGTGTTTTTAAAATTAGGGTTCAAAATTAAATAGAAAATAATAAATATTATTTACCACATACTGCCGCACTATTGTGGCCTTGATAAGGTACTGTATCAAGAATACCAATGGAATCTAAATTAATTAATTTGAAACAGCTGTTCATGTGTTTAACCTATAAGTACAATATTCAATGAAACTCCAGAGGCAAACGGTACTGAGCCCTTGGCAGTTTGGGTATTCTTAGGGCCAGAATTAGTAGTTACAATAGACATGTATTGCATATATACAGCTTAATATGTACCTGCAAGGTCGCGGTATTATCACAAAGCAAATTGCTCTAGGGGATCAATGTTCCTTCGTTCTATCACCAATGGACATACTTTGTGTCAAAATCATGAACTTACAAACTTTGGATAATACTTGGATTATGATTTTATGTGATAGACCTTATTAAACATTCGGCGCTAAGCCTATAATCTTTGACTTTTTTCAGTTTGTAAGTAAATGAATCTTTTAAATATAAAATGTTTAAGAGTTCAAATATTGTTTTCTAGCTTTATAAGATTAGGCCTACTAGCGGTTGCAACCAAACTTCCTACGTGTCAGAAGGCATTAATTATAATGCAGTAATGTATGAATCTGTACTTTTTTACCTGAATAATTTTCCGAAAACAGCTGGTATTAATTCTATTAAAACAAGGAGATTAGTGTATTTACTGGAGGTACTGTGACGATGAATTTGTTAATGAAAAAGGCCCTTTAGTTTTGGAAGGCCGGCAATAAGAGGTGGAGTAATTAGTAATTTAATAATGAAATACCATTCTTTGAACAGAATTTAAAACGGTTCGAATCTTGAACAGAAGTTTAGGTTAGGTAAAAAGAAAAAGAATATATAAGACACACATTCATTATAATACGAATCATAATGGGATTAAAAGATACAGACAGTTGCATCGAGCACTTTAAATCTCTAAAAATTTTAACATTTCCAAGTTTGTTTATTTATCATACCTTAATTCATGTAAAAGAAAATCTAGGGAATTATAGCAATAGATTAAGTGTTCACACACACAATACTAGAAATCAAGCAAAATTGGACCTTCCATCTTTTAGATTAAGTAAATCAATCAATAGTCATTTATATTTGCAAATTAAATTGTTTAATAAACTACCAGATTCTGCCTCAAATGTGTCATTTAATAAATTTAAATCTGTTCTCAAAGAATGGTTTTCCTCAATGCCTTTTTACAAGGTAAACGATTTTTTAGAAAATGACCTGACAAGTTTGAAATTTGGTTAATTTTTTCTTTTGTTAAAATTTGTCCTCGGTTTTGCTTAAGTATTACAGTTATTTTGTTGAATGTTGATTTTATTTTTATCAAGAAATTTGGACATTGGTTTTTTTATATCTAAATTTTTTGGCTGAACATACATTCCAAATACTATATAATAATATAGAATATTTGGAATTATTTAAAGACTGTTTGTGCATGACGAAGTCTATTGTAATACATTGTATTATTTAATGACTAATAAAGATCTTGAATCTTGAATCTTGAATCTTAATTAATTTATATCTATATATATAAAATTCTCGTGTCACAGTGTTTGTCTGCAAACTCCTCCGGAACGACTTCACCGATCGTTATGAAATTTGGTGTGTAAATTCTGTAGGTATGCGAATCGGACGTAAACTATTTCCCGTTTCGAAATTCTTATCCGTTTCAATATGGCGGACGAATTCCGAACACACTGCATATAATACTATATTCTCGGAGTTTGGGCTCTACAGAGCATTTGGATGTCAAGTTAAATCACATGTTTTTATTATTTGTAATTTAATATTTATAAACAAAACAAAGACAGCTGTTATTATATTGCTAAGAAGTTATTATTCAGGTTTTGTAATGTAGTTAGAGGTTCACTAATTTTGAAATGTATGGTTAAGTATTTTAGTTTAATCTGTGTTTTTACAGTGAACAATGCCAGCAAGGCGAAGAGGGTCAAATTTGGGCCGTCGAACGGCTGGAGCTATACAAAGGCGAAATCTAAGAGCCCAAAGGACAGACGTCCAAATTCAACAGGAAAATGAAGTTGTGCGCGTGAACATGTCGCAATTGCGCGCATCACAGTCACAAGATGATCGCGCTGAAAGAAATGAAGAAAGACGACTACAACAAAGACAAGCGCGTCGATACGTAGTTGAAGCACGCAGAGAAAATGACATACGACGACAACAAGTGCATCGAGCTTTTATATCGCATACATTCCGTCGTCTAGCATTTGAGTATGAACCCGACGTTAAATATTTTGACATTCCAAAGTGGCGATTGGTGATATGGACAATGAATGTGCGAATTGTAAGGCGCTTAAATTCAAAAATGAGCCAGCCGGGATGTGTTGCGCCACAGGTAAAGTGCAACTACCAGTAATTGAATCACCACCTGAACCATTGAAAGGTTTACTTAATGGTACGCATCCTGATTCTAACATGTTCCTGAAATCAATTAGAACATTCAATTCATGTTTTCAAATGACATCGTTCGGAGCAACAGAAATAGTTAACAATAATGCTGCAAATGGTCAACAATTTAATACAACATTCAAAATCAAAGGCCAAATTTACCACAAAGTAGGCTCATTGCTTCCTATGCCAAATGAACCACATAAATTTTTACAAATTTACTTTATGGGTGGCGAGGACACCGAAAGCACGCTAGCCAATCGCGTGGATGCACGTTTAAAATACAATAACCTTAATTCACAATTCACCAGACGTATTCTCGGCGAGCTGGACGATTTATTGAATGAGCACAATGAATTGTTGAAATTGTTCAAATCACACATGCACAAATTGCAAAGCGACAATCACGCAATTATCATCAATCCTGATAAAACACCATCTGGAGAGCACATTCGTAGATTCAATGCACCTGTTGTTGACGACGTTGCTGGAATTATGGTTGGCGACCGTACAGCTAAGCGTGAAATTGTTATTCGCAAAAGAAATAACAATCTTGAGTTCATTGCTGATACACACCGTTCATACGACGCTCTACAATATCCACTAATGTTTTATAAGGGACAAGACGGATATTACATAGATATTAAACAAAAAGATCCCGCTACAGGAGCGAAACAAACAAGAAAGTTAGCTCGAAGGATTTTTATGCGTATCATCTGATGATTAGACGCGATCATGACAACGTCATTCTACGGTGCCGTGAACTTTGCCAACAATTCATGGTCGACATGTACGTGAAAATAGAAAACGAACGACTACGATACTTACGATTTAATCAAAAGAAGCTGCGTGCTGAAGAATATATTCACTTGAGAGACGCTATTGTGAACAACGCCGACACAGCCGAAATTGGTAACTCCGTCATTCTACCATCAACGTATATAGGAAGTCCACGTCACATGCAAGAATATATCCAGGATGCTATGACTTTCGTCCGCGAATACGGACGACCATGTTTATTTATAACTTTTACATGTAATCCGAAATGGCCTGAGATTACAAATTTATTATTGCCAGGACAAAATGCAATACATCGTCATGACATTACAGCCCGTGTCTTTAAACAAAAGTTAAAGTCTTTAATGAGTTTCATTACAAAGTTACACGTATTCGGCCCTACACGTTGCTGGATGTATTCGGTAGAATGGCAGAAACGAGGATTACCTCATGCCCACATTTTGGTTTGGCTAATCGACAAAATACGTCCTGAAGAAATAGATAGTATAATTTCTGCAGAAATTCCAGATCGGTCAACAGATCAATTACTGTTTGATATTGTGACAACTAACATGATTCATGGCCCATGCGGTGACCTGAATCGTTCTTCGCCTTGCATGGCTGATGGAAAATGTAAAAAGAGTTTTCCAAAAAATTTCAATAACGAGACAATTACAAATGTCGACGGATATCCATTATATCGTCGAAGAAATACTGAAAATGGAGGGCAATCATTTTCAAAATATGTGAACAGAGCAGAAATTGACATTGACAATCGTTGGGTGGTCCCATATTCACCTCTGCTCTGTAAAACATACAATGCTCATATTAATGTTGAGTTCTGCAGTTCGGTAAAGAGCATAAAATACATTTGCAAGTATGTAAATAAAGGAAGTGATATGGCTGTGTTTAGTATTGAAAACACCAATGCGACTGCTCCTCCAGTAAATAACAATGATGAAATAACTCTCTACCAAATTGGCCGGTATATCAGCTCTAATGAAGCTGTTTGGCATATCTTTGGTTTCCAAATTCATGAAAGGGATCCAGCAGTCATTCATTTAGCCGTCCATCTTGAAAACAGCCAGCGTGTATTTTTCACAAACGAAACAGCGATCGATCGTGCAATGAATCCACCGAAAACTACTCTCACAGAGTTTTTTCTATTGTGTAATCGTGCTGATGCTATTGGTGCTTTTGCAAGAACACTACTCTATTCAGAAGTACCACACTATTTCACATGGAATCAAACAAAAACATGGATACCCCGCAAGCAAGGCACCCCAGTTGATGGATACCCCGGTTTATTCAAATCAAACACCTTGGGGCGAGTATTTACAGTCAATCCAAGGCAGACTGAGTGTTTTTATTTGCGACTATTGTTGGTTAATGTAACCGGCCCATTATCATTTCAAGATATACGTACAATTAATGGACAACAGTGTGCAACTTATAAAGATGCATGTCTTGCGCTAGGCTTGCTGGAAGATGACAACCAGTGGGACTATATGCTTACGGAAGCAGCATTGAACTGTACAGCAATACAAATTCGGCTACTATTTGCTATAGTGTTGACTACATGTTTCCCAGCCCGAGCTGAAACGTTGTGGGATTATCACAAAGATTCAATGACTGAAGATATATTGCATCGGCATCGTACACGGTACAACGATCTAACAATACAATTCAGTGACGCTATGTACAATGAAGCACTTATTGCTATCGAGGATCTTTGCTTTGTGATTTCCAATTTACCACTCAGCCATTTCGGTATGCATTCGCCAAATCGATGTGCACATGATTTAATGAACAATGAGATGAATCGTGAACTACAATACAATACTAGAGAGATGGAAGCGATTGTTAATCTCAATGTCCCACTACTTAATCAAGAACAAAGAAGCATTTACGACCGTATTATGACAGCAGTTTCGCAGAACAAGGTGGATTCTTTTTTTTTGGATGCTCCAGGTGGGACTGGAAAAACATTCTTAATTTCACTAATTCTCTCCAAAGTACGATCAACTAATGGTATTGCATTGGCCGTAGCTTCATCTGGCATTGCAGCTACGTTATTGGATGGAGGCAGAACAGCTCATTCAGCATTTAAGCTGCCATTAAATATTCAAAACAATCCAGACGCAGTGTGCAACATAAAAAAACAATCATCAATGTCCACAGTATTAAAACATTGTAAAATTATTATCTGGGATGAGTGCACTATGGCACATAAACACTCACTTGAGGCGTTAAACAGAACTTTAAAAGACATAAAAAACAACGACAAACTATTTGGAGGCACTCTGTTACTCCTGTCAGGTGATTTCAGACAAACACTTCCCGTAATTCCACGTTCAACATACGCTGATGAGATTAATGCTTGCTTGAAATCATCAACACTGTGGCGTAATGTTGAAATATTACATCTGAAAGTAAATATGCGCGTATTACTGCTTCAAGATCCATCCGCTGAAAACTTCTCAAAACAACTGCTAGATATTGGCAATGGAAAAGTAGATCTACATGAAAATACTCAATTCATTAAATTGCCGGCCAATTTCTGCACCGTCGTTAATTCACAAATTGCTCTAATTGAAAATATATTTCCCAATATACAAACACAATACATGAACCATGAGTGGCTAGCAGAAAGAGCAATTCTGGCATCTAAAAATGTGGACGTTAACGATATGAATTTCAACATACAACAGTTGTTGCCAGGGGATTTGGTGTCATACAAATCTATTGATACTGTTTGCGATGCCAACGAAGCTGTAAATTATCCCTCCGAATTTTTGAACTCATTAGATTTGCCAGGCATGCCACCGCACCTTTTACAACTAAAGGTTGGATCTCCAGTTATTTTGCTTCGTAATTTGAACCCACCAAAGCTGTGTAATGGCACAAGATTAGTTATTAAAACATTAATGAAAAATGTTGTCGAAGCCACCATTTTGAATGGCAAGTTCCAAGGGGAAGATGTATTACTGCCACGAATCCCTATTATTCTTACAGATGTGCCAATTGAATTCAAACGGGTTCAATTTCCAATCAAATTGGCATTTTCAATGACAATCAATAAGTCCCAAGGGCAAACATTGTCGGTTTGTGGATTAGATTTGGCCACACCGTGTTTTTCACACGGCCAATTATACGTGGCGTGTTCTCGAGTGGGCAAACCATCCAGTTTGTTTGTTTTTGCTAAAGATGGACTCACTAAAAATATCGTACACTCCATTGCACTAAGAAACTGATAATGTTTATTTTTCATTGTCTTAATTTGTTGTATATATTAAATTTTGATAATTATTTGAATTGCAATTATTATTTGAAAATTATATTTTGATATTTTATTATTTTGTACAGTTCGGCATGATTTCATTTGCTAAATTACCTTTCAATCATAAATCAACATCCCCAAACACTTACTCTATCTTTTTGACTACCAAAATATTCACTACAACTAAATTAACAACGACTAATGTTTAATAAATTCAATACACATACAACATGTTGTTCTTTCCATCGGTCTGTCTTAGGGGAAACCTATAACTTAGGCGATACGAAGTTCGCCGGGTCAGCTAGTATTTGTATAGTATAGTTATATAAATAAGTTTCAATGCAACAGAACCCTGAAATAAGAGTATAAATAAGCCTAATAACAATATAAAGAAATAAAAAATTAAACAAATCAAACGTATCTCCTGTCCTACCGTCCTCTCCATAACTTTTAAACTTACCAGCTGATCAAAGTTTTACTGACGAAATAGTTTCTTCGTGGACTAAGCTTGTTTACGTTTTAAATGTCATCGAAGATTTGAAATGAAAATTTTAAAAGTTACTAGTTTTAATATATAGTGCTTTCAAACTTTGTTCAGACTATCAAAAGGCACTACTACGAGAAAAAATAGGAGTGAGTGTGAAGTTTCATTCAATTCTGATGAGAAATAAAGTCGCTAGGCTGTCTGAACAAAACGAGGTGGAAGATTCGCTCAAAAGTGCAAAATCGGTAACTTTTTTGGTCACTTTAAACATTTATTCCTAACTTATTACAAATCTTTAAAAGAAACTGTCGTGTTTTTTGACATTTTTTTGGCCAGTTTATCATGTTGAAGCAAATTGATCTCAAATTAAGGCTCTAATTTTCTTTTTTGAAAAGTGAAAAATCTGCTCCTAATCTGCGCTGTTAATATAGGCACTCACGTCATTCATTCGTCGTCTGCTGGTGGACTTGGCGACGAGACACGACCGTGCCTCTAGATACATTCACATTCAACACTACATAAAGGAAACTAAGAATTTAGGACACTTACGTAAGGACTAAGAGCTTTAATATCCTATAGCTGATCTTTGGAGTTAGCTAAGCAGCTAGGATTTCTATTGAATGAATAAAGAAACCAATAATCTAAATCAATCAATCAATCAATCAATCTCTTTATTTTCATAACATCAAGTTACATAAATTGCGTCAAACTTAGAATATAAGTAAAGATTACAAGAATTTAAGATACAACTATCTTGAAAGGTGACAAATAATTTTTTTTTTATTTAAAGAGCAGTGGTAACAGTATTAAATAGGACAGTACTAAAACAGTACTAAAGTTTGTTTTATGTAAATTCTGTATGAAAATCGAATTATATAAACAAACTGCTATTAGAATAAAGATTATGGAAAAATTGCATAGAATAATTGGTCCTTTGTACTAGGAAAACAATATTTTTCTGCAATTTACACTCATTTGAGCAGAATTTGAAAGATCATAATCTAAAAGTAAAAAGTCTTTATAATGCCAATACTTAACTGCTTACACACATAATCTGAATAAACCAAAATATATTTCCTTTTTACTGGTACTAACAAAACTACTTTCAAAGTTAAAAACAATATACTCACCTTGTTGTCGAGTTTCGACATATTCTTGTCAGCGTTGCCAGGATGAAACACACTCCGAGTACACCAAAGTAGCTTGCGTAGACAACAAACTGAAACAAGACCAATAAAAAACTAAAACTACATATTTGTCAAATATAATTATAAATAAAGAAACTTTACACCTCTTAACACTACTTATATTTAAAAAAAAACCTCATGTGCCTCTACCCTTAGCTATAGATATGTGCAAGGAAAGTAGTAAGAATATAAGCTCATATTATTAGTAATCTCTAGCTTAAAAAATCTGATCCGCAGGCCCTAAAATAGAAATATATCACAGCTAAAAAGTTGTTTTTCCAAACAGTCACTCTTCCAAGTGTCACCATTTGCTCAATATTTGCTGTTTGAAATTTTTGGTGGGTAATAAGTCTGGCCCACCTTTCCTGGGCTATCCACCTTGTTACCTCCTCACTAGTGAACAAGCAAGAATAAACTTGAATGTTTTCAAAAACATCTAGTTACCTGTTGCCTGGCAGGCAGTCTGAACACATTGTTGACCACGTAGGTCAGGCAAGTCTGGAGGAACAGAGCCACGAATGTAGTTATGCCGAATATGAGCCCATAACTGTCCTTGTTGATGTGCTTCGCAACTTCAGAACTGAAAATAATATACATGTCCAAATCAATAAGCCTGTGAGTGTGTTCAGCAATAAAACTCATTAAATAATTTTTTGTATATTTTCCAAATCATGAAGATTGTATAAAATCGGATTATAACTCATATAAAGTTTGGGCCATGAAAAGATGTAAAGGGTCCAGGTAGGTTGGCCAGCCTTAATCCTCTGTTGTCAAAACAGATATTATTGGGCAGTGGACATTCGCCTTGTAATTTTTGTACTGATCTGAGAAGTTTTTCGACAATGGCAGTGACCTGTCATGGGGGCTACCCGCCACTGCCGGTCGACCGCATAACAATTGCTGTTTTAACAATAGAGGATTAGGGTTGGTTCAGCCCAGTGGCGGTTCGTGCATAGGAGCACATGAACACGTGAACCCCCTATGAAAAACAAAAAATAATGTTATGTATTAAAATACTTCTATATAAATGCACAATATCCTAAAAAATTAAAAATAACAGTAATACGCAAGAGCGAAGTGTGCACGTTGCACCCGACGTTGTCACTAGAGCCAGTGAGGCGAGACTGAGTTTGGAGCACAGCTCCACGGCTACTATAGGCGTAGGGCGAGTCTATTTGTGGCAGCGACGGGGGAGGAACCATGATTGCATGGTGCCTTATGGAGCTTCCCTCGGAGCTGCTTCCTAGTGTGCCCATGTGCGTTTTAACGAGGCTTGACATTTGTTGTTTTTCGGTTCGGATGATGTTAAAGTTTATTAATATAATATTGTGTGTTTCCATGTTGTTTTTAGTGATAAATATGTTTATTTTGGTGATTTAGTTTGGTGTGTTTTTTTATGATATACTCTGATTATTAAAAGAAAACAATTGGCGTAGTGGCCGCGCGATAGCTGACCCTCTACAAAAATATCTATTACACTCCTGACTAATGGTAATGGCATATTTAATTTATGGCAAATGTATTATTATTCGTGTCAAAACATAACTGGCTATGTAAAATTATATTTTTTGGGATTGGAATTTATTACAAATTGTTTAAAGACTTATGTTACTATTTACACGAATAAAATTTATTAAAAGCGTGTTTGATTATTTAAAACTTACTGCAAAACTTGTATTGTAATTTTTAAACGAATCAAACTTACTAAAACTTGTAACGAAATATTTTAGTTCAACAGTAAATAGAAGGAGTCAGTTCTGCGTGATCGCGGCCGCGTTTTCTTTCGGTAATCAAGATATAGTTGTAATTTGTAGGTTAATGATTTTTATTTTGAAGGATTATTCAAGAAGAACATTAATCAATGATGGAGGATAATAATTATGGTTATAATATTAATTATCTCAGTATATTTCAGGATTATAGATTAATAATAAAATTGGTTTCAGTCATTTATTAATGTTCAAAATTAACTGTGTAAGCCTTATTTATATATTTACTCTGAATAATTCTCTTTTAAAATAAAATTATGGTTATTTTTATGTGCAGGATTAAAAATAAAAATTACAGTCAATAAAAAATTGTGAAGCATTATCTAATGTTTAATTTTGGGTTAATATCATATTAATGTGCAATAGTAGCAAATACAATTCATAATCGTCAAAGGGAGGGTGGTGCCTTATTAAATTCAATACTTTAAGAATTACATTCGTGTATAACAACAGGTATCTCTAGAAATCTAGGCGCTGCGGTCTTTTAAGCGTGTAACCTACTCAAATACCGATTATTTTAAGACAATAACACCAGTATAATACATTGATATCATGTGTATATTTTTTAACTGTGAACCCCCAGTACGTAAACTCACGAGCTGCCACTGGATCGGCCTATCTGGACTTTATCCGCCTTAGGATATTCCTAACTTTAATTTGAGAAATTGTTAATTCATTTAGTTTGTTTAAGAGAAAGCACTAAATTTGGTCAATAAAAAGTAACTTTGAGACAAAATTACCTAGAATAACATGAATGAATAAACTGATTCACTGAAATGTAATTTGATTTTAGACTAGCCTATAGTTGATTTTATAACTAGCTTTATGGACCAACTTAACACCTCTAACGTCTCAGCAACATTCAACAATCCAAAATCCATTCAATTAAAAAAACATGGCCTGGTTAGCTATACTCCAAAGGAATAAAAGGAAAAACCAACGAAAAAAGTAGTCCAACCAATCAAAAACCTAGGCGAGGAAAAACCTGAGAATAATGCACAAAATTAGTAACTCAGTTATCTTCAAAACAAATATCAGACTACTCACTTGGCGACAGTTATCATGGTGTGGTAGACGACGGTGAAGAAGATGTAGGTGAAGTAGGCGAGCGGCATGCTGCGAGTCCCGGCCATAAGCCACAGAGCGGCGGCCACCAGCACGGCACACACGGCCAGCACCGGCTCCCCCACCTGCGCCCAGTCCAGCCGCACCCGGCCCACGGTCATGGACGCCATGGCGCCTGCGACAGCGGAGTGGACATTAAATACATGAGCCACAGCCACCCGGCCCACAGTCATGAACGCCATGCCGCCTGCGACAGCGGAGTGGACATTACATACATGAGCCACAGCCACCCGGCCCACAGTCACGGACGCCATGGCGCCTACGACAGCGGAGTGGACATTACATACTACATGAGCCACAAACACCCGGCCCACGGTCATGGATGCCATGGCACCTGCGACAGCAGAGAGCACTTGGTGCGTTATATTTTGAGCTATGGCCTACTCCATTGCCGACATTTATTCTCATTGATCTGGGACAATAAACAATGTAAAAATTTCTTTCCACAACCATTAAATGTTTACAAATTACAAAAAAGATATAGAAAATGTAACATGTCAAGCTAGTACGACTTTAGAGATCAGCTGTGGTGCTCTGATGACTTTAACTCAATTCAAACTTTTTCAAATGTAAATGGTTTCCATATTTCAAGATAAAACGCACTAACTGTAGGATGGAGCTTACCAAATGTTATCTGTAAGAGCCAAGCGACAGGAGCAAAGATAGTGATTTTATAAAACTCTTGTCTTGTTTATTCATTTCCAAAAAAATTACACTGCAATGTCAAATAATGTTATCGTTAATATAGATTGCTCTTATACTTAGTTTTAGTCCAACTTCATCATGAGAACATGGATGATCAAGGACCAATTAATGGATCTCTGATCAAGGACCAATTAATGGATCTCTAAAATGGTTACTTAGCAACAAGTTAAAAATAACCAAACTGCTTTTATGAAGTAATGTATTTGAAAGCCTCTCCATGTTATTTTAGAATATGATTCCATTTTTCTCAATCAAAATGTAATAACATCTTCAGCCTTTTTTTTAATAAAAAAAAGGCTGAAGTGCCCTCACAGGATTTTCTGAGGGTGATTAAGGAAAACAAAAGTGACTCACCAAGGAGCGTGTAAGCAGCCTCAACAATGCCGTAGAAGGGTGGCTCTTCATCTCCAATGTCCTTGCGTATCGTCTGCCACAGCAGCTGGATGTAAAAGAGCACCTAATGGAACAACACCACTGTTGTAACTGACATACACACTTAGTGAATTCCAAACGCTTGAAAATATATTTCAACCTAGTGTAGCAAGTTATAACATTTGTTTATTTTTTCCATAAGCAAAACATGGGAAATGAATATGCTGGTCTACTGCTGTAGGCCTTTTTACATGCCAATTAACATCCAATTTTTATTCGGTGGTTTTAAATGAATACGAAGAAGTCATATACCAAGTTTTATCAAGATACTTCAAGAAATTGGGTTTTTTCTTGACAGGTACAAACTTAATCAGCTTGATGACTTCTGAATCAACTTGGTAAAATTTTTAGCTTCTAAAAGCCTTCAAACCACTAACCTGCCAGTAGCAGCATGTGCTGAGAGCCCACCACAGAGCCCACTTGACAACATAAATGGAGGTGAACGCTGTTTGTACATCCGACCACAGGTGTTTCGCCACGTAGCCGCATGGCACTCGTGTGTCCTCTGCCTTCTGTGCAAAGGTCAAACATATTTAATTGTAGGGCAAATGTCTACTGATCTGAAAAATGTACAGCTCACACAGGTATGTGTTGTTTTTTAATGATTCACTTCCTGAATTAAACCAATCAATGGCAAGAAGGTTGCATATCTTAAAACTGTCCTCAATTCAATAATAAACCATAAACTTCATTTACTTGAGTTTCTGAATCACAAGTAACTGACAATGTAAGTAACAAAATAATTCACACTTGGAAACAAGACACAATTGATCAGTAAAAATTGAGTTTTAGACAAGTAATCTTGTGTTTCCTTTTAAAAATATAATAGAATGATTTTCATACTGGAGTGAATGAAGATTGTGATTTATTATTGAACTGAAGTCAAGTTCAAGGTGTGCAACCCTCTTTTTATTTATTTTTTGTTATTTTGTTGCTCTTTTTATTAGATTAGAAATCAGAGAGCATATAAATAATATAAATCCATATGTGAGAATGTTTTGATGGAGAGTTAGAAATCTCCCTATACCATTTACGTGGTTGGAAATCTATGTTTATTCTCTAAGTTAAACTCACTTAATATCAAGTGCAGGTGTGTATATTTTAAGTACATATTTCCGTTTTTAAAAGCCATTCTACCATTCCTTGCATTCAGCAAAGAAAATCTAGAAAATCACTTACCAGCTCTTTATTACCATTTGAGCCATGAAGATCAGCCTCACTCTGAGTTGTCTCTCTGTTTTGATGAAAATACACACTCTTGTCCACAGATGGCAGCATTGTCGCCCATACTGTTGCAGCAAGTAAACCTGCAAAAATGTAAATTACAAATAAAGTTTGAAGGGCTTGACCTGCATACTGACCTTCTTTCTGTTCAACTGCCGTCTAACTTTCAATTTAGGTACATCCAGACTGAACTGAAAATAGAAATTATTTCACTTAGTAAGGCTTTTTCTAAATGCCAATAAACTACCCGGGGACTTAAAAAACTGAATTGTCAACTTTACATTAATATTTAGTATTTATTAAATAACAAATTCATTCCATATAAAAATTAAATTATTTAATTCCATTGCAAATCATTTTTTTCATTGCTAGAGGTTTTTGCTTTTGAAATGAATTATTCAATTTTTTTATGGATAAGTCTGGACTAATTTTAGTTAACAGAAAGAAATAATAAAGTTAAAATTGTCTTTAAGAGGAACACAATTTTTGTAATACACTATACATTGCTTGAAATAGCGACCTATCCAGGTAGGTATTTTAAGCCAAGAATGAATGACAGATGAGCGGCTGGGTAGAACCAATTTCTTCCCATCTACAGTCATGTCATGACACATTCCTTTATCTCTTATTCTATTAGAACTTTTTTGTAGAAACTGACAAAATTTCACGGACCTACCCCCACTCACCTTAAAATACTCACCAGACAAAGTCAGAAACTGCAGCTGGTAGTAGGAGAGCAGTTGGAAGTAGACAATGATCTGTGACGTTATCCCCGACAGCGCGCGGCCGGCCAGGTAGGCGCTGCGCGTGTGACTCGTCACCTCCTGGAAGTGTTCCGTGTCCACTTTGGCGTAGATGTAGGTGTAGTACGCGACCTCGCCCGCCATGAACAGTCCGTACAACACCTCCACCACCTGAGGCAGCGACAGTAGTCTCAACACTACATCACTATTACTCCCAGAGTCGTAAAATGTGCATAGTCGTGATTGTCAACTTAACTGACAACTTAACTACAACATCCCCTAACCGGCTTTTGCTAGTTTAGGTACCAATACAGGGTACAGTAACGGAAGTTGTCACGACTGGAGGCAGTGTTGTAGCTCTCTTTCAGTGTAGCTGTCTTTCAGTGAACAACTTCATTTCCCCACCAGGGGAGGCTGGGCTTGACGGCAAGGTGGGCGGGGGTGGACTGGCGACCAAGATGAGGGCCACTTGATCCCTTGAGGCCCAGTTCCAGCATCCATTGGTTAAAGGTATACTTTTGCCCAATGGCCAATCTAAACTTGGCCGAACCCATCCATCTACCTATTCTTTTTCCCTTTTGCTTCCCTTGGATTAATTGATAAGGCCAATAAGGATCCTAAGGGATAATCAAAGGGAAGCTTCCTTTCCTTTCCGGTAGCTGTGCAAAAAGACAAAATAATGGCTGAAGTACCATCACAGGATTTGCCTGTGGGGTGGGGAGACCCAGACTACCAAATCCCCCCAACAAAAAAAAGGTTACAAAATGTATTTGGGAGAGAAAGTTGACCTACGGTGCTGGTGCTATCTGTGTAATTTGCAATCACTGAGCATTCCTTTAAGAGTAAGACGATTAAGGGTTAAAGTTAAAACTTTAGAAATTATGTACACTAACTTTCAGGAAAGCCATTGCACAAAAGCATCGATCCTGCCAAATGAATATCTATTTTTTTATAAATATCTTTACATGAGGAAAAATTTCTAAATCTTCAAAAGTAAGTTGAATTTTGCTCTTGAGATATGGTTAGGAATTAAAGTTTCAGCAGAGAAAGCAAATAACACCTTTGGAATAAATGAGTAATGTTTTTTTTTAATAATTCTAGCATAAAACTAATTTAGTATCTACCTTGAGATTCTCATTTATTTAATAAACTTTCCTCTCAGTTTCTAGGAGAGCCTGTGAACTTTCTTAGAAACCCAACAAAATATGCTAAGAAAGAATTATATAGTCCACACTATCCATATTTTTTAAATATACCTGGACAGCGAAAAGTGACTTGAACATTATGAGGCCTGCGTAGACACACACACCACTAATGGCATCTGCGATAATGACAGGTTTATACCTCAGGAAGTCAGTCACCAAGAACACTACGATGAGACTGAGCATGTTGGCGTATGTGGATATCGGGTAGACATCTTGTGATATCTATAACATACCACAACTAAGTGCTACAGTTGTTGTTGATAGGTAAAATTTATAAAGCTTACGTAAATGGTGTCACATTTTAAATATTTAATTATTGGGGGAAATGGGCTTTTTATGGCTGTTCATCAATATAATTTATTGAGATTTTGCACAAGTTAATTAATTGAAAAGTACATCATAATGACACACACAGTAAAGTAGTATATAGGAAATTAACTGGTCGGTTGTGCAACTCAAGGAGAATCCAAACATATCATCAGCTTGGACCAGCCCTTAATATGTTGTTTAAATCGGTAGATCGAAAACACATTGATTCAACAAGAACAAGTACAACAACAAGTAGAACAAGTAGGTCATCTAATAGGCAGCAACAAAAATTCTTCTGACACCAAATGAAAATTTAACATGAATTTGACACAATATAAACTTTAATTGTAAGAACTTAGTGAAGTGTAATATATGAGCTCGATTTTGTGAAAAAAGACAATATAATTCTTTATTTATAAAGAACTGTGTTGTCTTGCAGGGTGAGTTTAATATTCAATATTGATAGGCAAGCATAACAATTTTGTTTTGCTTTTCTAATTAATTATCCTGTAGATAATAGCAAACAAAAAATACACAATTTTAAATACATCAGGTGAACATTATGTATTTGATAGAAATCATTGAATACTTTTCAACAAGTCACTGACAGTAAATTATACTAACTCTGCAGTAAAATTAGCATAATCAGGCCTCTCAGCATTATCTCTGAATGAGGCAAGTTAAAATCGTCTGTCCTTGGTTGAATGAACTCCACATGTGAAAACTGCTAGTAGTAAGCAATTACAAAACGACAAGCCTACTGTGATAGCTTGAACTCCTATTAACACTAATGATTACACAGCTAACGTTCATTGAATACCTTTTTATTAAGGTTTTCTCTTGATCACTGTGACAGTAATTATCTTTTTTTTATCCCTACCGTTTGTTTAATTTTAATGCTTCACAGGCTTTTAATGTTATTTGTAGTGGTCACAGTCGGTTTATTTCGAAAACACCAGTCATACTTTAAGTTACTTCACTATCATGTCTGTCAAATTGACAATTTAAAAAAATTAAAAAAGTTATATTTTTTCTTGAACAAGAATTTATTAAGTATTAGAAACTACATTTTCACACTTAGTACTAAAAAGAAGAAAAACAATTATATACACAAGAATTCAATTTTCCTTATTCAAGCTCCAGAATATATGAGGTTGTTGGTGAATAATCCAATTTGAAAATTTTTCACTGAGCCATTCTGTTTTAGTTAAAGGCTGTGAACATAGACTGTTGTATTAACAAGTTCAGCCAGACAGAAGTCTACAGTCAGTTTTTGTGCTGACCATAATCCCCAAGTGCGCCACGACACATTCATCAGTGTCTGTAGGGATCACTTTTTAATAATTACTATTTGATCCAATGGGTGAATGGTTTTGTATTTCCTGTTAAAAATTTGGTTCTAAATAATATTTTACGATTAATAAGGACCATCACCTGGTCTTAAAAACTAAGCTTATTATTAATTGTTAATCAATTTAAAAATAGTACTGTAACGTTTTTTAAATAGTACCAATGTAAGGTAAACATTTACATTTGTCAGGAGTTTTAGAATAAAAAACTATATCTATACTAGTAGCCCAAAGGAAATTTCTAATAAAGAGAGTGTAATTTTTCTTGTGATGCAACCATTAAAATACCCAATATGCAACTACCCAATTCAAGCACTTAAGCATCATTAAGTTACACATCATTAACAACGATCATTAACTTTGTTTGTTACGATTTCAGTACCACTTAATCTTGATATTCTATTACCAAGATTAGAATTGTATATTAAAAAGTCTTAAGAGTTCAAACGGTTGCCCGATAAACACACTTTGAAATGTCTAAATAATCAGTTTTATAGTGACTATTAGGTTGGACTAAGCTGTCTGCTATTCTTAGATTCAAGGTTTATGAGCCTATACACTAAAAAACTATTTATTAGCACTAACATAAATTTAGATTAGGTAACAAACTAACAAAGGACCGACTATGCCCCTATCTTATACTTAGATTATCAATGAGTTACTCACATAGGTATATTATTGTTTTTACAAGGAAAGGATTCTCATATTTTTAAGATTTGATTTTCTGCATTTAGGCTTCATTTAAGGAGATAGTATTAAAACCAAAGTTCCAGTTTAAATTTTTTTTTATATGGATCTTTAATTCCATTTGTATTCAAACTAAACTAAAAACAAAAATATGCACCTCGTATCATCTGGTTCCCAGATTATTCTGATTCTGAACTATCTGGACAAGGTTGAGGAATATCATTTCATTAGAATGTGGTTTTCCTCTTGAATGTTGCATTTTCTTTGACAAACAGCAATGCTCAGTGCCAGCTTTAGGGTAGGGCGACAGTGGCGGCCGCTCAGGGCCTCGTGCTTCTGATAGGAGTTTTACTTTGTTTAAAAAAGGTGACAAAAATAAATAATAAAATTACAATACAACAGCAGAGAGATATTTATCAAACCACGAGAATGATTACACATGTAACACTGAAACTACAATTTAAGAAGGCGGCAAAACCTAAAGCCAAATACGATCTTCACCGTTTGTATTCAAAGTAATTACAATAATCACTAGATACCGATGGGAAGTAGCAGTGAATTAATGTTCCTTTGGTTTCATCCTTTCTATGCGGAAAGGTTATTGCCGGTGAATTACCAAATGTTTCACAATATTAGCGTTAGCGTCGCACAACACAATCACCAAACTGTAGGGTGAGGAGACGACCTAAAATTCTCAACATATGATCGTGAATTTCCCAACCCTCCTACTCAAATTTTCCAATTAATAAGTGGTTCAATTTAATAGTGTTCAACGCAGTTTAGCAGATTTGTCAAAACAATTGTAAGAGATATGCGGCCTAAAAAATTGGGAATTTTGTTTTCTCTAAACTAAGTCATGGATGCACTGAAGCAGACTATGGAATGATGCAAGAGAACTTGTAGTTATTTTCATGTAATTCAGGAATCAGTCTTTTTCCAATCACACGCGAAATTACATGAGTAGGCGTGATGTAATTTCGCGCGGCGTTTCTCTTGGAATTAGAAACTCCGTAACTGTAAGGCTCTAACATTGTGTAGGGTCCTTTGAGAGTTTGTGCATTGGCCTTATGGAAGAAGTTTTAAGAACCACGATGTCTTCCACCACTGGACCACCCTTACACGTAGGCCTAATTTAAATATGATATTAAATATGTGTCTAAAAATTACAAATGCATTGAGTAGTATTGGCGTTGGAGAGGCCTCACAAACGTTTTCTTGCCCAGGGGCCTCGCACTCACTAAGGCCGGCACTGGCAATGCTACATTTATTATGCACCCATTGACAAGGTGCAAGTGAAGCTTTTATAATAATTCATTTTGGTACAGTTATTGAGCCATTCACACCAGCCTCTAAGCTATCTAAAATCTGACAGCTATGTCGTAGGTTGACTTCTGAAATTTGAAGTCCACACCTACCTGAAGAGATCCAACGAGATTGAAACATGGCAAGTATTCAATACCAATCCCGCGTGGCCTGAAAAGGTTGGAGTGACATTTGGGTCTAACCAACTCCCCACCGACTCAGGTGGAGTATCAATCGGAGCTCAATACACGCAGTTTCCACTTGCCAGAGAGATCAATCTACATCGTAGTGTGCTAAATTGCACACCTGATGAGACTATGGACGATCAACTGTCCTGAAGTCGAAACAAACAGGAATCGGCATTCAAGTTGTTGGTAGAACGGCGCGAACACGCTACCAGCTGCTTTGGGTGATTTACATCCCCACACTCTTCTGAGTAGTGGTGCATTGGCCGGGAAGGCCGCAAAGCCGTATTTGATTCCTTGTTGGCAAGTGGAAACTGCGTGTATTGAGCTCCGCTCGATACTCCACCTGAGTCGGTGGGGAGTTGGTTAGACCCAAATGCCACTCCAACCTTTTCAGGCCACGCGGGAATGGTATTCAATACTTGCCATGTTTCGATCTCGTTGGATCTCTTCAGGTAGGTTTGGACTTCAGATTTCAGAAGTCAACCTACGACATAGCTGTCAGATTTTAGATAGCTTAGAGGCTGGCGTGAATGGCACAATAACTGTACCAAGATGAAAACATCCACCACAAGAAAAACACAATAATTCAATAATTCATTGTTGGAAAATTGATTTAGCCTATATGTGGAAATGAACAATTATAAATTTTCAAAGCCATATAGATTGGGCTATCAGAATACATTTCTAAGCATACGTTTTCCTACATTTCTGACGATTAAGTTTTGATCAGGATCATCTGAAGTAAACTCTGTAGCACTTAGGTTGTCACCAAGGAAATAGACTGATTCCTGAATTACATGAAAATAACTACAAGTTCTCTTGACTTGGTAAAAATTAATATTAACCAATCAAAAATGTCCCAAAAAGATATTTATACTACTTTTTAATTTAGAGAAACTTGAGTTAAGAGATAAAAAAAGAACAGAAAGGAAGTTTTCAAAAATAATCCATTTTACCTGTTCCTCAGTGAAGTTTAATCTTGGACTCATTAAATAAGGCGTGATGTAAGGTTCAGAAGGTCTAAATTCTTTTAAAAATCCAAATAAACAGAGAAGGGATGATATCTTTAGCCAAGTTTCCATTGTATTTATAAATGTAACTTAGCTGTATATCTGAAACAAAAGATAAATGGTGATAAATCAAGAATCAGAATCAGATGATTTATTCCACAGATTCATTTACATGCAAAGGAAAAGTCAAATAATTATTATAATACATGCATTGGCATTTAGTCATATACAATAAACTCCCGATTATCTGCGAGTGGATTACCCGCGGTGCGGATCATCCGCGCGTGCTACGAAAAGCGAGAAAATACGTATTTATAAAAAATTTGACTGAACTGACAAGTTTTTTGAGTGCAAAACGCGCACAGGCTTTCTCCGTCTACCGTAACGCGAAGACAATTTTCGTTTACCGCGACGCGAAGACAATGTTTGTCTACCGCGACACGAAGACGATTTTCGTCTACCGCAACGCGACGACGATTTTTGTCAACTGCGATATGACAAAAATATTCATCTATTGCGAAAATGATATTCGTCTACCGCAACGACCATATTTGACTACCGTGGCGTCTACCACAACGAGGTCTAGCGCATAGACGAATTTTGCCTACCGCAATGTCCATATTCGTTTAACCCGACGACGATATTTTTCCTACCGCAGCGTCGATACTCATCTACCGTGACAACGATATCCTTATACCACGACGACGACTTTCGACTACTGCGATGTGACAACAATATGTGTCTACCGCGATAATGATATTTGTCTACCATGGTGACGATATTCGTTTACCACGACGTCCATATAATTGTGACGCGATACTCGCTTACCGCGACGTTATAGGATATCCCCCCCCACCCGAAATTAAATCTGGGTTCGCCCCTGACTGAATTAAATAAATTGATTTTTAATGTTGGAATTGTTTTTCTCTTTTATTCTCTCCCATTTTCAACACTTTTGGATTATCCGCGATTTTCGTTATCCGCGGTAGTTGCGCCACCCAATTCCGCGGATAATCGGGATTTTACTGTGGTGAATTTAACAAGAAAACAAAGTACAAGATGGCTGGTGAGGAACTGGAAAAATAAAAGTAATTAAATAAATATATAGGCTATCATATATATAAATAGATAACAACAAGCATAATCATGCAAGACACCATGCGATTAAAGTACTATTTAATTTGGTTTTAAAAGTAGAAATTCGTTTACATGATAAAAAGGATTTTCAAAGAGCCAGTTCTGAATCTTAAGTTTAAAAGTCCTGCAAGGCAACTGCAGGACACTGTTTGGAAGCTTGTTAAGAAATTTCAGTCTCATAATAATATGACTAGATTTGGTTTTTTGCAGGCTCACAAAAGGTACATCCAACTGGTTTTTGCTCCTTGTATTAAAACTATGTAGGTCACACCTCAAGCTATGGTTGTCTAAATGCTTAAAACTACATAACATGACATGATAAATATGTAAATTAATAACAGTTAAAATTTTAAAATCAACAAAAATGGCCAACAGTGTTCTATTGAGTTTACATTAGCCATAATTCTTAATACTTTTTTTTTAATTATTAAAACGTCTTTCACATGGGAAGAGTTCCCCCAGAAGATGATGCTATAGCTGAGGGCTGATTAGAACAGTGCAAAGTAGGCATTTTTAAGTAGTGGAGAGGTATAACCTCATTCAGTCTACGGAACAAAAAAGTTAATCTGCTTAGCCTAGTACAAAGATGTTGGACTTGAGGGGCCCATGGTTTTTTTATAGTTAAGGAGGCCACCCTTATACAGCGCGCTGCGGCGGTTATGTTAGGTTAGGTTATCATAAATATGTTAGTAGGACTTCCCTCATTTTGTAACGAATCAAACGATACCAGATTAGTCATACCTTCACCCGCCAAATCCCCTCCAAGAAGGCCTAGGTCAGGTTGTTGACCGGAGCGTGTGCATGACTTGCCTACAGGATTTGGCGGGCGAAAGTATGACTCATCCGGTATCGTTTGATCTCAACGAAACGAGGAAAATCCTTCTAACATATATATGATAACCTAACCTAACATAACCGCCACAGCGCGCTGTATAAGGGTGGCCATCGGGTGTTGCCGCTAGTGGCGGTGACGCTTTACCTCGCCGACATCGCTGCCTTCTAGGAGGCAGAACAGAAAAACCGCTCATAATAATTATATAAAATTCGGACAGCCAGTCAATTAAAGTATGTTATCTCCAATTATGCAGTTATTTTTGTATCCAGTTAAAAAAACTCTCTAAAAAAAGTAATTTTGGTATTTACTCTGCATAATACGAAAGTACCGGCCCATGAAAGCTGATGGTCAAGAAAGACACCAAGGAATTTAACCAACTCACTAGGCTTAGTGACCTGTACTTCCGGGATTTGTCTAAGCCCAAAAATCACTGATTGGATTTTCTCCTAGTTCAGCAGAAAGCTGTTGGCTGAAAACCAATCAGCGGCACAAATTAAATAATTTTTTGCAGTGATTCCCAACATATTTAGATCATTGCTACAGGAGAGCAGGGTTGTATCGTCTGCATTCAAATATATGGCATTGTTCAAACAGAGTGGCAGGTCATTATTGCAAACAAGTTGGAACTAATTATTGCAACCACAAAATAGCTAAATTGTTTTTTGCATAAGTTGAAGTCAATCTACTGAATTCAGCCTGCGTGTCACATTTAAGATGGCATCAATATATAAGAAAATTTTACACATCAATTTTAATTTAAAAAAATTCTGTCTGGAGGAAGGGGGAGGGAACAGCAGGGTCTGTGGTGGAGGATTTTTTTTAATTACATCTACAAAAAGAAACCACCAAGCAATGCATAATTTCCTATCACCGATGAATCAGGTTAGATTAAATTGAAAAAAGGTAGGATTAGGCTATAGGTTAGTTTTATAATTAATTAGGCTATACAAGCTTTAACTACAATTTTGAAATATAACAATCCCTAACCTCTAATCTATGAAAGTGTAAAGTTTGTCAGGTAAAATACCTTGATTGCTGAATGTAAAAATGCTGAATCCAAATAAAAATAATACAATTTAAGCGAAAATATGTACTTTATGGCCTCATTAAAATCATTCTTGAAAGTAACAGTAACAGTGATTGAGATACGCTGTAGCGAACTTTCATCATTCTGTAAACACCGACCAAGCAGTAGAAGCAGCCAGCAGAGCAGACAAATTATTCTGAAATTCTGAAGTGGATCACCTGACTCTGACCTGAATCAGCTGATAGCAGAGCAGAAAACAAACAGTGCCTCCAACAAAAACCAGTAACTTTTACCAAAGATAAAACAATTGGGTTTATTTAATCTGTTAAGCAATAATACAATTTTTTGTATATTATTAAACACTATGGTATTAGTGTATGACGTTTTCATGATTCCTGTTAAAGTAAGAAAAATTTTTACTTTTATAGTTAAAGTTAAAAATTAGAAAATCACAAATCATGACAATACTCTTTGGTGTGTAGGCGTCTAATTTCTTGTTGGTGTTGGTACTCAATTCCTATCCTTTCATGGCAAGTCAACTGTCAAGTCGGAGAATGGTGAAATAACTGAAATACATTTTGACATAAAATTATTGTGCGTATTGCTGAAGTGAATTTTTTTATTACATATAAGACTTTCCATAAAGGTAAATCAAGTTATCTGTAATTATAAATTGTGTTCACAGTAATGTAAGGATTTAAGATGTTCTTTTCATGTTGTAGAAAATAATTCTGTTAGTTATACTTAACCTACCTTATTTTGCCCCAAATACACTATGAACATGTACATTATACATTGCTTGAAACAGCGACCTGTAGCCATTTAGAAGAATTCTGTCGTTTCCTTGCCATCCCTTTATACTGAATTGCCAAAATCAATAGGTATGTATGTCTAAGGCCATTCAGCAAACTATCTTAACTTAGGGCCTACTTCGCCTCACATGTCATGTTCCTATTTTCTCTGGTCTGAACAGCTTAAAATTATAATTTTCATTTATAAATAGACCTCAGCTGTAATGTTTTTTTCTATTTAATATGATATTTTCTTTGCAAGAGTGTCATGATATAAATGTAAGGTGGCAAGCAAAACTTTGATATCTGAATCCATAGCTTTATTTATGTCTATAGGCCTAATTGTTCTTTACAATTGAATCAGTAAAGAATCGATACCTCGTTTAGGTTGGTTTTACATAGTTTGAGTAGATTGGTTAGGCCTTTGCCTACTTTAGTATTTTTTTTTGTTAGGGTAGGCCTATCATTAACCCCTTAACCGCCGTGCACGAGTTAGCTCTTGGTAGTATTCTGTACGTGCTCTGCCACGCACGAGATATCTCGTGCGTCACCCTTGCTTCGTTGATCGCCACGCCCAAGTTTACTCGGATTTGACTTTCTCAGCTGATTAATATTGGTACAACTGTTCTGCTAGGTTTTTTCCTGCTAAGACTGAACAGTTGACCCTGACAAGTTGCAGACCATTTGGTGCTGCAGCTGCACTCTAGTGGATTTTTCTGGAACTGTGTCCACGCCACGCGATCTGCAGTAGTATCGCGCTCGTTGCTTTGAGACGAAAACGCGGCGTTTTCGTGTTGATCAAGTAATTAAACTGCGCGCTACTAAAAACTGCAGGGGCTAATTACTCAGCGCTTAAGGGGTGTAAGCCTAACTTATTCTTAGGGCCTACAAGAAAAACAAAAAGTTATAATGGTCCCGGACTTAGTTCTTACCATGAGACCTTCATTAACCCTTTCCCACCCTTTCTTGGGCAGATCACTCTTTGAAACTATGTAAAAAGATGGCTTGTGATCTATTTGCTTTAAGGCGTCTTTATGGGGTCGTCTCGCAAGATGTTGTTAGAATAGCCTATTTTGGCTTATTTCATAGTAAAATGTCCTATGGTTTGATTGTTTGGGGCAGTGCCTCACTTCAAAAAATGTTTTTATCATGCAGATAATAGCTGGAGTGGATTTCTAAGCATACTGTAGACCCTGGTTTGTTCACTTTAAGATTTTAACTTTATACTCTGTATTTATTTTGCAAAACATGTTCTTTATGAAAACCCGTAGTAATTTTTCTGTATAATTTTGATAAACTCATTCATAATACTAGAAATAAACATAATGTACAAACTCCTTTTGTTAGATTGAGTAAAACTCTGAAGAAGCCATCTGTAATTGGTACACGAATTTTTAATAAGGTGCCCCTTTGCGTTAGGCTTTTAGATATAAGGCATTTTAAGACTTCTGTAACCAGTTTCTTGCTTAAAAATGCATTTTATTCTATTGATGAATTTTTAAATGGAAATTGGACTGAAAAAGACTTTCAGTGATGACCTACAGGCCTATTTTATTCTGTATACCGGTAGTCCATGTGATTTGATGAATCCAATGTATTTTCTATGAATATTGCATGGAAATAAAGATCTTATGTCTTAATGGTTACTCCATAGGGTATTTACACTCGATAAAATCAGAATCTATCAAAAATGGTTTTCACAGTTTGGTTTTAAATTTGATAGTTTACAAAACTTTGAACACCAAATGGCATCATACAACTTAGGCTTATATTAGTATAAAAAGTCAGGTTCAAGATTTAAGAGGCCCAATCATAAAATTTGAAAAATAAACACGGCCAATGGAAAAGGATGAACATTTTTTTTTTGGAATTTCAGCAAAGTGCACGTGCTTTTTCTTAGTGCTGTTTTTTCCAATATTATAATGTTTTCCTTTCTTAAATATCTAGTTAATTGTGTTTAGATAATTGTTCAGTACCATTTAAATTATGTAACCACCAAAGTTTTTTGTGGTTTTGGTGAAATAATATATTTTAAACCAATTCAGATAGTGACTGTGTTTTTAGGTTGTGTTCTTGTTTACATTTATCATAACAATATAAACAACTGCTGATGAAAATAAAACATTAAGTAATGAACCTGAACCGTCATGTTCTTGGAAAGAAGTTGTTCTTAAGAAAACAAACATGGAAAACAAAAGAAAAATGACTGATGCAAGCTCTTCAAACACTAACAAAGTTTCTAGGAGCAATAGTGCTTGAAATTTATGCCTTCACTAACACTATCCAATAGGTTTGATGCCTTAGCGACTACCAAGTCTTTGTCCTACAATGCAATGGACGATTCAAAGATGAATCACCTAAAACTAAATTGTACAGACCCCCTCCAATCTTCTTAAGCTCTGATGTGCAATATGTCCCAATGTGTACTGTACCTACTCAAATCTGTCATTGGAGATAACTTCAAATGTGCGTCAACTACAAAGGGAGTTACCTTGTATGTCTCAACCCCAGAGGCATATCGCACATGTGTTAAATATCTGAGAGAGCAAAATGCAGATTTCCATTCCTATCAGTTATTAGAGGACAAACCTTTTCGAGTTGTTATTCGGGGTCTACATCCGTCAATCGATCACAATATTTTAAAAGAGGAACTGAAAGGAAAAGGCTACATCGTGAGATCTGTGTCAAATGTACTTTCATACACAAAAGAAAAGTTACCTCTCTTCTTTGTCGATCTGGAAATTGCTGAAAATAACAAACAAATATTTGAACTTGAAACATTATTATACTAAAAAATAAAAGTTGAACCCCCAAGACCCAAGCGCCAAATCGTGCAATGCACTCGCTGCCAACAATATGGCCACACCAGGACATACTGTAATCATCCTTACAACTGTGTAAGATGTGCAGGGAATCATGACTCCACTTCGTGTTCAAAGCCGAAAGAAACTCCTGCAACATGTGCGCTTTGCGGCAACTCTCATCCATCAAAGTACAAGGGCTGCGCTGTGTACAAAGACCTGCAGAAACGTCGCTCACCTGCTGCCCCTCCAGCTCGACCGTTATCTCAAAGGCAACAAAACGCACCGAATCCCCGTGATGAAACCTCTTTCCTAAACTCACACAATCAACTGTGACCACTAGACCACTACACCGAAACAGATTTCTATTCGCCCCTATGCCATCAATGATCAACAACCTTCCAGCTCATTCTTCAATAACATTTCTTCACCTTCATACTCACAAGGTACAGCCAACGGTGACATCACTTAGCAATTAAACAACTTCATAACTGAAATGAAAACTCTCCTAACACCTCTCATCACCCTAGTTAATCAGCTAATCCAAGCCTTAATAACTCAGAATGGTAATAAATAATATTACCATTGGCTCTCTCATAGTCTACTCTGGAATGCTAATGGAGTACTGCAACACCTGGATGAACTAGAATATACACTGAACTCAAGACGAATTGACATTGCACTGGAGGAGCACCGACCTATTGGCCTTCAGCGGCCTCTAAGCTTCCAGATCTCATTGACTTCTTCATTTGTAACATTACAGATTTGTCCTCTGATCACTCACCTATTTTACTTATTCTCGATTCACAACCATCACTAATCACTCCTAAACCGTCACTTACAACTGGATTAAACAATTGGGAACTTTTTCGGTCCAAGGTGGTAGAAACATTAAATTTACACTTAACCCCTGAAGACACATTCAGACCTAGAGAGTGCTGTCGAGCACTTCACCACATCTATACAATCTGCAGCTTGGCAATCTTCCGACTCGACTAAATTATTTCAAACAAATAACGCCATTTCCTACCCTCTTCACATAAGGGAACTTATCCAGGAAAAGCATAGAGCACGAGGAAGGTGGCAGCGGACCCGGCAACAAGCTGACAAGCAAGTTTTGAACCGACTATCTAATAGACTAAAGAAAGAGATATGCGAGTTCAAGTAGAACAAACATCAGCGGCACCTTCAAAATTTAAGCGTGAGTGATAATAGTCTATGGCGGGAAACAAAACGGATATTTAAACACTATCCACAATGTCTTCCTCTACGTCGACCAGACCAAACGTGGGCAAAAACCGATAAAGAAAAAGCTGAACTGTTTGGCTTCATGTTTTCAAGCCAAACAATACTGTTCAAGACCAGGAATTGATTGAAAATTTACAAGAAGAATTAAACTCTCCAATGCCCCTTTCGCTTCCCCTAAAACCATTCACTGTAAAAGAAGTGCAGGATTTAATTAAAAAATTTCCCCTTAGGAAATCCCCTGGATATGATCTTATTACTGCAGAGGTATTGAGGAAACTGCCTTATGAAGAAATTCTACTTCTAACAGAAATATATAATAGGATATTATGGACAACACATTTTCCTGTACAATGGAAGTTATCTGAAATTCTACTTTTTCAAAAACCAGAAAAACCTCCACACCTAACATCACTGTATCGTCCAATTAGTCTGCTCCCCGTTCCTTCGAAGCTTTTTGAAAAACTCCTTCCCTCACGACATATACAAATTTTCGATGAACAAAATGCCATACCACAACATCGGTTTGGTTTCCGAAAAGCCCATTCCACTATCCATCAACTGCAAAGGCTCGTAGACTTCGTAGCTTCGGGACTTGAAGAGAAAAAGTACACTTCAGGAGTATTCCTAGATGTTAGTGCCGCATTTGACAAGGTCTGGCATGAGGAGCTATTGTTTAAATTGAAGAAAATCCTTTGCAACAACTACTACCCAATTCTTAAATCATTTTTGGAAGACAGATTTTTTAGAGTTAGACAAGGATCCGCTTACAGTGATTTAAAAGCCATTGAAGCAGGAGTTCCCCAAGGTGCAATCCTGTCTCCTGTTCTCTACAACATTTCCACATCAGATTTACCATTGTTACCACGTCACCAGACACCGTTACAGCCACTTACGCAGATGAAACTGTTATTTTAGCTTCTTCCGACACTTCAATCATCACTTCTCAAAATATCCAGGAACACATCCACCTCATTAACGATTGGCTTAAAAATTGGAAAATAAAAGTTAATTCTACCAAATCCACCCAAGTTACATTTACTCTACGAAGAGAAACATGTCATCCAGTCCGACTTAATAACACAGAAATCCCACAAAGTAACACCGTTCGGTACTTAGGACTACACTTGGATAGAAGACTCACATGGTCTCATCATATAAAATGCAAAAGACTACAACTCAACTCCCGACTATAACTGCTAAACCGACTTCTCAACTCAAAATCTCCAATTTTGACAAAACTCAAACTTTTAATATATAAAAGCCTCCTCAGACCAATCTGGACATATGGGATTCAACTCTTTGGAACGGCAAAGAAAAGCAACTTGAACAAACTACAAGCATTTCAATCAAAATTATTAAGATTAATCACTGCCGCTCCAGCATACGTTAACAATAGGACTCTACACCACGACTTGAAAATTCCATTTATTGATGAAGTTGCCAAACAGTTATACAGGACCTTCCACGACAGAACATTCCACCACTCGAACACACTCATTGAACAACTTTCCAAACAACACGACAGCGTAAGAAGACTCAGACGGAGGTGGAGCAGAGACCTACTACACTGACTTTCCATATTAACTTCTTTTTTTGACAAACCTGAGTTTGAACCAGTGGATTAATAACTACATTTTTCATTGATCACTTTATTTATTTTCGCATTTGTCATACCATTTGGAAATAGTGCAAAATTGAGGCGGTAGCTGGAAAAAGGGTGTATTTGCAAAAACAGCGTTTTGAGAAAAGAGAGTTTGAAAACTTTCTTTCAGTCCACTATAAAAGTATGAAAAGCAGTGATATTATTGTTAGGTTTATATGGTCACAAATTTATTCAGGAATAAAAAGAGACTAACATAATTAAAATCGGAAAATAACTTATTTTGTTATTTAAGTTTTTCTGAAGAAGTAAATACGCAAAAAAAACTAACCTCCTTGATCATAGACAGCCTTTGATCAAGGAGGATCAGCTTGCGTGCCTTTTGATCATAGACAGAATTGCTAGTACGCCCTTTTTCCATAGACCAATCCATTTACATGTAAAACAAATGAAAAAATAAAGATTCTCATTATGATTATCATTAATTATTTATTAATAGTTAAAAATGTACTAAAAGCCTATATAAACTGGTAAAATATTGCTGAAAATTTTCAAACTCTTTTTTCTCAAAACGCTGCTTGGCAAATACGCCCTTTTTCCAGCTACCGCCTCAAGTGTGTACTTAAAATGTTGATAACAATAAAAATATATTAACTTATTCAGGTAAAACTAAGTTATTTCAGGGCTTGTAACAGGTTATTTTTTTATTTTTTTGTTATTTTTTTGCTCTTGGTTATTTTTTTTTTTTGGAATTTGGTTATTTTTGTTATTTTTTTTGGAATTTTGGTTATTTTTTTATTTTTTTCAACCTCAAGAACTGCTACAAGCCCTGTTTACAGTATTCGTTTGTCAGACGATCTCGTAGCAGCATCGCGGCAGACGAATCTCATCATCCTAAAATGCGTGAAAACTAAGTCTCGTTGTGTGAAAACCAAGTCTCACCATCAAATCTAGGCAGATTTGTGATTAGTTTATCGAGATTTTCTTTTTTACCAAGGTTAAGAATGTATTATCCCCAATATAACACCGGTTTTCTAATTTTTAGCAGCATTTTTTGTGTACAAAAGGTTATTTTTTGGTTATTTTTTTCTTATTTGAATTATTTTTTTTATTTTTTTCAACCTCAAGAACTGTTACAAGCCCTGTTATTTGTTAACTGATATCAACTTAAACACACACAACTTAAAGTTTAACTGAAACTGAGACAATTTCAGCTGTCTATGAAAGAAGGGCGTAATAACCACTTCACAAAAACAGCTGTATCTCAGTTAGTTTTTGACATAGAGTAATGAAATTTTCTACAGATTTCAACAGATATATGAAGAATCGAAAAATGCAATCTCCGGAAAAAGGGCGTATAGGCCATTACGCCCTTTTTCCAGCTACCGCCTCAATTGTATTGTACCAAATATGAAAAAAAAAGTTAAAAAAAAATTTGATTCAGTTTCTTTTTTTTAGATGCAGGCAGTAGAAAAAGTATTGGCAGACCAAGTTCTTCGAGTGGCACAGACTGTCGAACAACAGTTGGATGCTGAAATCCAAAAACTAGATGAACTTGACTCTGATGGTATTGAGAAGTTGAGGCAAGACAGGTTAGATCAGTTGAAGAAAGAAGCAAAACAAAAGCAACATTGGTTGTCAATAGTAAGTACTGTACATTACATTAACATGTACTCTTCTCTTCTGGCTTTCCTAGGATGGTGCTGGAGGCCAATACGCTGATGCGACAGACCAAGTCCTTGCGTCAAGAGCTGGTTTAGGGGGATTGTTAGTTAGTTAGGTTGTGTTTGGAAGGTGGTTAACAATGAATTCATCTATTGTGTTAAACTATGGGTTTGTAACTTGTAAAAATTGAGTTTAACAAGGCGAGGGAGGGTCTTACGAGGTATTGTAAGTAGAACTAAGAGCACATAAGGAACTAAACCAAACTTAACTAGGCCCCCTAATTCATTCCTAACTAAAGCAGAATGTAATTTATAGGCCCACTGACTAACTACTGCCATGGGTCCAACCTTAATCAGATCTATGTGATGGTCACGTACATTATACATTTCACATGGTGACTGGTGTTTGGTTTTTGGTTAGCGTTGATTTGGTATGCGACCAGTATGATGTAGGGCTAGACTCTTCTAACTGTTACAGTATACAGTGGAGCTTAAATAAGGTACCGTAAACCCTTCTAATCATCGAAGACTACCAAAAATCGAATGCGGTGACTTTGAACAGAAATAATTAGCGTCTACTTCAAGGAATCATGAAAGACAATACACTTATGTTTTCCTTGGTCTTTGGTTTTTAAAATATACTCAGTGTCAGACGTCATTGAAAATCATCGTAATTTAGGTGGCTGTGAATGATTGGCAAGTTGACAGTTTGGTGGGAGTTGCCGATTCCATTAGAATTTTTGCTAAGTAACCGATCAAGTTCATTAACTTATATTATTCGTTGAGAAGTATTTCATTGTCATAAATGTTTTCCATGGAAAAAATATGTAATAAATTTTGTTTATGATTACAATAATAGTGGTTTTGAATAATTTAATTGATTTCCAAGGTGTTTGGACTTTTGTTGTATGCAATGCACAGTTTGCATTATGTACATCGACTGGCCGTTTGGACCTTCTATGCTCTGTATAGCATCAAATTACGTTTTTTAACATCCTGTTAATTAAAATCTGTGGTTTCTTCTTGAATTTACAAATCCAGTCGACTCTCGCTAACTCAAAATCCCACGGGACTGCGATTTTTCTTCGTGTTACGTATAGTTCGTCGTAGGTATAGTTCGAGTCATAGAGGTACACCAAATGAAAATTAGTGGTACAGAGGTAAAGAAAAATTTAGTTTATTTCCTACATCTTTGAAAAATCTAAGCTTTTAACTTATTTAAATGTTATATATCAATGAAAAATACAGTATTTAAAATACAGGGTGTCTCGAAATTATGGTAAAATATTTTAGTATATGATAGTACAGATAAAAATAAGAAAAAAAGTTCATATAAACATAGGTCCAAAAGTGCTTCGTTTTCCGTCTGTGTGTCTGTTTGTGATTTTTACATATTTAATCATATCTCATGAACCTCTTAACGTATAAAATTCAAACTTGGTACATGGATGACCACCTTTAAGACCTATTTTTGTATGTAGTATCAAATTTCTACTTTGTACCATTTCAAAATGGTGACTGTTTTTTGTTTTCAAATCTAAATATCTTAAAAACCGTAAATTTTAGAAAAATCATACAAGAAGCAAAAAAGCTGTTAAATTTAATCCAATTAACGCTGATATTAAGATTATGATTATAGGATTACTAATAACAGAGAAATTTTAATTTTTCCAAATAAAAACATGGAAATTTCTGACAGTTTGTTCTAAAGGACCATGTTTTTATTCAGAAAAGTTAATATTTCTCCGTTATTAGTAGTCCGATCATCATAATCTTAATATCAGCGTTAATTGGATTAAATTTCTCAACTTTTTTGTCTTTTGTATAATTTTTCTAAAATTCACAGTTTTTAAGATATTTAGCTTTGAAAACAAAAAACAGTCGCCATTTTGAAAAGGTACAAAGTAGAAATTTGATACTACATGCAAAAATAGGTCTTAATAGTGGTCATCCATGTACCAAGTTTGAAGTTTATACGTTAAGAGGTTCATGAGATATGATTAAATATGTAAAAATCACAAACAGACACACAGACGGAAAGCGAAGCACTTTTGGACCTATGTTTATATGAACTTTTTTTCTTATTTTTACCTGTACTATCATATACTGAAATATTTTACCATAATTTCGGGACACCCTGTATAATAACCTGTAAAACACAAAAACAGATATGATCATATTAATTCTGATTAGAAAGTCCGTAATCTTCCTCTGCTGAAACACGTAAAAGCAATTACAGTACCGATCATCATTTTTAGTAAAACAATAATTTCATGCACAAACAGTCGTTACACACTCGAAAGCCCCGCACAAGGTAAACAGACCCGAGGCTTGACCTTGCATATGATTCACCGACAGGTTGCATCCTGAACGCCGGGATTTCGTATTATACAGAGTGCCACAGTTTCTGAAAACTTCGTGGTATGAAGGAAAACTTCTAGTTGTGGAGGTAAAGCGCCAATCGAATTTGTCTTATTTACTGAACTTCGTGTTATAGAGGTAATTTTTGTGTCCCTTCGTGTTCTAGAGGTAAAATAACCGGAAAATTAGTTCGTGGTATGTATAGTAATTTCTTCGTGTTAGGCAGGTTTTTCCAAGGGGATTAAAAATAATTTGTGATATCGAGGATTTTGTGATATCAAGGTTCGTGTTAGCGAGAGTCGACTGTAGTATTTTATCATGTTTTATGATGTTTATGAGTACAGTTTTTTTACAAAACTACCCACAACAAAGTTAATTATCCCAATGTATTTATTTTCCATCAAGAAATCAAACCATAAAAAAATGTGTTATGAACAACCATGTTCTTGGTAAATTGGGGCACTGGCAAGTAAGAAAATCGCTGTCATTGAGTAAATCCCGAGAAAATGTCATGTAGCATAGCCTAAAGTGATTCTTAAAACTCCAATAATGGTTATAAAAAATAGGCTTGATTAGTTCTCCAGAGTTACATGTGCATGCTGCAAGCGATGTCCATTGTTTTCTCATAGCATTACTCCTATGATGCCTGCTATTAACTGATGTATTGTTTTTTTCAGGGGCATGGAGAGTATGAGGAACTATCAGAAGAAAAAGAATTCTTTGCTGTTACAAAGAAGTCCCCAGATGTCATTGTGCATTTTTTTAAACACAGCACTCCTCGTTGCAAAATTGTGGATTTTCATTTCAACTTGTTGTGTAAAAAGCATTTAGAGACAAGATTTTGTAAGTTAGACGTTGAACGGGCTCCATTTTTGACTGGTAAGTCTAATTATGGACCAATAATAGGCCAAAATTATATCTAAAAATATGGTAAAGTTATAATTTATTTTAGAGACTTTCCCCATAAGGAATAAGCTATAACCGTAAGACTCTCGTAGGTAAGACCTAATCTTGAGACCATGATAACTTTTTGTTTTTGGGCTCCCAGATGCCAAAAACACCATTCATTCATTTGAAAACCAAAGTACGAGGGTCGTCCAGAAAGTAAAGAATGTTTTGTTACTACATCTAGCCCTGTTGCCCCATCACCGCGAGTGTGCGGTCTAAAGGTTTAATTTACAAGGGTCGTCCAGAAAGTAAAGAACGTTTTGCCCCTATATCCAGCCCAGTGGTCTCATCTCCATGACTGATAGTGCGGCCTAACCAGGAGTGGAGGTTTAGGCTGCACTATCAGTCACGGACATGAGACCACTTGCCTAGATGTAAGGGCAAAACGTTGGATGATCCTTGTAAATTTTAGTATTCAGTTTACTGGAAACAAATATTTTACTCATGAAAATTTCATCCCCCCATCATCCTCCTTCTCACCTCAACATGTGGTGCGATAGTAGATCCAGTTGGAGGTAGCCAGGCCAGCTGACATATGCAAAATGATAAAATAATGTCGTAATTGTGACGTATTGGTAACGTGTTTTT
This sequence comes from Flexamia atlantica, assembly GCA_035578135.1. Taxonomy (NCBI): domain Eukaryota; kingdom Metazoa; phylum Arthropoda; class Insecta; order Hemiptera; family Cicadellidae; genus Flexamia; species Flexamia atlantica. The sequence goes on along the minus strand of JAQJVK010000012.1, from coordinate 18,868,830 downwards.
GACGTATTGGTGACGTATTTGATGACGGATGTGTTACGTATTGATGATGTCACTGAGGCGATGACGTGTAGGTTTAAAGGGGTGGGTTTTGAAGTGACGATGTCGGGTTGGACGGCGCGACGGCGCCGCCGAGAGGGCGGTGGGACGGGGGACGGGACACGCCAAGCGGTGCAGTGCGACCGGGGTCACCGGTCGTACTGTGAGTGGCCAGGTCGGTTATACACAGATGGTTTTAACGTAAAGTCGTATTTTCGTGTGATCTTAGATGCACAAATTAGGTAAGAGCATAAAATTTATTATTTAAACCTTGGTGTTAGAGAGTAGATGTAAAACTGACGTTCTGGCACACAGTTATTATTGAAGGTTGAGTTAATTAATTTTCAAAGATTTACTGGGGGCCCGCAGCTGCGAGTACTCGTTACGCGTGAAGTTTGGTAATTTTTTGTAACAAAACATGTTAAAACAGGTTCAAGGTCATTTGACAATGTTAAAAAAGAAGGATCCCGACTGTACCAACTTCACGTTGGCGACCAGTCAGGAAAGGAAGAGTCTACCATAGTGCCTTCACGGCCCCGACTGGAGACCCCCAGGGGGTTTTTGGGTGGCAGCAAACACATTGCTATAGCCGCCCGGGCTTTTAGGATGTGACGGGAGAAAGGTAATGGGACACAGTTTAAGTTTTACACTTTGGGAAAATAATATTAGTAGTAGTAGTTATACGAGTACCCCATGCAAAGCGCAAGCCAAATAGCAGAAAAAGACAGAAAAGAGAGAAGGCAAGGCATCGACCCGACAGGGCCAAAACTGCACCGGGATCAGACAAGCAGCCTCAGCTCCGCAGCAGACTTGTCCAACGGTGGGGATGTATTTCCCAGGCATGGCAACAACACCCCAACGAAGTCGCAAGTCAGCTCAAGAGGCCCACGGCGATCGGGACGGAAAGCCGCGTAGGACAGAAGCGTTGAGCGCAGTGACCTACACTGTTACTGTGGTATGCGCGAGGTTCCAACCAAGGGGGTTACCACGCAGCAGGGATGCGTCTCGAAGTGGGATCTCGCCTCGCTTCTTCCTCGAAGATCTCCGCCGTTTCGCTGCAGGTCTTCTGTGGAGGTCTGAAGATGCTTGGCTTGCCCCGGTCAGCCCGTCGACGCAGTCAGCTCGTCGAGTGATGCCGAAGCAGTGTGCGACCCAGTTTTGTCAACTTTCCCGCTGAGTCAGCAGAAAATACAGCCTCCTCATTGGTTACAATGTCTTGACCAATGGGAGACGGGATGTAGTCAACAACTAGCACCGTGGCTCTGGGAGACAATTACTGCTGCTCTGGCGCACCTACCATCATGTTGAGGAAGCCTACCCGTCCAACGATGGTCACCCTGCCCCGCCGTGACCCATCTCAGCAGCTGGCCGCCAAGCGGACCAAGTCTATTTTACGACGCCCCGACCTGCAATCATCTGGCGACCGTCCGAGTACTGAGCCACGCAAGCGGGTACATTTCGCCGACCTGCATCGCCGGATAATAGTTTCGAGCGATGCCGCAGATGCCCACAGCATACTCCGGGAGATTCTTTCCGAGAGTCACGGTCTGAAAGCGGCCTAGATGTACAAGCTGCACGCTAGTACAGTGCTGCCGACTAGTAACCCGTTGATTCCCGAGGACGGCTATCGGATCCCGGTGATTGAGCCTTCGCATCGCAGAGCTGATCGTCACACTTGGTCGACAGCGTTTCCCGGAGTAAGAGGCCACCGCTTTTGGAAGCTGAAGTCGGGACAATATCGCCTGGTTGACTACCGAACAAATGGACAGCGCAGAGAAGTTTTACTCGGGCGCGGGAAGAATCTGGTCCGAACTACTCTACCTGTCGGCGTGGTTGGACCATCAGAGACAAGTGCAAACACCTACCTCGAGATTGAAGAGCTTCGAGATGGGTACTGTCGCAAGAAAGTCAGAGCGAAGTGGGTATCAGAATAATTTTACTGGTATATAAAAACGGCCTTTGTAAAGGCCACCAATTGTTCTCGTATTTGAACTCAGACACGCTAACTGGCAACACCCGATTTTTTCAATCCTTGCTTTCAGTATTCCCCTCCTAAGACTATTACATTTGACCGTGTTCATCTTTAAAATTATGTTAAGGCCTCCAATAGTTATAGTTTATAACTCAGTCAAACTAAAAAGAACCAATCATGCGTTCTTTTTGCGCCACCATTCTCGGTGGCGCAAAAAGAATACCGGTGGCGCAATATATTTGACCGTGAATATTGGACACTTGCGGTCAACTTGAAATATATACCCCTGGTATCTAAAATATGAACTGTAAAAAACGGCCTTTCTAAAGGCCACTGTTTAAAATGCTGAGTCAGTGTCTTTTCAGCGCACCAATGGGAAGCTAGTAGCCGTGCATAAGGCCCCTTTCACACGAGGCCACCAGTGGCCGACACCGGTGGCCGCCACCGGTTGCCCGCCACAGCTTAAACATTGTTTTAAATGGAGGCCTTCAGACGCGGCCACTGCAGTTGCCCGACGGGACACAGTGGCCGAGCAGTGGCCGCCTCGCGCAACTGCGAGTCGGCCACCGCGGTGGCGGCAACTCGTCGCGGGGCATTGAATGAAATGGGAGCTTTCAGACGTAGCCACCGGTGGCCGCCACTCCCGACTACGCAAGCGCGCGCATTACCTGTTGTTTTTGGGTAAACTCAGGCAGTTCACGTGCGGAGGTAGGTACAGTTGTGAAATGATTTTTCTAAACGAGTTTTAACTGTTTATTTGATTTTTTTATGAGTGAACAGAAGAAAAATAAATAAGTAAATGGTATCAGAAAACACACATACTTTCTCCCTTAAATACAACAAAAATGTACAATTACTCCGCAAATATATTAAAAATATCATCGAAATCGGTTACCAGTCAACGGAGATATCGGTTTTTGAATATTTACCATAAGCATAACATTAGACAACGTACTGCGTTTACCGCCAAACAAGAATATCAATTATCCCCGCAACCAGTTGAAGTAGAGGAATAATTCAAAATCCTGGATTATTTACTTTTTGAAGCCAAATCTAATGGTTACAAGTATATTTTCTTTAGTAGTTATATATTTTGTGAAATTTGAAAAATATGAATTTTTTAACACTTAAACTCCCATATCTTCTAAATCTGAATTTTTACAAACATGCGAGTGGTGTCATTTTATTTGTCATCTTAAACTCTAAAAACCATGAAATTTTTATCAAAGTCGTTAGAGCTATTTTTGAGAAATTTTGATTCACCTGGATCATGGCTGTATACCTACATGCCAAATTTCATGAAAATCGGACCACTGGTGTGGTCTCAAGCTTTGTTTACATACATCCACACATCCACACACACGGAAAGATAGACACCACTCCAAAAACCGCTTTTTTGGATACAGGGAGCACTAAAACGAATATTTCCACTAACAAATCAAATTCGAAAATTTTGACGAAAACAATACTTTCTCCAAATACTATGTATTAGGAGGAGAAAGTAAAAGTGGAAAAAAGGAAGAGGAATATTCGGAAATAGTTAAAAAAACCTTTTTTTGTCGTCACATAGCTCGTCAAACAACTTGTAATAAAGGTCATTGTCCTTCCTTTTCGTTAGTATTGGATGAACATGGAACATAGGCTATACACCTGCGACTCCGCCTTCTTTTCTTGATTGATGATGCGAGAAGAATTTATTGTTTATTACTCGTCAGAATTTTCTCGACTAAATCGGAGGTGGCTATTATAGTGGAGTGGCCTGCTAGTTGCCTGTACCGTCAACTGCAGTTACCCGGGCTGGTAACCGGTGGCGGCCACCAGTGGCGGCCACTAGTGGCCTCGTGTGAAAGAGCCCTAAAACACGTACCAGTTGCGATGTCTCACCATTCGTTCCAGCGACACTGAAGATAGAAGATGGCCTCCTCGGAGACACCTCGGAAGACTATTCTACAACGCCCCGACCTGCAGCCATCTGGCGACCGTCCGGGTTCTGAGCCACGCAAGCGGGTGCATTTCGCCGCAGATGTCTACAGCGACCCGACTCTGCAACGGATCCCTGACCGAGATGACTGCCCCGCCAGCCTCTCTGCCGCTGATCATAGAGCACGACGTGGACAAGATTATTGCCTTGGTATCCAAGCGGAAACGTAAGCTGCTGGAGCGGCGGTTTTTGACCCCGTTCAAGTTTAAGTTCGCCGGGGTGAAGTTTTACCGGCTGTGGCGGGTTGCGACCCGGACACTACGATATTGTCTGGTTCGACTACATACTTGGCGAGGCTTTAATACGGCGGGGATCCTCGACGCCCATGTTCAAAGTCCGCCTGCCTTTGTGGATGGCGTGGCCGTGGATGGCGACTCATCTCGAGGTCGGATGTCGGAGCGCAAAACTCGGTCGGCGGATGGCAAGTTGGATTCGCCGCTAGTCTTCTAGCTACATAAATTTTAATTTTCTATGTAAAAAACTCTAAAAGCCCATTTTTTGGGGGGGGTTTTACCCCCCTTTACCCCCCCCTTCTGGTAGTCCGATCGGGCTGGTTCACGAACTCGTCCGAGTGATTAACACTTTACACGTCTGTACCAAATTTCTTTAAGATCGGACCATATTTACGGCCGCTATCGTGTTAACAGACATATTTATAGATATATTATAAATTCGAACGAATAGAGTTTTTTGCTTCTGGGGACCCCGAAATAAAAAGTTAATATGGTCTCGGGCTTAGGTCTTACCATGAGACCTACGGTAATAGCTTATTCCTTTAAGGAAATTCGCTAAAATCACTGGCAGTGCTTATTTCTTTTCTTACCTTTCCTCTGATTTTCTCCCTTCCGGTCGCTTTTCCATCTTTTAATTTTGTCACCAGAAATAGTTTTTAACTATGTTACTGTATCACATATTTTTTATTTTTTAGTTAGGATTCAAATATGTAGTTTTCAGCTTTATTTTAGTACCTAATTCATTTCTAAAGTATTGTTATTTTCATAATAACTCTATAAAAGTTTGAAGTTTTGGTCTTTTTCCTGAATTTTTTCTTTTGGTATGATAAAAAATTAATGCCAGTTGCTCGAACAATCAAATAACCAAATTATGTCAAATTGTTTACTAAAGCTGAATATCAGAAATCTAAAAACTGAAATCCGGAAAATTACGACAAGAGGTCTATTTTTACTCTCTACATCACATTTAATTTATGAATTTGAAAAAGTGAATTAACACTTTTGTCATTTGATGTGTTGAAACATTTTTTAAAAGAGGGATCCTATGTTTTTATCTCCTTCGGTTAGTTTATTTGTTGTTCAAAGTTTCTTTTCACTATTATTGTTTTAACTTGTTTAAACATCATAAAGTCAATTCTGAAAATAATAAAAGCTTACTATTTCCCTGTTTTTTACAGAACGATTGAAAATCAAAGTGATCCCCACAATAGTTGTGCTGAAAGACAGCAACTTTAAAGACACAATAGTCGGGTTCACTGACCTGGGGAACTGTGATGACTTCTCGACCGAGATGTTGGAGTGGCGTTTGGCCCAGTCAGGAGCGATCAACTATTCGGGAGATTTGCTTCATCCTCCGGACAAGAAGAAACGGTCTGACAAACCGACTTTTGTGCAGAAAAAGCACACAATCCGCGGCAGAGAAGACGATGACTCTGATGATGACTTTGAGTAACAGCATGTTTTTGTATTTCACACTGCTTTTTTATTATGTTAACAATTTTGATTCTCTTGCACATTAATGTATTTTTTATACTAATAAATAATATTAAACAAGTTTTTGACATTTATTTAAACGCTCGCTCATTTCATGTCCAGAAATTGCCTACTTGTTTTGTGGCCAGATGATCTCTTTATCGCATTGTGGACGACCGCTTGCCGTTTTCATAGCTGTTACACCTTTCACTGTCCCATCGCAGTTGTTTATATCATGGCCGGCAAATATCTCGGTCAAATTGTGGCTGGAAAATCACTCAGTGTGTCTGAGAATAGCAAATCTCTTGGTCTCATTGCGGCTGTTAAATATTTTGGACATATCGCGACCATTAAATCTCTCGGTCGCATTGCGGCCCCCAAATAATATTGTACAGTACACCTCGGATTATCTGGATTAATGTGGCGGAACACCGATCCAGATAACAAAAAATCCGGATAATCCGAGGTCATTTCAATATCGCCTAAATAGCGATCGCGTACCTTAGCCCCTGCTAAATAGATGATGCAAACGGCATATCAAGGCAGTTACAACATGTTAGTCTTTCAAATTTTCCCGGGAATTAATGTAACAAATTTAAGAATTAAACTTCACTATTAGTCATAAGAATATAATGTTAACTTTTACCTTACTTAAGGTTTAGGTTTTAAATTTTTATTTCAAACCTAAAAACCTGGTCTTTGACCAGATTAAAATATTTAAAGTATTAAGAATTAATAATCATAACTCAAAGCATACATCTCAAACTTGAAATAATCATGACAAAACTTCAAGTAACTCAAAACTTAATACATTAAATCCTCTTAAAAAAATAACGTGACATCAAGTCACAGCAATTAGCTTGCAAAATTTCCGTGCGCTACGCCTTTACTGATTACTCCTAGCGCCCCAAGTAACAAACCAGAAAACTATGTTCACGAAAATCCGTAATGCACTGCTTAGGCAATAAGTCTCCTTCAACTATTGAGATTCCAAATGCGTATGGTAATGTATTATATTTGCATTTTAATTTTAGAAGGCAAATTTCACTTGTAAACTCCCTAATATCACGTTTTTGCCGTATTTTAATTTTTCAATTTCTCGGATGGATCGGTCCGGATAATCCGGGATCCGGATAATGTCAGGTCCGGATAATCCGAGGTGCACTGTATTTACTTAAAGTAGATTAGGCTCAAGTACTCGGTTTAGGAGGCAACATGGCCAATTTCACTGGTCGGGAATTGTTTTGAAATAGTGAAGAAAGGTAAAAAAGTCGGAAGTTTCATGTGAAACTGGTAGGCAGCGGCTGGCAAATTTCTCGGTCTTATTATGGCAATAACAGCTCTTGGTTAGGCTGTATCGTGGCCTAAGAACATTGGTTGTATTGCGGCCATAAGATAAAATTGATAAAATCATATTATGATATTCAAGATAATTGCTTATCCACCACTTGCAAGGTAAAAATACCCCCGTTGCAGCAGACCTGCATACTCAGCGAATTTCAAATGCAAAAAACATATTTCAATCCAACATAGTGAGATTTGACATGTTTTTGAAAGCTCCATAAGAATAACATGGGGAAAGAGTATGCAGGTTTGCTGCTACGGGTATATTAAAACTGGGTGGTTTTAATTCATTATTTAGTAGATCTGAACTAGAAGTAGCCATTTACCAAGTTTTATCAAGATATGTTGAGAAATAAGCGAAATATAGAATTTTACTTATTCCCCATAAGGTTAACATTGGGACAACGTACTGTGTTTACCACTTTCAATATCTCGGTAACCAATGGACATAGAGCAGTGATTCAAAATACTAAATTGTTTGTTTTTTTGAGCTGAATTCGATGGTGCCATCAAAAATTCGATAAATTTTGTTTTTCTATGTAAAAAACTCAAAAACCCCATTTTTAAGGGGGTTTACCCCCCTTTACCCCCCCTCCCGGTAGTCCGATCGGGCTGGTTCACGAACTTGTCCGAATAATTACTACTTTACAGGTCTGAGCCAAATTTCATTCCGATCGGGCCATTTTTACGGCCGCTATCGTGCTTAAAGACACATAGATATACAGGGTGTTGCACGATAACCCTGACAAACTTCAGGATATGGTTCCTTGGGTCAAAATGAGAAAAAAATGTCCAGTAAACATAGGTCCTAAACTCAATCGTTTACTATTTATTAAGGAACATAGGATTTTTTCGGATTTCAGTGTACCTATTGAACATTTTGAATACTAGATTGCAAAGTTGACAAAATATTTTGATAAAACCTTCATAGCTAGATGGAATATTAAATTTGAAAGAGATTTCATAACTATTTTATGCAAAAAAGATGAGTGTGACTGAGAAAAAGTTGTCTAAAAATCAAATTTTTCCTTACAATTCAAGAACCAAAATATATTTGTTTGTTTTTGACAGCGCTTCATACTGTAACCGTTCAAGTGTTTTGCTTGCAACTTTACCAAAAATTTTAGAATTTAATGGAGAACAAAGAAATATCAATTTAAGTATGCTTTATATGGGGATTATTTTTGTCAAAATCCAAAATTTCGTGAGGTATCAAAAAATACTAAAATTTAGAGAAACTTATAAAAATGTATACTTTGATTATTTTTTAACAAAGTACCGGGGACCGAGCTTTGCTCGGATTAAATAAAAACAACCGGCTCATTCAACTGTTTTAGTTAAAATTTCCCATAACTATATTTTGATCTCTTATAACTATAACACTGATCATGGTATCAACGCCTGTGCCTTCGGCTTTTTCTGTTCCAGCAAAAATGAGTTGATTCAGTCTCGTTCAACATTGATAAAAACATATCGACGACGTACTGTTGTAATAAATGCCCACAGAAGGGAGGTGCCGTTGAAGTTGGTCGTTATATTTTCTGTCGCTTCGTTGGAGTGCAGCGGTCTTGCGATATTGCCGGTCAGAATGTCGGAACACTAAGTGACTATTCGCGAATTCAAGTTTTGATATCTTAGAGCGACGGTTGGAAGCAGTTGGCACTATGTTGGTCGGAAACGCCAAGTCTCCTTGTGGGTAAAAGAGAGGATACGAGAATGGCTCGATGCGGTTGCCTGTATTGCTCATGGTGAACAGTTGTTTCCTAGTTCTTTCACGACGCGGTCGAAATCCGGGTAGGTCTGATCGGCGTTGAGCGTGATAACGGCTGATATTTCATTCGACGTTGTAACGTTGTAGCGGTTTGGGTCGAGGCCGGTGGTTTGGTCGAGAACCAAATTGACTTTCGGTGACTGAATTCCTGTAGCGTCACCCGGCAAATCGAGCTTTTTCTTCTTATATGACTTCGCGTACCATCATGAACGTTTGGGCAGATAAGTTACTCTCCCACAGGATTCCCTAGGGTTATCGTATCAATTCTAGGTTCATGTCAGCGTTAGCAGAAATTAATTTGTAGACGGCATCGGTAGTATCGAGAAAAATCATCCGCCCCTTGCACGGTCGTCCGTACTCTCCTTGTGCATCTTGCGTCGGCCGAGCAGCCATTTTCATTCGATTATAGATCTGGCCCCGGCGGTGAAACAGTCGATGCCTCTGGTGTTGCTAGTTCGGTCGTCTTTAACATTAAGCAATACAAACGCGAAGATCCTGTCGAGTTTTCGCATGCCAACCGCAAAGTATCTGGAAAGTCTATGTTGATGGGTGAACAGCAGCGCAAGTTCTTTTGGGAAACTTGACGGTTTGTATTCATATTTCCCGTGTAGACACCAATCATTTGAAAACGTTTAACACTAAACCGTACAAAATCAAACCAAACTATATATAAAATATATATTCCTTCAATAAATTCATTCAAAAAACCTTTAAACAATTTAAAATTAGTTATTTACAAATCAAATGATTTTTCTAACCTACACATAAATAAAAACAATCTGAATCAGCTGTTTGGTTAAAATCATAAAAAAAATGCCCATGACGATGGGCACTTTGAATGGGCAGTTAGAAGTGCTGTAGGGCGGAAACCGGATTTTTCTCAGACTTGAGACCAGTTCCAATCGATTTCTGGTGGTCTAAAATCCCAAATTAAACGTAAAAATCAAAAATCCCAGGACGGGATAAAAATGTTGCCCGTACAAACTTTGCTTGTTTTAGAGTATTTGATTGATTGATTTGAATCAAACTTGGAATGTGGCTTCGACTAGCTGAGAGGTAATGGTTAATAGCCCAAAATCCCCTCCTCTTTTACTTTATGGTAGCAAACCTGCATACTCATTTTCTAATGTTATCCTTATGGGGAAATAATTTAATATGATAATTCAGTTATTTCTCAACATATTTAAATAAAACTTCGTATATGGCTTCATCTTGTTGGGATCTACCTAATTATGGTCTAAAACCCTCCAAATTTACATTGTTATGGCAGCAAACCTGCATACTCACTTTCCATTGTTAACCTTATGGGAAAAACATAAATATCCCACTCTTCCTTATCTCGATACATCTTAATATTTCCCGCTTTGCTACTTACTCATACTCAGTGATTTTTAAATGTTTTATTTAATAATTATTATCAAACTTCATATCAAGGAATATAAACTTACATCCATAAATAAGCAAGTTAAAATTTTCCTTAATTAGAATAACATGGAAAGTGAGTGTGCAGGTTTGCTGCCATAACAATGTAAATCTGGAGGGTTTTAGACCATAATTAGGTAGATCACAACAAGATGAAGCCATATACGAAGTTTTATTTAAATATGTTGAGAAATAACTGAATTATCATATTAAATTATTTCCCCATAAGGATAACATTAGAAAATGAGTATGCAGGTTTGCTGCCATGAAGTAAAGGAGGAGGGGATTTTGGGCTATTAACCATTACCTCTCAGCTAGTCGAAGCCACATTCCAAGTTTGATTCAAATTTGTTAAAAAATAAAGTATACAATTTTATAAGTTTCTCCAAATTTTAGTATTTTTTGATACCTCACGAAATTTTGGATTTTGACAAAAATAATCCCCATATAAAGCATACTTAAATTGATATTTCTTTGTTCTCCATTAAATTATAAAATCTTTGGTAAAGTTGCAAGCAAAACACTCGAACGGTTACAGTATGAAGCGCTGTCAAAAACAAAAAATATTTTTTGGATCTTGAATTTTAAGGAAAAATTTGATTTTTAAACAACTTTTTCTCAGTCACACTCATCTTTTTTGCAAAAAATAGTTATGAAATCTCATTCAAATTTAATATTCTATCTAGCTATGAAGGTTTTATCAAAATATATTGCCAACTTTTCAATCTAGGAGTCAAAATGTTCATTAGGTACATTGAAATCCGAAAAAAATCCTTTTTTCCTTAATAGATAGAAAACGATTGAGTTTAGGACCTATGTTTACTGGAAATTTTTTTCTCATTTTGACCCAAGCAACCATATCCTGAAGTTTGTCAGGGTTATCGTGAAACACCCTGTATATATATATATATATATATATGTATGAAAATGAACGAATAGTGTTTTTTGCTTCTGGGGGCCCCAAAACGAAAAGTTATCATGGTCGCGGGCTAAGGTCTTACCATGAGTGCTACGATAACAGCTTCTTCCCTATAGGGGAAATTCGCTAAAAAATAGCAGTTGAGAAAAGGTTAAATGGCCGCCATTTTGGATAAAGGTGATTCGATTAAGATCAAATTTGAGGCATAGTATTCTACTCAAAAAGAGCTTTAATTTGATGTACATATCAACCTATGCTTACTTTTAAGATTTTCTTCTGATTCCTAGTGGGCCGTGTTTCTGAGGAGGTAGGGGGTCACTTATCATGTGCTGAAATAGTATTTTGTGAAGAGACATGTTATAAGTTTCATCGGTCAATATTTAATATTAAAAAAATTACAAAGCCGATCTGGGACTTTTTGAACTCCTGGTATTTTTTTGAGCTTTGAAAATGTTTTCAAACCCTGATGAAGGATCCTAGAGTTCAATTCCATATCGATTAAAAAAATATATTAAGGCGTATTTTTATTTTTATATTCAACATGCTTCTCAAATGTAGCTTTTCTTTGGGTAGGAGGTAAGATTTGTTTACGCACACTGAGGGACTCCCATGGCAATGTATACAGAACCCTCTCAGTAGGGACATCCAGTACCAATATTTTTTAGTTCCACCGCTGAAAAGCAGGGGAGAAATTAGCGCTGACACATGGAACAGTTCAAGCTGTCTCCATCGTCCGCGCTTCTACTCACTATCCAAAATGTCAAAATGAGAATTTTTGTAAACAAAAACAGAATAAACATTATGGTAAAAGATACAATAAAAAAAACATTTTCATCATACTGTCCCGAAAACAGCCGTTTTTAGTTCTCTAAATCGTACGCAAAATGATCGTTTTTGGATCGCTTCGAATAGGAATACTGAAAAAACATATGGTAAATTTTGCCGTACTCCAATGTCAAAATTTGCTTCTGTTGCATTTGAAAGGTTGAACGATTTCTTAACTTGTGTTTGTAAACAACTAACAGATGTGTAAATGACGAAGACTATTTTGGATAACCTCAAAATTATGTAGTCTAATTTTTTAACGTTAAATGGTTATTTATACATAATGATGAAAATAGTTGTTCATTACACGGAGCAAAAGTGTCTCCTTGGTACTCCATCGCATTTCCAAGCTCGGCTGCGCCTCGCCTGTAAATTACGATCTCGTACCAAAAAGAGCCACTTTCGCTCCTAGTTATGAAAACTACTATTAACTGTCAAAATATTACAATCAGCTGCTTGAATTCGGAAAGTAAGCTTGATCCGTAAACTGCTATAACAATTCCAATGGGACTGAAAAATGAAGAAGTGGCACCATCTCTTTTTTGGCGGCGGGAACTATTCTTTCTTCCATAAGGTGTCCCTACTTAGAGGGTTCTGTATTCATTGCCCATGGGCTCAAAGTCCCGTGGACAACCTGAATCTGTTTAGCACATTACTTCGGGGTAGGCCTTTGGTATTACGCCACTAGGATAACCTCCATGGGGAAAAGGCAAGGATTTAAATTTAGGTCGATCAAGGTCGACCTTTTTTACCCCTAGTACAGCCCGGTCAAAATGCCGGACACAGTTCCACACAGTTGATCTCTCCCTGGAGCATAGCTCCGACAGTGTTATGTGGGCGGACCACACCGATCTTAGATGAACAAGAGACACAGTGGGCCTTCCAACGGTCGCTGCTCAGACGTGTCAGCGCTCTTCTTTGGCGGCTGTTTCCCGGTCCACTTCACCTGTCTCTCCTTTGCGAGGAAGAGGACGGGGATAACGCCAGCGATCACCATCACAGCAGGCTCAGAGACCATCTTACCAGCAGAAGCAACCCACAAGGCTCCTCGACGCTGAACTCGAGGAAGCCGGTTTCGGTAGACTCACTTCTCGAGCGCATGAGCCCAAACCTCCACATCGTATAGCAAGACTATTTCGGCCAACATGAGCAGACAGAGCTCAAACATAGCAGGTAGGATTTAGTTTATTCAATACACTTGGTTCAGATTAAGTGAGAACTAATAACAGATCTGAAAATTGTGATCGACAGTTTCGGTTTTAAATAAAGTTTAATATGTTATTTCATTAGGTCACGTATGAATCTCTTATGTTAAGTGAATAAAATCAAATGTATACAGCATGAAGTACTTGTTTTGTGATAAGGTCAAATAATCGATTGCAAGAGTGTACTAAAGGCAGAAAGTTGGCTTAGTTGTTTCATAGTCAATGGTTGTTTACAACGACCAAGGGGAGCAATCCGAATGTCGTCACAACCTGCAGGGAGGAAGAGTCTGTTGCAGCTGAAAAAGTCTGTGATAGCATGTTGTTAGTGCCTCTTGGGTTATGAAAACTATTTCCATTGCTGAAGTTTTATTTCATTTTAACAATATTATAAAAAATATGATTGCTAGGAAAAGACTTTAGGTATTGAAGGGGAAAATATACTAGTGATATCAGTAATGAATGGGGCATTCAGCCGCAGTCACCGGTGGGTATGGTGAATAATTCCCGGTTGTCAAAGCTTTTTTTCCGGTAACCTAGTGTGACTGAACTTAAGCAGTGGATTCACCCGTATCCTATTCTAACCTAATTTTACATCGAAATATACTCCCGTATCTGTCAGTTTGTTCTAGTGCTTAGTAAAATATGTATCACAGGCAATTTTGACCTTCCTGGAGTCTCACACGAGTTACTCAGGATTCACACTTTTTGATTAAGTGTGTTGTCATGCTATAGTGTTGTCCATTAATCTGTTCAACAAACTGCCCCTCAGAACTAGGCTGCTGGATCTGGACACTTTTGGGGTTCTCTCAAACTTAGAACTTAGAATAGGGCACACTGAAGGGTTAATGAATTTCTTGAGGATGACCTCTCAGTGTTGTAGTCAGCCCCCGCCAACCGGAAGTTAAATTTTAAGTTTTAGTCTTTTACAATTACAGTGTGTTTAATTTTGAAATTGAGTTTTTTCTCTCTTTACGCCATCAATCCCACACGCTGTGGGTAAAAGATGAGGTATCAGGTATGTAATCTCGGCCATCTGAGAAAATATGAATGCAGACAATTCCACCAGTATCCACCCACTCGAGTATTGCGGTGACTCCAGTAACCGGTCCGGAAGCCGTCTATTTAGGGCTCACCGGGATTTGGTGGATTGACATTCACCCGCACCGGTGACTGCGCCAAACGTTTAGTTCTCAAAAATTGGCTATCTGCTAATACAAAGCTTTTTCACAGCATTAATTGGCATAAGGCACATTTGCCTGTTTGTCTGACTCTGATCGCTAGTGATCTATCACATTAGAGTTTCACTAATGGCATATCATCTCCAGCTACTTGGTTTTTATGGTAAGAAGCAGCTGGAGAAATTTGTCACAAGGCTTTCCTCTCAGGTGGACATATACTGCAAATTTCAATTCTAGTAATTGGTGAAATCCTCACTTTTAGTGAGTTCTCCTTTAGGGAAGCAGCTATCATTTATTACCTATCATAGGTGGTATGAAGTTTGAGAGTTTTGTAATTTTTTTGTTTTGAAGACCCTATGAAAACTCTTGATTGATATAACAAACTTTCACTAGTGTTTTATTTATATACCATTTTTAAAACATGATTTCCTTTAAATACAGTATTTAATATTGGATATGATATACAGAATGAACCTTTTTGAAATTCACTAAATAAACAGGTTTTTTGCAAAGGGAGTGTTTTTCTTGTCCAGAGAAAATTACCTACCTGGCATTTTACCTGGTTTTATGGTTTTATATTTTATTTATTTTTATTCATAGGGGCAAATATCTCTCAAAGCAACAAACCTTATCCCAGTGTTAAGCCAGAAAAGGTCTTCAAAAATGGGTATCAAGATAATTTAGTTTAGATATTCAAGGTGTAGCAGCCATGAGTTAAAACAATAATTATCATACGTGAACATTTCATCTCTCAGTTGTGTTGTTCAGGAAGAATTGGAGAAATAAAGATAAATTACAAGTATGAACGGTTTTATTAGCCTAGTACATAACTTCACAATAATCATTACTTATCAATATCTACTTTAGCATTTATACACAGTGTGAAAAGAGAAACTACTCAAAATGTACAACTTTCATGAAAAGCATGAAGGTGGCAAGATTACTAAACAAGACAATTAATTGAGTAACAATGGTTAGAGAGAAAGGACCAACAAAAACATTAAATTGATAAAGAAGAGTTGCTGTAATGTTTACACAAGCTTAATGTGATTTGGTATTATTTTTCAGTTCTAATAGGACCAATACCAATAAAACAAATAAAGCACCTTGCAATTAATTTCAACATAATAGCAATTCATCAAGAATGCCAGAGTAAAATTTATACTCAGAAGAGTAAAAGATACTAGCCAAAAATAAAAAACCTGTTTGCCTTTTCTTAGGAGACTGTTTTCAGTTTTTCAACCTGAATTATTTTTATGGATGCTGAAAAAGTATTAAAATTAAAAAAAAAATGTTACCCTCTTATGAATCCCCTCCAAATAATAGCAACATCAAGTGTACAGTACTGTGATCTTCCTTTATTCTATAAATTATTAAAAACTGCTTAGATTAAAAAATATATTTACAAAATCAATCTTAAGTTTAAGGAATTGTTTTATGTAGGAAAAAAATGTCGAATTAAACCCAAAGTTTAACAGAGCGTAACAATGAGTTTTGAACAGAAAGATTACAAAGGAAAGATTCTCACTAAGGATTATGTTAATTTACACTTACAAATTTCAGTCAAAGAATTTGGGACAAAATGTGATAACATCTGTTATAATGGACCCAAACAACCAGCCTGATCGCGACCAACCAAACTACAAATAAATCTTTTACATGATTAAAAAATCACAATTATATCAAACAAATAAAAATTACAAACAAATTTAATTGTCTTTGTTTTCGGGTGATCGGTCTCCATTCTTTTCAGGTGATCGGCTTCTTGACTTGGATTTCTCCTTACTTGGAGAACGAGACCTTTCCCTGAAACAAAATAAAATAATAAAATAATGACGAAAAATAATATAAACTGGCTGAATCCGGCAGACATCATGGCTTTGACTATTTACCAAAGATCAGAACTGGAAATTGTACATAAAAAACACAATACTGTGCCAGACTGGTGTAAATGCTGAGAACAGACAGTTATATTATTTCAGTGTAAGCTTCAGTAGCTGATGAAGATAGTGGAATTATTCAGTGCAATGGTCTTCCCAAGACGCGTGTGTAACTTTATGTTGGATACTACTGGAGAGGAAATATTGAGCGGGCGCAAAATCAGTTGGAATTATGTCTATGAAAACATGAAGTTAGAGGATTTTAGACTGTGAATTTCACAACTTTTCGCGATAATTTTAGTCTGAAAACTGCTAATACGTTATGATTTTTATATACAATAAATGGTATCAGGAAACTGGCACATACTTTCTCCCTTAATGTCATTTAAAACCAGAAAATTTATATAGTGAAATAAAACAAATTAACAATTAATTGTTACACAAATATTTACCAAATTTTATCAAAATCGGTTAATAAATAACGGAGATATCGGTTTTTAAATATTTGCCATAAGAATAACATTGGACAACGTACTGCGTTTACCGCCGTACTAAAATATCAATTATCTCCGCAACCAGTTGATGTAAACTAATGATTCAAAATACTGGATTATTTAGTTTTTCCTGTCAAATTTAATGGTTGCGAGTATATTTTCATTAAGGATATGGATTTTGTGAAATTTGAAAAAGATGAATTATAAAACACTCAAACCCCCATAACTTCTGAACCTGAATTTTTACAGACATGCGGGTGGTGTCATTTTGTTTGTCATCCTAAGCACTAAAAACCATGAAATTTTTATCAAAATCGCTTGAGCCGTTTTTGAGAAATTTGGATTTTTGTCATTTTTTATGGGTTTTTATGGGGTAAATACCCTTAAAAATCAAAAATTCAAAAAAATGAAAAATACGCCTGGAGATACCACGGCTTTACACCTCCATGCCAAATTTCATGAAAATAGGTCCACTGGTGTCGTCTCTAGCTTTGTTTACATCCACACACACACACACACACACACACACACACACACACACACCCGCACGCACGCGCACGCGCGCACACACACACACACACACACACACACACACACACACACACACACACAGACTGACTGACAGACACCACGCCAAAAACCACTTTTTTGGATTCAGGGAGCACTAAAACGAATATATCCACTAACAACTCAAATTCGAAAATTTTGACGAAAACAATACTTTCTCCATATACTATGTATAGGGGGGAGAAAGTAAAAATTAAAAACTATCCAAGTTTTTATTTGAATTATCCATGAATTCTTAGTACTGTAAACATATTACCTACGAAATTCTGGGGACCAAAGGAAATATAAAAAGATTTAAAATTGTAGAAGTTTGATTTAACCTAAGTTCCACTGTATTCAATCTGAATCTTTTTACCTGATTCATAACAATTTTTAACACCATTACAATAATAAAATCTTACTAACTGAGAAAAAGTGACTATTTTGATCTTTAAATTCACTAATATGAAGAAGCAAAATAATAGATAAAATATTTTGAAGCAGAGTTTTGCATTAAAGGATTAAATTTGGTTTCCAATAATCCAAAGTGTTCACAAACATTTTAATATTAGATTTACATGCATGATTTAATGTTTACTGATTAGGTTCAAATGAGTTGAGAATTATTAGAAGTACATGCTCATGCTTAAACAATTACCAAGTAAAAAGCTTTGGAGTAAGGGAGACAGAACAGGGGTTAGTGAATGTGGTTAACGACAATAAACATAAAGTGAAACAGGGATAACACGCCAAGGCTAAAGACAATGACTGGAAGCACCAAAGAGTCTCGGAAATTACTTACTTTGGCTTTCCTTTAGAAACAGACTGGGACCTGGATTTGGATCTGGATTGTTTCTTTGATTCTGATCTGGAGCGAGATCTGGTTTTAGACTTTGACCTTGCTTTATCACGGGATCTATTAAAATAAAAGGAAAATTTAATGACGGATCAGGAATTCATCAGGATTAGAGGGTCAAATAACTAACAGGAATTAATAAAAGAAAAAATCACATTGATCAGAAAACGTTCATGATTTTAAATGCAGTGAAATTCTATAGAGGTCTCTTTAAGTCTTGCTTATTTTTTGGGGGGAACTGTAATAGATACAGGATTCACTTGCTAAAGAAAATAAAGGAATCACAACTGTTCAACAACTTAACTAATATATGACAGCCAATAACTTACTTTCATGACATTCCTTAATACTTAACTACCATTTTACAATATATTCAATATTTTTCACTATCAATTCTCCAAGTGTTTAGAGTGGTTATTATTGTTAAAGCTTGATATACTAATTGGCGTATCAAAAGAACATAGGCTTAACCTTAAAAAAGATTTTAACTAAAAGAAAGGAATCCACATTTTAAGTGTCCAAGAACGATTCTACTTCCGAATAGGTCTTCATTTAATTGGCAAGTTAGGTTATTTCACACACAAAATAAAAAATTGTTACTGACTTCAATTAAAGGGGCCCCCCCCCCCCATAAAAAGGTTCTAAGCGACAAAAACTTAGTTTCGAGTAATCAAGCACTGAAAGTTGAATCCTAAAATTGTGTTTTTTTCAAGGTTAGGACTTATAATTAGGGGTGGGCGAGTAGTGGATTTTGGAGTCGAGTCGAAGCCAAATACTCGAGTATCGAGTCGAGTCGAGTCGAGTAGTTGTGAAAAGTAATGAAATCTTCATTTTTTTAAAGTATTTATGTCTTTGAATTACAGTTAATTAAAATCTTTCTTCAATTTTACTTATAAAATTGGTCTAATTTATTTAAGCTTATGTTTTTATATTTTTCTTGGAAGAATAAAACTCTGATATTCTAATACCCTACATTGCATAAACCCTACTTTTAAAGGAATAATTTGACTATGCTAAATCACTCAAAATAACAAATCACTTAATGTAACAAGATCATAAAATAAATTTATGAAGAATATGCAAAGTTGTAAAATTTAAGGAGTAATAAGATTTAATTATTAGCATAATATCTTAACAGTCAAAAACAGTTTTATATTTTTCCTAAAAATAATTGTTGGCCCTCATTAAAACCTCAGGCAAGAAATTGTGCAAGAAAGAATTAAAAACATCAGGGAGGAGAGCTATGCCTATGCCCAGTTATTTTGTTTACTTCTCTAAACCCAACCCTACCCCCTTGCCTGACTGCTGATCTATTGTTTTTTAACATCCAATCACTTGAGCATGAGTGTCATAGCTGCAACAACCAAATAAGAATAAGATATCCCCCCAATACAAAAATTACAAAACCTTAACTAATTGTTTTATGAAGTCCATTTTACCAATTAAGTCCACAGTTTTCTTTTCATTTTTACAAATAAAATGAGACAGAAATGAAGGCTGTGTATCATTCAAAAGATAAAATATTCGCGGATAAACGGCAGATGTAGCTTTTCAAAACTCGCGATCGCCGAAAATCGGCAATGTAGCATTGCCAAAGTCGCGGACGGCCGCGAAATACGAGCGCGCGTATTTGCCGATCGCCGAAAATTGGCAAATTTAGCGTTCCTAAAGTCGAGGTCGGCCACGAAATACGACCACGTGTATTTGCCGATCGCCAAAAATCGGCAAATGTAGCGTTGCTATAGTAGCGGTCGGCCGCGAAAAGTCGCGGTCAGCCGCGAAAAACGATCGCGTGTATTTGCCGATCATAAATAGACGAAATGCAACTTTGCGAAACTAGCGATCGGCCGTAAAAAACAGTCGCGTGTATTTGCCGGCCATATATCAACAGAAAATACTGCTTATTGTGAAACTAGCGAGCGGCCGCGATGAACAATCTGCCGATTGCGGTTAAACGGCACAAGTAGCTTTGCATAACTCGCGATCTGTTGTAAAATTTAATCGCACAAATGTAAATCGCACGTAAGCTCGGCCGCCACGTAAACGGCGGGAGTAACTACTACTCGACTCGATTGAGTCGAATAGTTGGAACTACTCAACTCGACCTCGAGTCGTAGCAACTACTCGAGTAATTACTCGACTGCCGAGTACTCGCCCACCCCTACTTATAATCATGTATAATTTGTTAATGCCCTATTGATAACGTCATAATGTAGCCTTATATTAAATTTGTACTCGAAATTAAGCATTGTAAATCATTTTACGTGTTTTTTTGTGGGTTATCACGTTAAAAAGGACAGGCGTTTGAAACGTTCCCTGACGGACTGCTCTTTTGCTTTGAAAGAAAACATCAGAGCAATACCAACATAAACAAAAGTAAAACTGAATATAAAACAATTGATTTTATTGATATAAAAGTACAAAAACGTACTGTTGTTACATAACGCGATACGTCATTTTGCAAAAACATTATCCAAATCTGGTGCCTAAAACGTTATTCTATTACTTATTTTGGGGGCAATTTTCAAGGCCTTGGCTTCTTAGTTTTTGAAATATAGGGTAATCCAACTTTTCTATATTCCTTTCTGGAATCACTCTTCCACTTTCCAATAGTTTCTTCATGTGTTTTATTTTTATTTATGTGATTTTGGTCGCTGGCCGGGGAGTCCATCTTTCAGCGAATAGAACGTTACTCCCCAAAAAGTCTGTGCAGTCCCGCAAAGCACGCCAACTTAGACCGACGAAAACAGGGCTGCCAACTCAAATATCTTCAAAACAAAACATACCACGGAGTAGCTCGTGTCCTAGAGAACCTTTTTCACTGAATATCTCAGATTTTGAAGTTTTGTCGCTTAGAATGTTTTACGGGGGTGCACTTCAATTACAGACAAAGTTTACTAAGAAAGTGACATCTCCATACCAAAATAACACTAACAAGTTAGATACTTATTCAATACAGCGGTATTTCTTTGTGATCTGAACCCCTACAATTCTGAACAGATTTCAGTAATCGTGTCGTTTAGAGAGACTTTGATGTTGGTGTGCCCTTAAAATTCTGCATTTTGAAAGAGAAATTTTAATGAACAGCTAATGATGAAAAACGTTTTATTAGCACACGATTAAACAAAATTGTAACAAAGGAAATCAAGGCCAACTGTGCACACTACTACTACATTTTTTCTTTTGTCTTTTGTCATCAAATAGCTGTCGCTAGACAGACACTGTGTCTATTATAGTCTTATGGAACAAAGAAAAATATTTTTTCAAAAAAAAGGATGTTTTGTTTTGTCTTATTGCGTCAGTGTGCAGCCGGCCTAAGCTATTGAATAATCATGTTTACAAGTAATTAGAAATGTACAAGGAGTGTGAATAGATTTTTTTTCATTGACACTCATTTCTTTGGTAACCTATTGCTCTTTATATTATTAATAAAATATCAGCAAAAACCACATTATTAATCAAGCCAACTTACTTGGACCTGGATCGAGAGCCAGATTTGGATCGGCTGCTTCGGCGAGATCGGCTCCTGCTGCTCCTACGGCTTCGAGACCTGCAAATCGAGACAAATCAGTTAATTGAAATACCACTAAAGTGTTTGGGCAAAGCAAATAATTTGAAAAATGAAACGATCAGGAACATAATAACAAAGTGCACTACCGCCAAATCCTGACTCTCGTCAAACTTAAACATAATTATTTAAAAAATTGTTCTATTATTAAATTTCCATCTAAAAAAAGTATAAAGCCGCAGCAAAGTAAGCTTAAACTTACATGCAAAAGGGATTCATAAAATTATATTATTTCTATTATTAAATTTCCATCTAAAAAAAGTATAAAGCTGCAGCGCTTATATTTACTTGCAATAAGGCTTCATAAAATTATATTAATCAATTATATTGTAATAAGAATAGATATAATACCTAATTTACAAAAGCCCTAAAGCATTTAAACAATCACTTTGGCAAAGAAAAGTGCAACAAAATTAAAACTGTTACTCTTGAAGGCTTTTGCTGTCCAAGCAATGCAGAACCGACTCGTCGTGTCCAGAGAACATTACCTGGAGCGGGAGCGACGGGAGCGAGAGCGGGAGCGGCTGCGACTGCTGGACGACCGGGAGCGCCGGCCACGCCGATCCTCCACCAATCGGATCCTCCGCCCATTCAACTCTGTGTCGTCCAGCTTGTCCAGGGCGTTCTTCATGTCCGAGTGAGTGGCAAACTCTACGACTCTGTAAATTAAGTAAGAAATGTATATAGTTGCTCAACATCAGGAGGTACTGTGTAAGGATAAGGAGAACAACAATACACCAATTATTGCTACTAACAATTTTTAAAACGTATTAAATTACATTTATCACAAGTGCAAACTTCAATAACCGATCATTAGTTTAAAATTTATAAAAAGCTTCTTTTGATGCAACACCAGTCAGTACTCAGTGCTAAGGAAGAAAAAAATCATCCTAAATTACTGAGGTTAGGGAGGTTACAGGCTGAGAAGATTCAAGGTAGAAATTATTCACCAGAGAACATGCTCATTTGGAGGATTTAAGTCAAGCAAAAAGTCCACACAAAATTTTAGGACAACGTCCATTTCTGTCAGTTGAGAGAAGTGTTAACTTTTCAAGTTTCAGGGAGTATTCTTTGTGATTTGTTTCCAGTGATATTTTGCATCCTCCACATGGGCAAGTTTTTAAATAATTTATATCCTGAATCTTATTCGGTTTATTAACAGCATTTCTCTCGTTAACAAAAAATTGCATGAAAATTTCCTTATTGTGCAATTATGTGTCCATGGACTTCCAATTACGTGTCAAGGTTAGCCTGCTTTCTATCAATTTCCTAACATATTCTTTGTAGTTTTGTAAGGAATATTTATTATCTTTGAGGTTTTTTTGAGATGGTTAATGTATTCAGCCATTCCAGAACAGATGAGCCTCAGAGCAGGAAAATTAAAATGAAGTATTTCCTTTTTATTTTGGTGATAACTCCTTCAAAAATAGTAATCCTGACTCAATCCACGCAAGGAAACTGTCACTTTCAATGATTTTTGAATCCTCCAACTTTAACCCGACCAACAAACATTCATTTTTGTTAGTCTGTTCCTAATTTTTGGGCCTAAAACTAGTTTTTTTCAAAAAGAATAATAATTTTGTATATAATGAGCATATTGCATAAACTTTAACACAAAATACTCACAAATAAGATCTAATTTCAAAAAGAATAATAATTTTGTATATAATGAGCATATTGCATAAACTTTAACATAAAATACTCACAAATAAGATCTAATTTCAGTATACATTAATGTACACACGTTATAACATAAAAATTATTTGATTTGAAATCTCCATTAAAATGAGTCCTGACGGAACCTTTGCACATCCAATACAGAACCAGATATCTTCAATATAATTCTGAAGTATTCCGGACGGATCTTGGAATGGCTTTATTTCTTTAAACACGAGAATAAACAAAGCATCTTTTTTCACCGATTCTGGTTTAAATTTCATAATCCTGTGGAACTAAGTGAAACCAATAAACAAAAGTACGACAAAGCTTAAATATTTTGAATGATTTTGCATTACAAATACTACAGGTTTGAACTAGAGTTTTCAAACTTCTGATCAACAATGATATTTATTATTATTAGTTATTTGATTATAAAATTTTCTTTATACTCAGCAAACTATGGGTTTCTACCTACCCTTCATTTCTGCGATCTTTGTGTGCATCGGCATATGTAACTTCACCTGCCTGCCGCATGTAGTCTTTCAAATCCTAAAGCACACATGAACAAATTTTAGAAAAGAGAAATAATAATACATCAAATGTGGCTTTAAGTAATTGAATATTTTATTGTGGTGAATATATGAGGTGTAAACGAGCAGATTCGTAGCTTAATGTTTTGAAATGATAACCCAAGAGGTTTATGAAATAACAACTTAACTTATTAAAATGAGTTGTTCACAAAAGAACAATGTCGATATCAGAGAACCACCAATTCATTACGTAATTCTGTTAACTGATAGTCGGGAATAAAATGAAAACATATTTATGTGTGCAGTTAAGTTTCAATTTCAAAAAAATGTATTATCTATAATAAATTAAATAAGTATAGATAAAGCCTCTTTTACTTAGGAACCTTTGTTAAACCTATCAGCCTAATAATCAAATTAACAATACAAAAAATCAAACTAAAGGAAAATTATTAGTTGTTTGGTAAAATTTTTACCAAGGGCAAAAATATAAAAAAAGAGCTGAGTTAATAAGGATTTACTTGGAAATAGATATTTCAAAGGAGAACTGGTTATGATAACACAAGCTGCTGAGCAACGGTCCACTTGTTTACTTTAACAACCAAAAATGTTCATGTTTATGTTATTATAACATGGCACTGTGATGGTTGGGTGGTTTGACCTTTGTAAAGGGGAAGTATTTGAGCGTGTTGTGTGAGTAGACTGGAATTATTATTAAACAGACTCTTGTTATGCTGACTTGTCAGCTCAGGCTTTAAGTAGGTCAGGTAACAAGAGGATGGGGTCATTTGTTTAGGAGGGGTTTTTGGGTGTGTGTTGGAGGACCGAGGGGCCTCTGGGCTCGTGGCCCGTCAGGCCAGGGCCCACGTAAGTAATCTTAGTGTTTTTCCAAATTTAAATGATAGGTCTTTTAAATCATACAAGTTCCAGGCTGCTCACCCTTTGAGTTTTCTTTAATTCAATTCAATCCTTTGAAATAACAATAAAAGTAATGAGTAATGTTTGTTTGGTTTTGAGTTTTAATTGTACTAGAATCTTAGTACAATTAACATTGACTATCAGTTAACTGGAAAAGTATGTTTTAAGAAGGTCATTGTACATGAACCTTCTAGTATTACTCCATCCCGAGTACTCTTAAGCTATACTTAAAACACAGGTATGCCTTAACTAAAAACAAATAGACTTTGTATAATTTATAATTATGAGAAGTTGATCTGACCTAAATAAAAGAGGATATTGAAGTCTGCTCAGTAACAATGAATCAACAGTTGTCACATTTAAGTGGAAAACATTTCAATGAGATCAACTGGGTTAAATGAAGTTGAGTAGGACACAATGGTCGCTAGTCTTCATATTTTGGCCCATTAATTGTACAATTGACCTTTTTCGAGGCAGTAAAGGAAAAACAGTTTTCACACAGGATTAAAGTGCTTTAGCTTGTAATGGCCCATTCAACTCCACGAGCCAGTTGTTCTTTCCAACCCAACTGAAATAACCCTTAAGTTTTTCATCAAAATATCAGTAGAAAGCACAATTGTGAATAAATACTTAAAAGTTTTGCCATACACTTCAAAATCTTAAATTTACAATCTTAATGCAAAATTATTTATGCTTCAATAGATTTAAGTAATTGAGGAGCTTCTCAGTACTTACAACATTAAAAAACTTATTTTAATTATGGTGAAAATTAAGGTTTTGAATTGAGTGTTTTAAATACCAGTCACACATCCTAATGTTAAACAGCCTTATCATTTGACTTGCACTTTTCACAAAAAAACTGAAATCAAAATTTGAAAACTTGTTATTTTAATTTTTTTAAACTAAGAAATACATTCTTTGTAAAATTTAAAAATTTCCATCAACTAATATTCACAGCAGTCTGTTACCAATGTCCTCTTTTGCCTTTCAACTTTTATCCATGAGATTTATATTGATGTTGGCAGATGAATAAATTGGTATCTATTTCCATTTGTCAGATTATATATAGCAAGAAAAGATATTTGGTACTTGAGACTTAAAACTTGAACATGCTTCAAATATAATAAAACACATACATAGTTTAAACTTAAAATTAAAGCTCATCAAAAGTAATGTCAATGAATTGCACGTTTAAGATGAAATACTTAAAAATCTAAATTTTTTTGTAAAACCTTTGAAATGAATCTTTGATCTAATGATCCGATTTACTTTAGAAGTAACAAAATTAAATACAGACATAAAGTCCATGTAGTTTTAACATATCACACTTCAGAAGCACTAAGTTAATTTACAAAATACAAATGACAAAAAAATTGTTATAACTTCTTTAAGAAACTGAATTATTATTGAACTTAAAAAAGGTAGCATATAAAATCAGAAACTTATTTATTAAAAAAATCAATATTTGGTTCATTGAGTATAAAAAGATTAATAGTTATACAAGAAGATAACTACATACATATTAGCTTGTATATACCAAAGGAATTTAATAGATACTGTAGAAAGATAAAAAAATAACATATATATATTTAAATAAAAAGAATAACAACAGATTAATATACAGCAGCAAAACCAAAAAATGTATCAAAAAGATTTAAAAAAATCAAGTCAGGTTTGCTGGAATCAGGATTGCAATGACTGATAGCTCAAAAAATTTCTCCGTTTTTCAAGTGGCCACACACGAAGGGGTATTTCCAACTACTGTCTCATCTCCCTTGGTATTGGTTGTGGACATCGCTCTATTGAATACTGGTATATTGGTCGGGGCTTTAATTGACATTTCTTCATCTGGATTGTCAATACTCAATATGGATGCAGAACATCTTTCTCACGCCATCGTTTTATTACCCAGGTAAAATCTCAAGACTTATCTCTCCGACTCATCCTTGCATTGGTCCAAGTTATCCGTCTTCTAAGGTCCAATAATTCTTGGTGGGGCTATACCAAGTCACTGCAATAGTAATTTTTACATAATAAATTTACTTTTGGAAGTTTTAAACCCTGTGTACCCATAAAATGAAGAAAATAATTATTTTAATAGCTGACAAAATAGCTGGTATTACAAAAACAATAATAGTCGACTTAAAAAGGTAAATTCTACCACATTTTTTTCAAAAAAATCTTGTCAATATTTTAATACTTCCACCCTTCTAAGTAATTCTCAAGTCCCCTTCAGCATCACTTTAAAAATTAGTTTTAGATTGTATGTTCAACCCTAGGGAGAATTAAGATGAATGTTATAGTTTAGAGTTTTTCTGGAAGGTCTTTGAAACTCATTAAAACTGTTTTGATGAAAAAATCTAAAAAATATCTACTTAATAGAATAAATTGAGGAGCAAGTGTTCAAATATAAAGGGATGTGGTTATTTATTTTTAACTGGTTCTGATTTTTTCTAAGATCACTTTTTTCTATAAAAGATATAAATTTATGTGATTGCCTAAGTGATCCTGACTGTCTCTTTAGGATTATGTATGGTTTAAGGCTTGATAACCCCTACCTATCTCTGGATCATTGAACAAGAGAGGTTGTCAGTAATAAAAAGCATATAAATAAAATAAATAAAAGGTTATATTACCTTGTTGCTGTCAGTGATCATTTTTAATTCCAATGTTGGATTAAAAATTGGAAAAAATTTAAAAAATTAAAAAACTGTCCACTGACAGCAACAAGGTAATATAACCTTTTATTTGTATTAAGTGATTCGGAAGCTACACAAAAAATGAAAATAAAAAGCATCTCTATTGGTGTGTGAAATTACAACACTAATGAAGTAGACTGTTGGTTTACTGTCAGAACTGGGTATAAATGACATACACCTAAATAATTTAACAGTTATTAAATTATTAGATGCATTCAATGTACTTTGTACTGAATACGAGGCCTAATTAGGCTTTGAAAATACAAAATCCACAAATGACTATCTAGGATCACTGCAAAACTCAGCTATATTCATCCCTTTTATAGTATAGTATTCTCAGTGATTATAAGAACAGAACAACAGAATAAGTACAATTACATATAAAATAACTCCTCTTTTGGTATTCTGCTATTTAGTTTGTTAGAAATCTAGAAGCTGGTAGTTCTTGATGAGTTACAATTAGTTATGTTATATTCCTTCAATTTAAAAATTCACTAATTAAAATTAATATATGTTAAATTAATCTTTTTCATCACATGTTGTAGCTGTAAAAACCAATTTGAAATAAAGTCTTTTTAGTAAATATAATGACCCCATCATTATTGTTAAAGTCTCAATTTATGTTAATTTGTCAATCTGCATATGACATATGACTTTATTCACAAAATAGGTTTAACTACGGAAGTAGCACATTACTACATAACTAACAAATTCAAAAATACATTACAAAGAAAAAACATTATTGTTTAGGCCTATATCATTTAGCCACTAAAACTTATTTTTACTGTTCCTATTCCTATATTACAAAGTTGACTTAGTATCCTGATAAAATATGTCAAAAACAAATTTTTCTGAACAAATACATCTTGTTTCTGAAATTTACATATTTTTAATTAGGCAGCAAGCATTAATATGAATTTAAAATAAATACTAAAGCTCTTATAAAGTAAAGGTTTACAATTATATTAATTAGTAAAAATGGCTACATATTCACTAAGTTATGGGAATCAAGAACAGGATAAGTAGGCTACCTTTGAAATTAGACAGAACCCAAACACACAAAAACACAATAGAATATTTCATGGCCCCTGACTTCAGTGTCACTTTGAGAATGGTAGAAGACTCCGAAAGAAGTCTTCTTCCTTCAAGACGACAGACCATTGGCTCTGAAATATTATATTGCGTTTTTTTTTGTAAAATATAAATTTATCTGATGTCACTCACTAGGAGCCTACTTCTTCAAAGGTTCAAAGATTTCCTATCCATAATTTCCCTCTAATTAGGCAAAAAGCCCTTTTCAAATCATAACTACTCAGTAACTGAGTGATTTATAAAAATTAAAATACTATTATCATACACATCAATGGGTAATGAAATACCTGTTTAGAAAAAAAGTATTGTCTCTACGAGGTCTAACAATATTAGACTAATAATATGTACAATCTAAATATAGCTTAAAAACAATTTACACAATAGACTTGACACTAATCATGTACACCATGGTTGTCCATGAGAAAAACTCAAAACGTTTTAGTAGACACCCAGTTATAAATAGTTTTAACCCAAATTTTTAGCAGCTTAACTTTAGGAAAAAATGTATCTTTTTATAAACTCAAAAAATCAATGAGGATGAGATCAATTATGAAATATCTGTAATTTGATTACAGAATTAGTAAAATGCTGGGAATTTATATGAACAACTGGAAGTCTACCACAAGGTGCAATTGCTTGGGTTAACATTTAAAAACATTATCAAGGATGTATAACTATAACAGTCTAGATAGTTAATCATTCATAATAGAAAAACCTAGAAGAGATTAATTGTTTGAGGTAACATTTATTAATTTACAGAACTTGAATCAAACTGTCTGGGGGTAAATCACTTACATTTAATTCAAAAAAGATGAAAAATAAATAAAACAAATCAAGAAAAGATACTGACAAAGTAAACCTGTTATTAATAGAATATAATAAAAATTTACATAAGAAATAAATAAAATAATTGCTTATTGTTGTATTTAAAACACATCATCAACAAGAATTCCTCGGGTTTATTGTCGATTTAAGCAGTTTGAAAAATATTTACTAAAATGATTCAATATGACACACATCTTCAAATTTTCAAGCTAGACCTGTTATTAAATATTCAGGGGCATCAATGAAAACAAAAACCAAATAAATAATTTTCATTTTAAAGACAACTGCCAATCTGTCAATCCTTTATAAAACAGATATCTGACACATTTTTTTTAGAAGTTTGGGCTTTGCAGTTTTATTCATGCTGAACGATCATTAATTCTGTCATGGGACAAGTATGCCTCAACACTGCTACACATTTGGTTTCATTTGCTTCCGACACATTTCCTATTAAATATATAAATTTCTCTAGCTTCGAATTTAATATCAGGGCCACGAAGTGAAAACCAACGCAACTGGTTAGCAGTAGTTGATTTAGGCCAAAGAAAGTATTTTTATGCTCAGTTCATGTTAATCTGTTGTATTTATTTTAGCCTGGATTTCCTGATTCGAAATGTTTTGCCTTCCTGAATCTTAGAATGAAATACCCACAGACTTGATCATCCTTAAACCACTATGAATCTGCTTCAAATATCATTACAGATAAGCAAAATTTACAATTATTCTAACCTGAAAAAAAGAATCGGTAACTGACGATAATTTAAAAATATGTACCTTTTCAAATCCATTGACATGCTAGAAATATAGTGAACGAGGGAAGATCGGGCTTATTTACCTTTGGCCTGGTAAAACGTTATTGACCACCAAACACAGCACAATAGGGGAGAGCGGGGGAGTCCAGAGATGGGTCCGTGATGGTGGAATGTCCCTAGCCAGAGGCCCAACCACTTCTAACATGTGACATCGGTTAATGCCCTTTGGTACAGTCACAGGCCCCTTGGCGGAGAGGAAGGACAAGTCTCTTCCGGAAAAAAACAGCAGATTCATATTTAAATTATAGCAATCAGAACAAACACTATCACCATTTAAGTCATGTTTAGTTCAACAAAAAACAGCCTATAATGTTCCACTAAAATATATAAGAGTTAAACCTGCCACCAGCATGCAAGAATTGAAAGGCGATATTATCTAAAGGCCTACAATTACTAGGGGTCTTTGTTTAAACCAACCCAATATTGGGGGAGATAAATTTCATGAATCTTATTCCGTTCCTTTAGGTTATGAACAAAATCAATGTCTTAATATTCATGTCTTAATTTGACTAATGAAAGTTTATCAACATCGAACACAAATATAGGTGCCATGTTATAAACTGACTGATTTTGACTATCCAAAATTTTACTCTTGAGAATCCTAAATTCATCTGCCAAGAGGAAAAACTAAATGAGGAAATGAGGCTTCCAATTATAAATTTTAATAACTTTTAATAAATGTGTATTGAAAATGAATATGATCCTATTTCATTTGACTCCTATACTACATCTACATTTAAATGTGGAACAGTTATAGGCCATGTCTACTGAACCACACTCGGCTGCTACAACTTCCACTGGATTCGGACGTAGAATGGCCAGTGTGAGGCATCAAGTCAACAGGTTCACGTTCATGGCTGCGTGGCACTTCGCTCCTCAATGGAATGACAATTCATAGTCTGGTCTCCTTCACATCCCTCGATGATCTTCCAAGCAGGTTGGGCAAGATGGATAGATGGATGGATGGTTTGCAGAATCGGCGTCTTCTAAATCCTCCCGTTTCCACATCACTGTAATCCATGTGCTTCTTCTTCTAGTTTCTTCTCCAGTATCGATGGAAGGAAGTGGGTTGTAGCAAACCAAGTGTGGTAAAGACATATAAATCTACAGCTTATTGTTGTTTAATTTCGTTTGAATAAATATGAAGTAGGATACGAATAACTATTACTCAAAGATACACTTACCTGCCAACTGACTCTGCTTGACAAATTTTCAACAATCAGCCTATATTCTGTGCGTGTGGGTGGTCCATATCTATAAAAATACATGTAATCTTACTTAAGAAGAGAGGAACAAATTACTCCATTGAATCTTTTAATAACCTTAACTAGAAACTAAAATTTAATTTTAGTAAAACTCTCATAATTTTATTTTTAACTTGAGTTTCAATTTACAATTATATCGTAGATTTAATTAATATAAAAAATTTTTACTAATTAAAAAAATCTCTCTCTCTCTATATATATATATGTAACTGCCAAATTAAAAAATACAGGGTGCCCAGAGAATTTTATTTATATCATAGAATAACAAATTATACTCCTCCAAAAAATAAAGGAGGAATGAATCTATTATGGACATTATTCTAAATATAAATAGGTAAACGAATTGAATATTTTTAATAAGAGAAAAATTGGGTGAAATCTTGAGAGTGAAATGAGTTAGTTTATTGAAATCTCAATACTCCAATTGATCAGTATTTTCCCATACCATGCTAATCAATTTTGAGGCTAAAAAATCAGCCTAATTGTGAAAAAATATGGTATTAAAAATAGAAGAAGGATACTGGGGCAGCAAACAAGAACAACTTCTGTATAGTTTTAAGAAGTCTTTACTTCCTAAATTTTTTAACACTGGACACCCTGCAGGAGAGGACAATTGAACCATGCAAGCACTTTTTATTTCGACAGGATGAAATCAACATACCTGTCTGAACTCCGGTAATCAGGTTCCCTGAAAAAGATGATTTTCAATTGGTTTAGATCGTCAAGTTTGGCTGAGATTGGTTTATAACGGCAAACTTTTACAACAATATAGACACGCAAGGCAAGTAAAATTATATACTAAAGTTGTGTTTAAAGTTTGCAGGTATAATATCAATCAAACACTATAGGCTAACTAGTTTTAAAAATATCGTTGAATTTGTTGAAAGCGGTGCAAAAAAAGCATTTCTATAAAATCAAGAGCAATAGAAAGGAAGCATTAAAAACCGCTGGCCCTTAAAGCTAAAAATGAAATCAATATCATTGGCACCAGGGTGTCCAGAAACTAATTTTAACATTTATAAAATTTAAAATTCTCTTATATTATATAATAGTAATCCTTCGATCGCTGCATTCCTACTGCCAGCGATTCTTTGACTGCTATTGCTAATCCAATGAAAATTCAATTCCGAACTTTACATGGGGAAGTGGTGATGAATAGAAAATTAAAAGCCAAATCAGAGAGAATATGTCCGTCTCCAAAATGCCAAGTGCATTCAACACCTCCTCTACTCTTCGTCAGGGCACTATTTCTAAATAAAAACTATACAGAAGTCTTTTTCATCAGTGATATGAAAACATGACACATTCTGCAGTATTAAGAAAATGGTAGAACCTGAAGAAGCGAAAAGATAGTGTCATGCTACCGCAAACCCCACCCAACTATGATCGTTAGTATAGAGTGGTGACATGGGCGGCGGATTCCTGGGGGTGCCTGGCACCCCCAAATATTTGGTGGATTTGTTAGCAGTGGCAAGAGAAAATGTTTTCAATATAACTTTGATAGAAGTAACTGCATTAATTACAAATGGTTGTTGATAAATAAAATAGGTAACTACTTGGAATGGGCCTTAATACGGACCATTTAAATAGGAGTTTGATGTTTGAATTTCAGCATACAACACTTCAAATGTTAGGTAAGATGCCACCCCAAATATTGTGACCTAAATCCGCCCATGAGTAAGGGCCTTAGAATAAGGTTATATGTAAAATAAACATGCCTTAACTATTTCCTCTAAATAGGATACATTAAAAATAATATGTTAGTAAAACTTTACCAATGAGATTAATATTTATTTGACTTAATATAAATAAAATAAAGCATCGCATTATGAAATATTAAAATTAGTTTAAAAACAAAATTTATGACATATTTGTTATTTTCTTTAAAGGAATCAAAATAATCATTTTTCATACTAACTATTAATTTTGTTTCACAAAATTCGTTAATTTGAAATTTTCTGTTAATAAATGAATTCATATTAAAAAATCTTTCTAATAAAGAATGGAGAAGAAATGTCACTCATAAACCTAATAAGTAACTTATTTGTAAGCCTAATTTATACCCATCTCGGGAGGAAACAAATTTTACAAAGTCAAGGGCTCCGAAAATTTAAATAGCTCAGATTTTAGCTCATCTGATCATTTAAAGAATAACAAAAAAAACTTAATTAAAATAAAAACTTTTGTCTGTTGAAATTTTACTGAAATTTTACAACTGGATCAGCGGAAAACTTCCTTTCAACTCTAAAATACCTTTAAAAAATCTTTAAATATGCTGCTATATTGATGTTAGGCTAATCCGCTAAACAGAGAAATTTTACAAGCATTACTATCTGTTAACGACTTTCATGAAACATATATGAGGGCAAAAATAAGGAGCAAAACATAATCTCATTATGTTTATGAGCAACATCGATCGGTACCTGTCGCGCGCGCGAGACGGCCGGCGCGGGAGAGGCGCCAAACTGCGGCCATGGCCCGAGCCCCGCCAGACATCACTCCCCCGCGGCGTACCTCGCGCTTTCTCTACAGACACTCTGCAACAACAAGCAACGTAACCGTGGTAACCACTTACTTGCCGTACCAAGAGGTCCGACGACGGCTCGATCCGCCGAATGTGCGGTCGCCCCGCCTGGCTGTGCCCCGCGCATACTCCACTATAACCCTAGAACCAAGAACAGACCTAATCTAGCCTGTTCCTCCTCCAGGGTGTCCAACTAGTGGAGCAGGCACAACAAAATCAACCTGGTGGGCGTGTTTGTTTTCAAGACTGGTTTCTATATATTATGAAAAAGATCATTTTAATGATGCTTTGATGTCATTTGTTGTTTTGGACGTATCTATCTGAATCCTAGAAAGCATATTTTTCAGGATGGCTATGTCCCACTTTTGCGCAGCATGGAAATTAGATACGATGGACATACTCTGTCCATAGCCCAGGAATGGTTACTAGGTAAACATGATTTTAGTAATACTTTCTCCTCAGCTCGTGTGCAACGTTATAAAATCTAAACACACCATCAGAAATAAATTATCCTGTAGATGTACATAATCTCATCTTAATTTTACTTATATTTTGAAGAGATCTAAAAAAACTAATTGGTATCTAAACAAATTTAACATGGGGCTTCTAGGTTTGGCTGCCATGTTGGTAACAGAGTAACACAATATGTAAATAAATCCATTAACATGTTTGATTGCAACAAGGGATAAAACAAAACCTAATATTAACAAGACGTACTCTGAGCAGTATGCAATCTCAAGTTTTTTAACGATCCAACACATCAGCTGATTAAATTTTTCTTGACTTATCACTACTTATTCTATCAATGTAGTAATCATGGGATTAAAAGGAAAAAATATATTGTTCAACAACTTTTTTAAACTTACGATCATTTTCCAAATGAAGATTTCATGTTAAAATTCTGCTCAGATAGGAAATTATCATTTTTTAGTATAATTTTTTCATGCAATTAATTATTTTTACAAACCAATCATTTTTAATGAGTTTGGATTAAAATGTTTAAGAATTTTTAATAAATATGCACACATTTACAAGAGGTTTCACATCAAATGTACAATTATAATCAAGCCAGGAGTCAAGCAGATCATGAGTCAGAGTCATACGTAAATTTAAAACAAAAACGCCCACCTTCAAAGTATAAACAACTAAAACAACAAATAATGTAACAAGCTAGTGGTCAGAAATTTTTTTGTGAATGCCGTTCTCATAATATTTGCAAAATATTAAACTTATGAAGTTCTCTGGGTAAAATAATTTTACAAAAACAAATAGAGTACACCTCGGATTGTCTGGACCTCACATTATCCGGATCCCGGATTATCAGAACCGGTCCATCCGAGAAATTAAAAATTAAAATCAAGGCAAAAACATGATTTTAGTGAGTTCACAAGTGAAATGGGCCTTCTAAGAGTGAAATGCAAATGTAATACATAACTGTACACATTTGGAATCACAATAATTGAAGGAGTTGGAGTTGCATTTCCTCCAACTAGCCATGCAATTTTTTCTAGCCATATAGTTCACTTTCTGTTTTACAGTTGTGAACTCTTTGAATGAACTGATTTTGAGTTTCAAAATGGGTGGTTGTAATAGGAACAATTAGGTTTTAACTTTAAAACAGAAACTGAATGCTGTCAAAACACCTGATGCGGGAGAAGCAGGTAAAAAATTAGCTAAGGAACTGGGTGTTGGGACAAGAACGGTAAGTGACTGGAAGAAAAAGCACAGTTAAAAAAATGGTATGCGGAACAAGCTTGAAAGACTAAAATGTTGTCCAGTCTTGATACACTGTTTGTACTATCAATTTAGCAGGGGCTAAGGTATGTGATACGAAAATACAAATATTGACCTTGTATTATTCGGATTTTTTATCAGCCAGGATGGTGTTCCGCTACAATAATCCGGATAATCCGAGGTGGATTGTACAAAATTTTAATTTCCTTAGGAACAAACTATACTATAAAAATATTTTTCTTCATGTTAATTGATTAGGCTACTTTCATTGCCTTTGATAGGTTATTGGGTCAGTCCACATCAAGTCATCCAGGCCAAGTAACCCACCAAAGAAAATACCCCCGTTGCAGCAGACCTGCATACTCAGCGAATTTCAAATGCAAAACAACATATTTCAATCCAACATAGCGAGATTTGACATGTTTTTGTAAGCTCCATAAGAATAACATATGGGGAATGAGTATGCAGGTGTGCTGCTACAGGTATATTAAAACTGGGTGGTTTTAATTAATTATTTAGTAGATCTGAACTAGAAGAAGCTATTTACCAAGTTTTATTGAGATATGTTGAGAAATAAGCGAGATATAGAATTTTACTTATTTCCTATAAGGTTAACATTGGGACAACGTACTGTGTTTACCACTTTCAATATCTCGGTAACCAATGGACATAGAGCAGTGTTTCAAAATACTAAATTGTTTGTTTTTTTGAGCTGAATTCAATGGTGCCCACAAAAATTCGATAAATTTTATTTTTCTATGTAAAAAATTAAAAAAAAACATTTTTGGGGGGTTTATCCCCCTTTACCCCCCCTTCCGTTGGTCCGATCGGGCTGGTTCACGAACTCGTCCAATTGATTACTACTTTACATGTCCGTACCAAATTTCATAAAGATCGGACCATTTTTGCGGCCGCTATCGTGCTAACAGACACACATATATATATATATAAATTCAAACGAATAGCGTTTTTTGCTTCTGGGGGCCCCAAAACGAAAAGTTATAGTGGTCCCGAGCTTAAGTCTTACCATGAGACCTACGGTAATAGCTTCTTCCCTATAGGGGAAATTCGCTAAAATCGGTTTGACACAGCAAATTCAAGTGTTGTATTCTTCCATAAGCATGTGAAAAGATAAAAATCGCCTAGTTTCATCAAATTCCGAGATGGTGGGTTACAAATCCTTTTTTTCTGGATGATTTGACTTGGAATGAATCTATTGTTTGTTTTCAGATTGATCGAAAAGAAAAGAGCCAAACAAGAGCTCAGGGACTTGGTACAACAAAATTAAATATTGGTTGGTTGAAACAATCAATTACCATTTATATTTTGTTAAAAAAATAAGTCTAAAAATATTAATTTCTTGTACTTAGTGAATTAATTAGTCATGTGTCAATGATTGGCACTCAAGTGTCAAAAAGTAGACAGACAGGATTATAACTAAATGTGGGATCCTGGTTTCATTGAACAAAACGCAAGGTCAAGTTTGTATCCTTTAATACTAAAAGCTCATGATAAATACCCCCGTTGCAGCAGACCTGCATACTCAGCGAATTTCCAGTACAAAACAACATATTTCAATCCAACATAGCGAGATTTTACAGGTTTTTGAAAGCTCCATAAGAATAACATGGGGAATGAGTATGCAGGTTTGCTGCTACGGGTATATTAAAACTGGGTGGTTTTAATTCAATATTTAGTAGAACTGAACTAGAAGAAACCACTTACCAAGTTTTATCAAGATATGTTGAGAACTAAGCGAGATATAGAATTTTACTTATTTCCCATAAGGTTAACATTGGGACAACGTACTGTGTTTACCACTTTCAATATCTCGGTAACCAATGGACATAGAGCAGTGATTCAAAATACTAAATTGTTTGTTTTTTTGAGCTGAATT
Source organism: Flexamia atlantica (assembly GCA_035578135.1). Lineage (NCBI taxonomy): Eukaryota > Metazoa > Arthropoda > Insecta > Hemiptera > Cicadellidae > Flexamia > Flexamia atlantica. The sequence goes on along the minus strand of JAQJVK010000012.1, from coordinate 18,831,175 downwards.
CAATGGTGCCAACAAAAATTGGATTATTTTTATTTTTCTATGTAAAAAACTCAAAAAACCCATTTTTGGGGGGGTTTACCCCCCTTTACCCCCCCTTCCGGTAGTCGGATTGGGCTGGATTACGAACTCGTCCGAATAATTACTACTTTACACATCCATGCCAAATTTCATTAAGATTGGACAATTTTTACGTGAGTTATCGTGCTTAAAGACACATAGATATATATATATATCTATATATATAGATATATATATATTTATGAAAATGAACAAATAGTGTTTTTTGCTTCTGGAGACCCCAAAACGAAAAGTTATCATGGTTTCGGGCTTAGGTCTTACCATGAGTACTACGGTAACAGCTTCTTCCCTATAGGGGAAATTTGCTAATAATGAAAATGTGTCCGTGAAGTTCGATATTTAGCATAAATTTACCTCAAAAAAGGAACAGTAGAGCCCCACTAATCCGAAATCCGGTAATCCACAATCCGCTTAATCCGAAACCAAAATCAGAAAATCTTAAGGAATAAATAAAAACAAGGAAAAACGTCGATTAAGTGAATTTCTGAAAATTACAGTATGTTTCAAAGATTGAAAAAGTAATAAAAACAGAACAGTGTTATTGAACGAAACTACATTGGTTTAAAAGAGCCTGTAACACTTTTTTTTCAAAGAGAAGAATACCTCTCTTTTGAAGCGAAATAGCGCCGGCGTCTCAGGAACAAGGTATCGGCTGGAGTCGCGGCGGACTGTTGTTCTATGTAGCGTAGCGCTAGATCAAAGGCAGCCGCGGGTTCGAATGGGATACTCTCTGCTCGCTGTCGCCATCTGCTTCACCTGCACTGTCGTCTTGGGCCGCGCTGTTATCCGGTTATCATGCAGAATATTGCCGCAAATTTGTTTGTTCCTCAAATTCTCGTACCGTGATTGGTGATTCGGCGTTTTGACGCTTAATTTATGTAATTGCATGTTGTATTTAATAATTATCTTTATTTTAACAATAGTTCCCTTAGTCTGAAATATTCGCTAATCCATATTGGGTCTGGTCCCAATTATTTCGGTTTAGTGGGGCTCCACTATGCAATTTTCTCTTAATACTTTGTTTAAACTGAAAGAAAACCTAAAAAATATAGCAATGTTTAAAACTGCCATGTTGTTATAATTAAAAAAGGTCAATTTCTTAATTTAAAAGAGTTGAAAGAGTACATACCTTTCTCCTAATAATTCTTTTCCATTCAGTTCATAAACAGCATCATCTGCGTCTCTGTGATCATCAAATTCCTAAAAAATTCAATGACCATTAACTTACTCTAACTAACAACTCAGCTCTTAAAGTTAACGAAGGGGTCATAATTTTTTTCTGCGATTAAGAAGGCGGTAAAAAAGCATTAAACATTTTACAAAAAGCAATGAAAAAAATAAGTTATTTTAAACTTTATAAATTATCTTTTAATGAAAAAAGGTACAGTAATAAAAAAGTTATAATAGGCCTATTGTATAATCAACTTAACAGCAGAGAGGAAAATTAAATGCATACTTTTTAAGATTACTTTGAAATATAAATAAAACATCACAGATGACATGAAATTATTACAGATTTGTTAGCTGTGACTTAAATTAAAAACGGTAACTGATTTTAAAATGCAATGCTTTGGAAAACATATAAGTTACAATTTAGTTTTATGTTCAATTTGTATTAGAGATTAGACAATTTGGAGTATGCCCTCTTTAAATTTTTTTAGTAGGCCTAAGACTGGATTAAAAAAACATCAGACATTGTTAGATTAATGAAAAATAATTAAAAAATAAATTCATTAAATGGTCATGAGAGACTCTTCAAGTGTAGGCCTACAATATTTTCGACTGTTAGATCTCTTGCTGGATTCTTCACTTGTAAAATTTTCTATCCATATAATTGTAGAATGATTTAAATAAAGTAAGGCTTTATTAAAGTGGCAACTTACTGGGTGTTAACTTGACAATACAGCATTTAAAAAAAAAGCTGATTGTGGGATCGAGACACCTTCAAATCTCAGTCCCAGGTACTACTGTACCTGGATTTAAATCCACAACAGGGCTAAAGCCATGGTTTAGAAAGTCATTATTACCCCAGTGGCTCTACTTAATAAATTATTTCATCGATTTTCTCAGATTATAATGCACAATTTTAGGTTTATCTTAATTTGAGAGCATGACTCAGGAATCAAGCTCATTCCTTGTTAATTGTTCTGAAATTTTTTTATCACCAGTTAAAAATGAAACTGTATCCATCAGTGAGTCTGACATTAGTTGAATAAAAATCAATACAAAAATCCTTGTTCAAAGGGTCTCAGAAATTTAAGAGAAACGAAAAACAAAAAGATGTATGATGTTAATGATCAACCTTCTGAATCAAAGTGAATTATTGTCCAATATTAAAGGAAAAAAGTGTCGCAAATAATTAATTTAACAAAGAAGGTCCCTTGAAGGTACAGAAAAAACAAACAACAATAAAAAAAGAAAATGGAAAAACTTGCAAAAATTAAAAGTAAAACAATGAAACACTTCTACCACAAATTCTAATGACTAGTTACATTATTATCAATCAACAAACATGCCAGCGCAAATATACAGTAAATACTTACTCTGTTTGTAATTAATATCTGTATTATTTCTTCTTTAAAACTTTTAAAATTTAGAAAAAGAAACACCCTCTGGTTAAAAGAATTTAGAATTTTTTTCCATGGCCTTCAATAGTATTGAAACTAAAAAATATTAGCTAATTAATGTTAGTACTTACAACAAAACCATAACCATTCTTGAGAAGGATATCTCGCGTGCGGCCATAGCCTTTGAAAAATCGTTCTAGATCCCTCTCTCGGACTCCATACGGAAGGCCACCGACATAAACTCTTGACCCTACCATGCTGCAATGAACAAAACGTAAATTAAATCAATTGCACTTACCACAAATGCAAATCCATTCTTCATTGCCACCTCCTTGATTCTACCATATTTGCGGAAGAATCGCTCAAGATCACGTTCTCGCACACGATAAGTTAGGCCACCAACGAATACTCGGGTGCCCATTCTTAAAGGAAATAAAATCAGCTGTCAGCAATGGATAGTGCAATTTCTAATTTTTATTTGCTAAAAGCAACTCTTCAAAAATATATATATAGATAAAAATTAAAATGCACTTTGATATCAGCTAAAAATACTTTAGCGGAATAGGGAATGGGAGTGTTTCCCAGTCTAATAGTAATAACTGTTCTATTTCATTAAGTACAGTAGAAACCTCGGTCACATGACACGACACTTAATAACCTTTTAAACACGAGCACTAGTCAAATCCCCTTGAAATCACCTCAACACTCAATGTTAAATGTAACCTCTATAACTGAACTGATTTTGTACAAACAACCTTAATAATACAGACTTTTCCAGATTCCCATTGTAGCTCTGGATTTTTACAACATGGCGTTCATAGGAATAAACCTCGATGAGGCGACTCAAAACTTCATATTATTGCACAATTCTCATCTTTTTTGGCAATGGTTCTCATGGTAAGTGACTACTGAGGGAACAAATATTTAGGAACCAACGAACCAACAACCGATACTATCATCCTTTTCAATAAAATTCTCGATTTGGAAATCTCGCTCTCCCCTTCCAACCCTCGTCAGACATCTTTGACAAATGATGGATCAGTTGTGTTGCCCAAACAAACAGATGATTAGTGATCATGTTGATTCTAATATTTTTAATGCATATTGTTCTAGAGTAGAGTGCACGAAATAGGGCGGGCGGCAAAAACTGTAAACTTATTAAATTGTCTGCTTAACCTCAGCTGAAAGACTAAGTGAAATGCTCTTATTCACCTGTCAAAACTTTGTTTACGTTGTTAGGGGCCTTTTACATGTAAATTTGTTTTTATTGTAACATATGATAAGTTGATTGATTACCCAAACAAATAATAAACAATAATTTTGCCGGCAGCGCATTCACTCACCCGCCTTATTTGGTGCCCACTATTATAGTGTGACCTAATAGTGAACTTTAATATCTGATTTCATCTTTATTCTCCTATAAATTTTGCTTTGTTCTCAAATATTCTGCTAAATTGACCTTTTCTTAATATCTCAATTTCTTCTGATGTTTAAAAATAGAACAGAACTAATGTAATTTAAACCCACAAAAAACAAAGTTCCGTATCTCCAAACCTCTCAGAGACAAAATACTAAAAGTAATACGACTGTGAAAATATTTATAAGGGAGGAAAAAATTGAAATTTCAAAATCTGCTGACTTTTTGGGGGTGAGGCTGGATGATGAGCTAGTCAGCTGACGAAACTGCAGGGATCGCTTGCTAGGGGGCTATTCAATTCTTCAAAGAATGAGGACTAGCATCACTCTTTCTAAATTGGTTTAACACAGCCTGTTCGTGCAGCACGTAGCTTACTCTATCATTTTGTGGGGCTCGGAAAAAAGGGAATTTAAAGAGGATATTTGTGTGGCAAAAGAAAGCCATACGAATCATTCTTGGCTAGCCAACTCAAACCAGCTAGGCTACAAAGAATTTTTCATTCAGCTTGGCCTTTTAACCGTTCCTTGCATTTTCATATTAGAAGCAGCAACTTAAAAAACAAAACATAGATCCCACATATTTCAACCACAATTACAATACAAGACAAAAAGGTTTACATGCAGACTGACATTAAACTCACGTTGTTTGAGCGCAAGCCCAAATACATTGGTTTATAACTCTTCCAAGCATTGCCAGAAAAAATTACACAAAATCTCAAAATTCAAATCTGAGGTAGAATTATATTTAGATCTAATTTGTTTTTATGATATTGAGAATTGTTTTAAAAAAAGATAAAAAAGACTAGTTATGCTTTGCAGCATTCTAGACTCCCTGACCTGTCCAACTCCTGGCCTTCAAGGACTACGGACGGAATATAACAAGTAGCCTAACAAGTAAGTAAATGTATAATTTTCATTTTCAAACATAAACAAAAACTTTTCATCTCTAGCCTATATATATGTCAAACCATTGACAAAACTATAATTTAACATTGACTTTATAACTTAAAGGAGGCTGCTCATGCTTTATATTGAGTTAAACTCATTAGATGTTTTGAACATTTAACTCATTAGATGTTTTGAAGCCAGACGTTGAGCGTTCGTGAAATTAGTTAGACAAATTAGATACAGAGATTGCTCTGGGAGTGTTATTTCACGCCAAAGATTTTTATCCCTAAAATGGAACATTTTTGCTTCTACCAGGTTAAATTTTGGTATAGGGTTAAAAAAGGGATTTTATTTTTAAAACATCAAAACTAGGAGTGAAAAAGAGAGGATAAAAAAGGTATTTTTAATTTCTTTCTTGCCAGAATTCATTACCAGAATGTGCTAAGTTTTTTAATATAAGATCCTAACATTTTTGCTTCAAAATTTAACATTGCTTGGACTATCTATTTTCTTTCTTTGTAATCAATTGTTTTACTGATTAGGGTGAAAAACCCAATCGCCGCCACCCCCTAAACGCCGGCAGCCATATATTTAACTCAATATAAAAAGACTTTGGAACACAACTTAGTTTTGCAACACTTACTGGCTGCTACAGTCGATTTGGCGACTGTCAAAACGCGATGAAAATTACGATTTGGTAACTTCCTGTCAAATTGTAGTGGTCATTGGGAAAGTTGTCAGTACAGTTTTCTTCCTGTCGTCGGCCAATTTTGCTATTGAAATTCTTAAGAAAATCTAGATATTATAAGATTTTGTGGTTTTGAAGGATAAAATATGATACAAAAAGAGTACATATATTTTTTATTGGCAATATTAATACTACATTTTGATATGAGTTTCAATTAAACATATTAACAAAACGTCTGCCAGAGTACGGGTATTTGCAGACGTCCGCTACCGCAAGCCCGGCAGAAAAACCGGCACTGAGCCAAGGATCAAATCAGTGCACCTCAATTCCGGTTTCATTGTAAAATCAATTATTAGAATGTAGTTTAGGAATTTAATAATAAAAATTCTCGATAAATAATCATGATACATTTTAAAACAGAAGTAAACGAATTCGCTTAACATCTTTGCTTCACCAGTTAAGACGACGTAAGTTAAACAAACGTGACGTGGCTCGCAAATGAATTAAAACTTTTGTTGTTGCATGAGCAACTTAGCGCAAGGAATGCCGAATGCACCATGTATACTCTGCATGGTGCCTTGATCCGGCTTAAGTACACCCTCGCTGGGACAGGGCGAATGCGAGAATTAAAATATGTTCACCATGCTTCATTTTATGTTGCTCTCGTTAGGACTTGATCTTCAAGGTCCTTGCCGAACGTTCGGGCAAAGCATAAGAGCACTTGAGCCATCAAATGCCATGCTAATTCACACTGAACGGCCGTGTTCCCAGACGTGCGATAATTATCTTTCTGAAACGATAATTTTGAGAGTGGTGCAATCCAAATTATCTCCGGTACGATAGTTTGATGATGTTTTAAAGCTTTTTTTTGCTTTTAGCGAATTTCCCCTATAGGGATGAAGCTGTTACCGTAGGTCTCATGGTAAGACCTAAGCCCGAGACCAATATAACTTTTCTTTTTGAGGTCCCCAGATGCCAAAAACACTATTTGTCCATTTTCATAAATATATATATATATATATGTGTGTGTCTTTAAGCACGATAACTCGCGTAAAAATGGTCCGATCTTAATGAAATTTGGCATGGACGTGTAAAGTAGTAATTATTCGGACGAGTTTGTAAACCAGCCCGATCGTACTACCGGAAGGGGGGGTAAAGGGGGGTAAACCCCCCCAAAAATGGGTTTTTTGAGTTCTTTACATATAAAAATAAAAATTATCAAATTTTTGTTAGCACCATTGAATTCAGCTCAATAAAATAAACAATTTAATACAGCTCTATGTCTATTGGTTACCGGGATATTGAAGGTGGTAAACACAGTACGGTGTCCCAATGTTAACCTTATGGGAAAATAAGAAAAATTCTATATCTCGCTTATTTCTCATCATATCTTGGTCAAACTTGGTAAATGGCTTCTTCTAGGTCAGATCTACTAAATATTGAATTAAAACCACCCAGTTTTGATATACCTGTAGCAGCAAACCTCCATACTCATTCCCCATGTTATTCTTATGGGGCTTACAAAAACATGTCAAATCTCGCTACGTTGGATCGAAATGTGTTGTTTTGCATTTGAAATTCGCTGAGTATGCAGGTCTGCTGCAACGGGGGTATTTTAATAATATTCTAAAATTTTTTAGTAGACCTATCGAAAATTATTTTTTACCATCATACAAGGTTTTCTTGAATGTCTTTGCGTGATTTTTACATTTAACTTAATTGTTATTAGCTGATCAACATGGTTTCACCCGTGGAAAAACAGAAAAACTTCCTTGGATTCATGATTTAATGTTTAGGTTGCCATGACAACTTCATGAGGTTCCCTATAGGATTGAAATCAAATAAAATTTGCTTTTTAGAAGCTTGCTATTCAATTTCAAAAAGACTTACGCTAGTTTTAATTCATCATAAACCTTCACATAAGTGCATACAATAAAGAAAATAAGTTTCAGCCATACCAGTACTCTAGTTTTTGCGTGAAAAACAGTCTAATGTGAGATGTTAAGCATTACCGACAGAGTGACAGAAATTGAGATAAGACTTGTTTCCGATTCTCTCACCTTCAAATCGCAAAAATAACCAATAATTTCATAATTATAAGCAATGTACAGACAAAACTCTAATTTTATTTATATAGAAAATTAAGAAATTAATTGGAAAAGTAGGATAATTTCCGAAAATTAACGATAATTTTCCTTGTTTGGTGCGGTGATGGGCGGGTCAGTCCATATCAAGTCATCCAGACCATGTAACCCACCGTCTCAGAATTTGATGAAACTTGGTGATTTTGATCTTTTCACATGCCTTTGGAAGAATACCAAATTTTAGCTTCCTATCTCAAACGGTTTTTTTCTTACAGACATTTGAACTTTGTAAAAATCTGTCGTTTCTGTTGTTCCCGAGCTCCAAGATAAACTTGCATAGCTTAAGAAAGAAATTTGTATCTTTTCCATTCTTAATTCAATTGTTGGGGTGAAATAAGGGTGAAATAAGGGTTGATTTTGAGTTGACCCCACATTCCCCTGTCATTAATTAGATGTTTCCCGCTAACATCATATTTATGTCTGTGTTAATTTTTAAGGAATAAAAATTTGAAGTTAAACGAAAAACACCCTTGAAAACCAAATAGGTAACTCGAGAACGCATGAGGCAATTTTAATTTTTCTTCCACCAAAATTTTTCTTTTTTGTGCTCTTTAATTTGATATGTCACAAAGGGTATGTTGCCATTTGAAAATTTTAAGTTAGGGGTTGGGGTGACAAGGGGGTAGTTGGGGGGATAAAGTTTTCCTGTGAAATTGACTCCCCCCTGCGTTGGTAGACGTTTCCAAAAAACATAATACTAAAATTTATTTTTGTTTCTGAATAAATCAAGAAGCAAGTTTAAAAAAAAAAACACCCTGTATTTATCATCTAATTTGTCTGTGAACCTACCTTAACCTGCCGGTAATTGGGTTGTTTACCTTAACTGACTTGTATTCCAATAAAACTGAAGTACATAATTTGGAATTCAAGTATAATATTTCAGCATTTCCGGTAATGGAAATAATTCCAGTATAGTTCCGATATTTGAAATAGCGTACTGTATCAGTTGACACCTTGAGATAGTTTAAAACTGTAGCGAAGTAAAATTGTTTTGTGATCAGGAGTGTATATCCATAAGATTCCTTGACTGTCCAAGGTACACTCTCCTTTAAAAAAAAAAACAAAAATATAGGCTATATCATGGAGAGGTGCCTCTTTAGTAGTGTCAGATCTAAGCGCCGCTAGGCTGCCAATCTGCCAGTCTACCTAACTGCCAGACCATCAACTAACTGTTATTCTGTAGATAAAATCAACACCCGCTGCCGTTTTACTGGTGACGCGCCCGCTCAAGGGTTAAAAGCCAGGAGGACAATTGCTTCAAAGGACATTTGTCCTCTTACAAATGGATGTCTGGTCACCCTACTTCCAACTGGCATCAAGCTTTAAGCCTCCGTCTATGGGTAGCAGGGTTGCCAACCGTCCCGATTTAGCCAGGAAAGTCCCATATTTATAAGAAGCATCACACGACCCGATGCAACTACGGACGGGACACTAAATATCCAGTTTCTTAAAACCAAGCCATAAATTATCATTATTATTTGATACCCCCGTTGCAGCAGTCCTGCATACTCAGCGAATTTCAAGTGCATAAATAAATAATTTAAATGAAGTCTCGCATCAAGTAAAATCAATATTCATTCAAAAGAAAGCGTGCAAAAATACTCTCCTAGTGGCTTTTAAGATCAACAGGCTATAAAAAATAATAGCCTATACTTGGCACGAAAATGCAATGTTCAAAACTTCAAAACAGCTGGCTTTTCCAATTTAATCGTATGGGGAAATGACCAGCTGTTTAAGTTTGAGTAAAAAATTTCATAAACATCATCAGTAAAAATCTGTATTCGCTATAGTACATTTATTTGACATATTTAGTTATCTGGCCTTTAAGTAAGCCATATGTCTGTATCCACCATGTGGCTTTGAATCAAACATCAGCTCACATGTTTTAATGTAAACAAAGCAGACGTTTTAGATCCCAATGCTACTTCCCAATGCTACTTAAATGGCAGTTATTTTATGTTATTTTTTGTTATCTAGCAAACTTTAAGAAATTGCAGTACTTTTCCTGAATCCCTCACATTAAAACATTTAATTTGAGCCCTGTTCCCTCATCCTGTGATTTGCCAAAAGCCCACAATTGGTATTCAAAAATAAATTATTCTTCATAAGATTAGTATGGAAAAATGCAGGTTTGCTGCCACAGAAATTTGAAAATGAGGTATTATAGGCTACAATCCAATATATCAAAACTATATAAAGCCACATAACATGTTTTATCAAGATATGCTGAGGAATAAGAAAGCTATCCAATTGCATTTACCTCTCATAAGGTTAACATTGAGAAAGAGAGTACACAGGTTTGCTGCCTCAGGAATTTGATGATTTGGATATTTTAAGCCATAATCAAGTAGATATTAACTGTATGAAGCCTCATGCCACTTCTTATCAGTATATTTTGAGAAATGAGCGAACTACACAACTTATTTTATTACCCATAAGGTTAGCATGTAGAATGAGTATGCAGGTTTGCTGCAACAGGTATGTTAAAACTGGTTAGTTTTAATTGATTATTTAGTATATCTTAACTAGAAGAAGCCATATACCAAGTTTTGTCAAGAAATGTTAAAAAATAAGTAAGATATAGAATTTTTTTATTTCCCATAAGGATAACATGGGGAATGATTATGAAGGTTTGCTGCCACAAAAATTGAAATTTCGGGGGTTTTTGACTAAAATACATTATATCTCATCTAGATGAAGCCACAAACCAAGTTTAATTAAGATATGTTGAGAAATGAGCGAGATATAGAACTTTACTTATTCCCCATAAGGTTAACATTGGGACAACGTACTGTGTTTACCACTTTCAATATCTCGGTAACCAATGGACATAGAGCAATGATTCAAAATACTAAATTGTTTGTTTTTTTGAGGCGAATCCAATGGTGCCAACAAAAATTTGATTAATTTCATTTTTTTATATAAAAACCCCAAAAACCCCATTTTTGGGGGGGTTATTCCCCCTTTACCCCCCCTTCCGATGGTCCGATCGGGCTGGTTTACGAACTTGTCCAATCGATCACCACTTTACATGTCTGTACCAAATTTCATTAAGATCGGACCATATTTACGGCCGCTATCGTGCTCACAGACACATATATATATATATATATATATATATACATATATATATATAGATAGATAGATAGATAGATATTCGAACGAATGGTGTTTTTTGCTTCTGGTCGCCCCAAAACGAAAAGTTATCATGGTCTCGGGCTTAGGTCTTACCATGAGACCTACGGTAATAGCTTCTTCCCTATAGGGGAAATTCGCTAAAAACAGAGGAAGCAGTAAAGTGGGGCAGACTCATGACAAAAAAAGAGGAGAAAGAGAAAATAAATCATAATTTAACTTAGACCAATGTTGGCAAATTTAAAGAAAGTTTGAAACTGCTCTTGATCAAAAAAGAATATTACAGTGTTCAATCGTATTATAATGTCATATGTTCTGCATAATTTTATTTTTTACCCTCTGTGCCCCATTAAAAAATGTCGTCCAAAAATGGACGATTGGCACTTAGAGGGATAGGGTCTATGACATAATAATTACAAGTGACTGTAATTCAAAATATACAAAATAAAACAAGGAATTAACCCTCTAAATGCCAATCATCCATTTTTGGACGACTTTTTTGGAAGCGTGACTGCCAATCGTCCATTTTTGGACGACTTTGCACCCGTCACGTTAAGCACACATGAACCGCACCAAAATGATCGGGGATTTCTGGGCTTCATGGCAACTATTAATGTTCGCCACTCAGCGAACTAATTCTTTTACAGCATTCTTTTTCCAGAAGTTTATGTTTATTTACACTGTGAATGATGTCGTTTGTTATTTCAGTGTTGTGGATTGCTTTTAATCATTAAATATGAGTGATTAATGATCCAGTAAATTTATAGGAGTGATTAATGATCCAGTAAATTTAGAGAATTAATAAAGAATAGGCCTACATTTAGGGGCCTAATGATCTTGATGAAGATAGTGTTGAAAGTGCTATTGACTTAGGCCCAAATTACAAAACGTGCCTTAACCTCATAAGAATATATAGGCCTGTGATTTTTCTCGGGTAGGCTACATTTTTATAGATTTACCTGCATTTGTTTCAATTTTTTCTGCAAACTCCATAACATTATCTATTTTCTTGTTACTTATTACTCTGAACAAAATGTATAGGCCTATCTTGGATTTTTGATTATTGACGTTTAAATATATTTTACAGGTCTCGTAACATAAAAAATTTAATTTTTTTTCTTGTATCTTCTGGATTTGAACCCATGACAAACTGTTACAACATACATTAAGGCCAACAAATTTTATATAAAAATATAGCCCATTTTCTGTACTTTATGAAACTGTATACTTATATACCATTTAAATAAAAATTATAATTACTTAGAGCATTTAATATATAGGCTCTCTGCAAAAGAGAAAAAAATTGTGTGGCATTTCAGGTTTTTTAATGGGCCCTAGCATAAATTGCCTTAAGCTTACTCACTACAATACTCTACATGCTCAAAAATTTGAACATTTTTGACCTGAACCCCCCCCCCCCTCTTCTGGGTAGGGGCATATATTCAATACCCCTCAGGCCCCCCAGCAGTGTGTGCTAGTCACGATTTTTGATCAGGAAAAGTCGTTCACTCTTAGGCCTGTAGGTAGGCTTATTCCTAGGCTTCCTTAGACTTCAAGCCTACATAGGCTAGTCACCATTGATTATTGATAATCATACTTGGGTAGGTCTATACATAGCTCTGAAAAGTAGCCTGATCTAATACATTTTTATTATTTTATAGTGATCGAATTAGACCGAAATGCCCAATGGCTAGAAAAATAGGCTAGTGCCTATAGGTGTTTATTAGCAATAGGCCTACTGTTTCATAAGCTAGATGGTCCAAGAAACCTTAGCTTATAAATTTATTGTGTGTGTATTATTTGGAAGTTCAGTGATAACATTGGATTAAGTGACAATTTATGAAGCATTTGAGTCGGGACGCCATATGAGTGCGGTATCAAATCTGCCTTGTCATCTGACTGGTGCAACAAAATCAAAGAAAGTAACGCAGTAGAATCAAAATATAGCCTTACCTTGATCACAAAGACGTAGGTCACACAATACCACAAATAAGTCCGACGACCAAGACTTCACAAGTAATATTAAACTAAGACATACAACTAGATTGCTCAGAAATAATTCTCAGCGAAGATCCAATATGGCGAAACTACAACGAGAACAGGAGAAGGAAAATTTTATTGACGGCGGAAATGCCCAAAGGCTAATTAATGGGGACCACAAAACTAATGCCGAGGATAAAGTCGGTGACGGCTATGGTAGAACGCAGCCAATAAAGCAAGCTGTGTAGGTAGTACTATATTCATTGTCCTAGGATTTTTAAAACTAGGTTTTAAAAGTGGATTCTTGAAGACCAATTTCTGCAAATCTCTACAAATAGATCAATGATCAATTTTCACCAAATTAACTCGTTTGTTTCACTACTGGAATGAAAGTGCACTACTCATCGCATTTTATTACGAAAGACATTCTTTGCACCGGTCTGACACTTAAATGGAGCTAAGTGGCTAGCTTATTGGAGCAGGTTAGTTCGAAGCACTTTAGTTAGATGTCGTTGTAAAAACATGGATTTCTTCTTCTTCACTGAATCAGCCAATCAAAACCACGATAACGATCTGCTAACTTCCTATTCCGTTTCCCCTGATTTTCTGTCACAAAGCGACGTGTACACAACCAAAACGAGTTGGAATTAATTTGAGTGTGGGAAAATACCTAAAGTACGTTTGTCACTAGTGTAAGTTGTTTCGCGAAATACTGTACTGCGTGATTCATTTGTGCTTAAAGCTATTGATAGACAATAAATACGTAGATGTTTACATAAAAGCACTTAATAAAAATTAACTAAATTATTTTACCATGTAGTAGTATCTGATGCTGATTTAAAGAGAAGTGATTTGTAACATTTACACAATCGAATAAGCGCAGGCTAGGTACAGAGAAGACTTCATACATCATTATAAAGGCCCAGGTCTACCAGTTTTATGTGCGGTCGAAAATGGTCATAGTTTTGACTGAGTAAAAACAGAGTGTGCTACAGTGCAACATCGGCTTTCAATTTGGTTTTAACAAAAAGGTTCACCATTAAATTTTGCCAATCGAAAGTATATCTAATCCCGAATCAACCAAAACAATAAAGCAGTATACTCACGGGCAATCATAAAAAAGTACTGAACGTTGGGTAAAATCCTCAATATTAACTATTTACCAAGCTCATGGTCTCCAGACCTTATGAAGTGGAGCCAAAAGCTCCAACGTGGAGCGTGGAGTCGTCAGTTGGAGACCATTTTCTGATTTCATCCTTATTTATTTGCCTATTCGGTAAAATGTAGCCGCAATCAGAGATTTCCCTGATAAGTAGCCTTTAACCAAGGCCACACTACAGTGTGGCCTTGCTTTAACTGTCCAATATGTCCTTTTGAACCAGGTGGAGGCTACAAACGACATTTGTTAACATTTTTGAGTTAAATGTCACGACTTTTTTGGGAAATAAATAAAGTGCTGCAGTCTGTTAACACTTAAAAATTTGAATTTCTTCAAATTATGTCCATATGTTTAATTGTAAACAAAGTGAACTGTGTTTGTTTTGAGAACGACAGATGGTGCCACTGTTCCAAAAAATTCTGCCCGTTACTATACTGAAGTAACGCCCTTTTTTACAATTCTGATATGTGCTAGCAAATGTCAAAATATCTTTAACATTACACTTTAAACGGATGATTCCGTCAAACTGTTCTATTACCGAGTTATGAGTGTGAAGGAAACATTAAATATTCAGCATTGGCTTAGACTAGGGAAGGCATTGGTATTTTATTTTTAGGGGCTTTTGCCCTATGAGCCTCTAGTTTTCAATATTATTTTGCTAGGATTCAAAACTTCTATACAGGCGCCCAATCGAATGAGTCGAATGAGTTGTCATTTGGCAAAAATGAAACAACTCCCAAAGGGCACCGGTTCGAAGAAATTACGACCATAGAGTAATAATGAACTTCGTAAAGAGATGGCACTCCCATGTTAACTCGGTGGTAAGGAGACAGCAGCGCTATCTGAATAATGTGCAACGAACTAAAAAGATCGATGCGATATATCGATGGTCATCGATGCGACATATCGATCGTCGTCGATGCGACATATCGATCGTCGTCGTCTGCTTTGCTTATATTTTCGTTTTCTTGTTTTGTTTGCTAGACTTTCAATTTTAATGACTTTACCGGTTTGTTTAGATTAAGTGCGTTTGCCGCTAGTGCAAGTTGTTTCGCGAAATACTGTACTGAGTGATTCTTATTGTGCTTAAAGCGATTGCGATTGATAGAAAATAAATACGTAGATCTTTACATAAAAGCACTTAATAAAAATTAACTTAGTTAAATTTTATTAAGTGCTTTTATGTAAACATCTACGTATTTATTTTCAATCAATAGCTTCAAGCACAACATGAATCACGCAGTACAGTATTTCACGAAACGACTTACACTAGAACAACTGTCTGCAAACGTACTTTAGGTATTTTCCCACACTCAAATAATTCCAACTCGTTATGGTTGTGTTCACGTCACGTCGTGACAGAAAATCAGGGGAAACGGAACGGGAAGCAGATCGTTATCGTCGTTCTGATTGGCTGAATCAGTGAAGAAGAAGAAGAAAGTCATGTTTTTACAACGCCATCTGTAATTGCATCGAACTAACCCGCTCCAATCAAGCTTACCACTTGGCTCCATTTAAGTGTCAGACCGGTGTTACGACGATGGTTATAAGCAATGTATACAGTATACATTGTTACAGGTCAGAATAAAGTAAGAATGGTTCCAGGAACTACGACAATTGAACTTACATATTGTATTTCACACGGAATTCATAATTATGCCTCTTTGTCTGCAATATTATTTAAATCGTGGCTTTCGAACTAACACCAGCAATCCCATTTATGCATATTTTTCTCTCTGGACAGAAAGCTATGATTTTAATTTGATGCACAAATGTTATAAAATATCTAGAAACAAAGTAAACTCTCTGACCAAAGTTTTAAAATTAAGCCAGCCTAAAACAACGAACTAAGGTGATAATTTATGATGGAGTGAATACTAATATCGGGACTTTAACGCACGTAATGCCTAAAAGAAGGCGTTTATGGGCAATTAAATTATAACAGACTCAAAATAAAAAATATTCCCGATCAAAATGGGAATAGGGGCGTTCCGATTTAATCCTCCTATGGCCCAAACTAAGGCCGCACCAGTTTTTCATTGGGGCCTTGCTCCAATCGTTTTCTCGTGGCTCAAAACCCCAATTATACAAAAAAATCCTTGGATGAAATAAAAATGTTGCCCGTACAAACATAGCTTGTTTTAGAGTATCCGTTGTTTTTAGCGAATTTCCCCTATAGGGAAGAAGCTATTACTGTAGGTCTCATGGTAAGACCTAAGCGCGGGAGCATCATAATTTTTCGTTTTGGTGCCCCCAGATATCAAAAACACCATTCGTTCAAATTTGTATATATATATATATATATGTGTCTGTAAGCACGATAGCGCTCGCAAAAATGGTCCGATTGGAATGAAATTTGGCATAGGCGTGTAAAGTAGCAATTATTCGGATGAGTTCGAAAACCAGCCCGATCGGACCACTGGAAGGGGGGGTAAAGGGGGATAAACCCCCCCCAAAATGGGTTTTTTGGGGTTTTCACATATACAAATCAAAATAATCCAATTTTAATTAGCACCATTGAATTCAGCTCGAAAAACAAACAATTTAGTATCTTGAATCATTTCTCTATGTCCATTGGTTACCGAGATATTGTAAGTGGTAAACACAGTACGTTGTCCCAATGTTAACCTTATGGGAAATAAGTAAAATTCTATATCTCGCTTATTTCTCAAAATATCTTAATAAAACTTGGTTTGTGGCTTCATCTAAATAAGATCTAATGTATTTTAGTCTAAAACCCCCGAAATTTCCATTTTTGTGGCAGCAAACCTGCATACTCATTCCCCATGTTATCCTTATGGGAAATAAAAAATTCTATATCTTCTTTATTTTTTGACAAATCTTGATAAAAGTTGCTATATGGTTTCTCCTAGTTCAGATCTACGAAACATTGAATTGAAAACACCCAGTTTTAATGGACCTGTTGCAGCAAACCTGCACACTCATTCTCCATGTTATTCTTATGGAGCTTACAAAAACATGTTAAATCTCACTTTCTTGGATTGAAACATGTTCTTTTGCCTTTGAAATTCGCTGAGTATGCAGGTCTGCTGCAACGGGGGTATTTATCTATGGTTTCATGCGGGGAATTATTCGCCGGACGTTTGAGCTTTTTGTTCGTCGACAATGAACTTGTGACATTGCGATAAGGGCGTTTGCCACTAGTGCAAGTTGTTTCGCGAAATACTGTACTGCGAAATTCAAATTTTGTTTAAAGCGATCGAGAGAAAATAAATACATAGATGTTTACATAAAAGCACTTAATAAAAATTAATAAATTAACAAAACGGAAGTTTAGAGTGGTTATTACTCCGCTGTACATTTAACGAATATTTCAGATCATTTTTGTACTCCATCTTACAGATTTCGTCTGCAATATTGCACTTAGTGGCATACGACCTATACAATTACAAACAAATGTAGTCCAATTCCTTCCACCATGGTCCAGTCCAAATATCCAAGAGTCTGTAAAGTTTTATTCTAGGTTATGTCTTTTAAGTAGTAAAGTGGTTATATTGTAATTAATTTATTTATCATTTAATGTAAGTTTTTTGTTTATTACATATACGGTTACACAGTTTGAATCCACTCATATATTTTACCTTTATTTTCAAACATAGCTTATTTTGTTTAGAGTAATCAATTGAATTTCAGCGAATGTTAAGTTATATGCTTACTAGGCCTATCTTATTTGTACATTAAAATAGGCTAGAATTTAATTTTATCCTTACCTTAATGTGAGGCTGAAGACCTTTCGTAGCCAACATGTAGGTGATTTATGCTTAAGTAAACGTTCCTGGTGTGGTTAAAAAATTCTGGAACTTTTATAAAAAGTTCCAGAATTATTGCTAAATTTAATGACTAGGCATAGGCCAAGGCCTAACAAATCTTAATATGGTACGAATTCCGCATAAAGGTCACATCCAGTCTATGTTGGGGGCCCGGTGGGAACCTGGGGTGGTTGGAGGGGGAATAGTGATGGGCGATTGCGAGATGTTTTGGTTTTCGAATGGTTACGTTTAGAATGAATTTCATTTTCAAAATGTTCCGTCTAGAATGTTTCCGTCGATGCATGCGAATGAATTCATTTTAAATAATCAATTAGTTTTTACAATCGCTGCTTTAAGTCAATAACTTGATCATAGTTTTTAATCCTGTTCAAACTTGATCATAGTTTTAATTGGTTCGTCCATTCAATCGGTGTCAGTCAACTGTCAATGTCCTGCATTAAAAAGTCCATTTATTGTTGTCTCAAAGTTTTCTTTACGATTCAACAGTTTAATTTTTGTGTAAAAATATTTTCCTGCTTTCTTTTTAACTTAAGTAAAATAGTGTAAAAATTGGGCGACTGACAAAAAAAAACGTTCGTTCGTGTGGGACTGTTTCAACTGACCTGAAAACAATCTTGTGAAATGCAAACATTGTGATTTGTCACTGAAATACTTTAAAAATACCAGCAACCTTCAAGTTCATATCGCAAACGTAAGCATCCTCTTTTAATACCATGTATAGAATCAACCACAAGATTTAGCTTATTTGTACAATAAATATGTGTGTAGGCCTATTGGAAAAATGCATTGTTCTTTTATTTCCTATGATGATAAATATAGAAAATCAAACTGTTAATGTTATTAGCTCTTTCGAATGAACATTTCGAATGCAGGATTACCATTCGAAAACATTTCGAATGAATGAAACAATCGAAACATTTCGAATGGGACATCTCGCAATCGCACATCACTAGTATGTGGGGAAGTATCTCGATAGCCGACAATAAAATTAGTTCGACATGTCATTAGTTTCATTTAATGAATATACTGATATAGGCTATTCAGTTAAAGAGTTATTGGATGACATGGTGACGGGTTTGTCATGCGTAGCGCGTTGGTGCCGCCTCCGTAATCAGGAGAACCGTAATGGTGAATGGTAACAAAGGAGAAATAACCCCTGCCCAATAAAGGGAAAGTAATTAAGTAGGCCTAACAAACTGAATAGAGGGGATATTACTTTTATCAAATACGAATTTGAAAAACAGGGGATACCCAGCTGAGTTGCAGCTAAAATGTTGTAGGCCTAATGATACTTGTAATATTTAATGTGTTTGTATTTATCTTCACGTCCTGTCGCCGATCATATGGTGTCTGTTAAAACTGTTGGTCCTATAGCAGCCGTCAAACATTTAGTTGTATTGCATTTAGAAAAACTCGACCGAACTTTGATAAAAATACTCAATTATTTGCACCCAATAAATCTTGGTTGTGTCAGAACACAAACCTTTAGGATTAGCAGCGATCGGAAAACGTCTCGCCGTAATAAAATTTTACGGTTATCATGGCCTGTAATCTCGGTTGTATCAAGGCGGGTGTATTCCATGGTCGGCAGATCTCTTGGTATTGCAAACACATTCAATCTCTCAGTTGTGTCACTGTCAATAAATCTCTCGGACATATCACAGCCGCCAAATGACAAGGTTTTTTTTAACAAAACTCAGCACATAATACATTTTAAAGGAGGGAAAGGGGGTTGAAATTGAGCTATTGAGCAAAAGACTGAAAATCTTGTCCCCCAATCAAATTTCTGAAGTTACGCCCAACCAAGTTGAAGTGTTTACTTATTGTGAATTGTGAGCTTTATGTATACTCTAGATGGTTAAAATTCGAGTTGTGCAGGGATCAACAAAAAATCCAAAAGTTTTTGGTCTCTTTGGGTTTTTTGACGAAGGCTTCGTCAGCCGAGGCCATGGCCATTCCTGTGGAGATTGTTCTCCTTAGTCGAGAGCTGCCGCTCGAGGCCCCTGGCGCCCTGAGGCTCCGGTGCGGTGCACAGGCTGTGCCAGCCTAGTCACGGCCCTGCCAATGGCGGTTTCAGATTAGTATGTGGGGCAATATATAGCCTAAGTAAACATCAAATGTAAAGTGCAGCCCTTCTCTATATAATCCTGCTGTATGACCCATTCTTTATTTTCAGAGTACTTGGTAATTTTTTTACATGACCGAAGAAAAAGCACAAAAAATGATTAACAAAGAAATTGCAAAACCTCTATACTACCAGCAACTAGAGAGAAGCTTGGACATCCAACCATTCTTGTCTTATGTTGAAAACCTTTTCAAGCAACCCATCAGGTAAGTTAAGTTAAATGGTGTGATAACTTGATACAGTGGAACCTGGATAATTCGAACCTCAAGGGACCAGCTAAAAACTTCGAATTATCCATAAATTCGAATTAAAGAAGTGCTAAAGAATGGGACCAAAACATTAAAACTCCACATTGTGAATTTAACCTCTTTATTAAATTGACACTCTAAAAGAATAAACTCATCATCAAACGCTAATTAAAAATAAGGGTTAAAAAACTGTAATCATAAAACAAAAATAACTACCTTAACGTATAAACTACGTACGAAGCGACGTACGATAACACAAAGAAACATTTCTGCTAGAAAAAATACAGTACGTTCTGCTACTTCTGAACTTGATACAAGCTACCAACTTAACTTCATGTAACATTGACAATTGCACGCTCATTGACTTTCCGCTAAAGTGAGTGTTTTATAGGTCCGAGATTTTGTCGACATAGTCACTACACTCATTTAACGTTATGTAAAAACTTTTAAACAAGCCACTGCACAAATAAAAAAAAAAACACTTTGTTTGAAGGACGATTGAAAATAACGGAAAGCTGCACTTGAATTCGGAAGTTAGTTTGGTAGGTGGAGGGAGGGAAGGGGGTTGCGGTGTTGAGTAGCCTTTGTGTCGACACAGAAAACTGCGCATCAGGTCTGGTGCATGGCTCGTCTGCCGGGAGCCGTTCTACATAAAATCAAGCGCGGAAAGACTGGTGTCGCTGCCACGGCGAGCGCAACCCTTTCCGAACTCAGTCAGCGTTCTGTACTGTTTTAGTTTACATTATTGGTGTCGCGTCAAGAGCGATGTTGGGGCAGGGTGGGAGGTGGAAGGAATGAGTCATTTGACCATAACCTCACACGCTATAGGTCTGGCGTTAATTTTGTATTGAATGTCGTAGTAAAACGTGTTTTCCAATGAATTAGTATCTATTTCCAGTCGTGGAATGAAATTAATGTACCTTAATTTGGCACATTAAAATTCGAATTATCCAAAATAAAATTTGAATTATCCACGATTGTTTAGCATTGTTTAGATACAAAATGCTAGGGACGAAGAAAAATATTCGAATTAAAGAAGATTTCGAATTATACAAGTTCGAATTATCCAGGTTCCACTGTATTGGCATAGTTATGGGTTATTAGCCACAATAATTAAAATCTTTTTTAAATTAGTTTTTTAATCACTCAGTGTTTAGGCCTAGGGGAAACTGCTCTAGTAGACTTGCACAGATTTGAAGTTGAATATTAAAATAAATAGGCCCTAAATAGTTAATAAACTGTAGCCTAAAAGAAATCGGAGTCATAATATCTCCCTTCCTTTCAATAATTTAAATTTCAGGCCTAGTGAATTTCCCCCTAAAGGGGAAAAGATGTATCGTGAATGACAAAAATTTAATTAAAGTAATCATAATAGATGTTTGCATTCCCAGCCATCACAAGGGTAGGCCTAATATTAAAGAGTGAAGAATGAAGATTACATGGAGTATGTATCAAAAAACGTGTGGAGGTGTATACAGAAAGAGACAAACTGATTTTTTATAGGTATAGTAATGGAATGATCTGGAAAAATATAAATATTACGGAACAAGGTTCGATCCAGGTAGCACTTAGCTTGATTAAAAGTCAAGAGGGGAAGAGTTTTTGACAGACCCATGGCTGTACGGGTCTTCTAATAGTTATGTGATCTCCTACTGAACTAACTCTACTTAATATAAAAAAATAAGTAAAAGAGGCTAAATAAGTTTAATTAAATTTATTACATTTTTTCCAGGGATGATGAAGGCTCAAGCGACTCTGATGCGAATACAGATCCCAACTTTTCCTACAGCCAGTGGGATCGGATGCATAGTACAAAACAAGGTAAGTCCTAACTGTATTTTAAGACTAAAGTACGTGATAAATGTAAAAAAATACATAAACCCTATGTCTAAATTTTATTCAAATTCAAGTTCAAAAGGTTTATTTTTACATTATTTACATCGTTAACAATGAAATGTTCTAAATTGTGTGAATAGTAATGCTTAATAGTAAAAATAGTAACTTACCACAGAACAACTTTTTATGAACGTCATTTAATATTCAATGGAAGACAACTTGTAAATAATTTACCAAATCAATCAAAATGTTAATTTTTTTACAATTTCAGTGACTTTAAATAAAAATTTAGAAAATACTTAATTGAAAGTTCTTTTTATTCAATTCAAGAATATCTAAATGCATCTCAAGAAATAAGAACAAAAAGAAGATTTTTAGAAGATTATGGTGACAATTTTATAGTTTATAGTGTCAATATTGTAATGCTGATGCAAATTCTAAATTTCTCCAATCAATAAATTATTATTATTATTATTATTATTAGGCCCTATTATTATTAATAATAGCAGGCCTAAAAAGAAAATTCAAACACATCTGAATAAATATACACATTACATTACATTCTTGATTCAGCTTTTAAATCGCATACTTCTAAAATAAGGACAAATGAATTTAACAACACTTTAAATCATCGAGAAAGATTAAAGATTTGCTTGACAGTAACACAATATTAAAAATATCTATATAAATTATCAAGAAAAGAGAATTTCACATTTACTTCATCATCTTTAATCGTTCCAATAAAGAGCAAAATGATGTACAACAAGTCACAACTTCCTTCCAGCATAAACTGGGCGCCTTCCAAGTGCGGTATAATAAATAGCTCCTTCCCTATAGGGGAAACTGCTAATACTACACCTAGAGCAAAATTTTATAAAAATTGTTAGAGCCATTTTCGAGGTAAGATTTATAAATATATATATATATATATATATATACAAGAAGTGCTCATTTAAAGTAATGGGATTGATAACTTAATGTTAGGGGCCTTCAGCGCAAGTTAGAATTATTAGAAATTTTCCTTGACGAGGAAAACCCTGATTTTCTTTTAATACAGGAACATGGCCTAGATGATTGTAAAATAAATTCAATAGCCTTGAATGGTTACAGCCTGGTAGATAGTTTTTCTAGAAGCTCTAGGACTATGGGAGGTGTGGCGATTTTTCAGAGAAATGATTTTGTTAACAGTAAAATTAAAGTAACCAAACTTAAGATGAATGTGGATCTTAGTGAGGAAATGATTTTTGAAAATCTGCAAATAATAGTCAAATTAGGTAAACAGAAAATTGGAATAGGTACATTATATAGAACACCCGATGATGGAAATTTAAATCTTTTCTTCGAGAAGTTAGATGAATACTTAGACTCTTTTAAGAGAATCTGTCCAGAGGTAGTAATAGGTGGCGATTTTAACATCGATATTCTAACTGACAATCTTAAGAAACGCCGCTTTTTCAATGTACTTAAAAGTCATGGCATGGAGACAAAAATTATCCAACCAACTAGAATTACTGAACAAACCCGGACCTGTCTTGACAATTTTATATGTAATATCACCTGTAAAAATGCAGAAACAATAGAACCTTTAATCTCAGACCACCAAGCCATTTCAGTTCAACTTGAAACCAAACTAAATTATGAGGAACCAAAGATTAAGTATACATCTAGGAAAATAAATGAAGAAAGTCTGCATGAATTGAAAATTAGATTAAAGGGTGAAAGTTGGAATGAAGTTTACAGTGCAACCAGTGTTCATGACCGATACTCAGAATTCATCAAAATATTTTCTTTTTATCAAGATATAGCATGCCCGATGACTAAAAAATCAGTGAAACAAGACAATAGTATTAAATGGGCAAACCACACAGTAAAACAAGCTAAAGCAGAAATGTTTGATAATTTTAGTATTTGGAAATTAACTAATGACCTCAGAGATAAAGATGAATATATAAACTCCAAAAACCGATACCATCAATCTATTAAGTTTGCCAAATCCAACTGGATGAAACACTCTCTTGATAATGCCAACAACAAATCTAAAACTGCTTGGAACATCATTAATGAATTCAGAACGGGCAAAATAAGAACTGAGAATAACATTAAACTAGAAAATTCAAGTAATGACAGCCTAATTACAAATCCAGGAGAAATAGCAGAAAGTTTCAACCAGTTTTTTATAAATGTTGCAAAAATTGTAGGAGCAGACAAAAATACTGATACAGAACCAGAACAGATTTTAACTGCCGCCCCACCTTATAGTCTTAGTAGCTTTAAGAAAATGACTGAAGAACAAGTAAATAATATTTTGATTAATATGAAACCTAAAACATCAACAGGAATTGACGATATAAGTATGAAAGCTTTGAAATTTTGTCAAAAAGAAATCATAAAACCACTCACTTTTATAATTAACAGCTCATTAGAAACTGGTATATTCCCAAGACAGTGCAAAATAGCCAAAGTAAGACCAATATTTAAGAAAGGATCAGACTCTGACATCAACAACTATCGCCCGATATCACTCCTTCCGGTAGCTTCTAAAGTCATTGAAAAATCAGTATGCGACCAATTAGCTTTTTTCTTAGAAAACAATAATATTTTGTGCACCAAACAATACGGTTTCAGGAGGGGTAAATCCACCAAACTAGCATTAATAGATTTTGTGAGTGGGTGCATTGACGCAGTCGAGGGCGGAGAGTCGGTTGTAGGCTGCTTCGCCGACCTGACCAAAGCCTTCGACTGTGTCAATATACCCATTCTCCTACAGAAACTTAAAAGCATAGGAGTAAATAATAGTGCATTTAACTGGATAAAAGATTATCTAACAAACAGAACTCAAATAACAGAAATACAGCACACTTCTTCTTCAAAACGGAAACTTGTAAAGTCAAAGGAAGGCCAAGTCATCAGCGGTGTCCCACAAGGTTCCGTATTAGGGCCAATCCTATTCTTAATCTATATAAATGATATAAATAACGTAGTTTCTGAAGTAACATACAAATTCGCTGATGACACAACAGTTTTCATCAAACACAAAGATGTTCATAACTTAGAAATAAAGTCAATAGAAGCAGTAAACCAACTTTCTCAGTATTTTTCTAAAAATAATTTGATTCTCAATCCCGCAAAAACTAATTTCATGCTCATTCAGACTAGCCAAAAAAAAGCTAGGGATGATACCTCTCTTGAGCTGTACCTAGAAAATCAGGATAAGCAAGTAATTTTACAACAAACCGATCATACTACATTCCTTGGAGTGGTACTGGACGACGAGTTGAGATGGGACAATCACATAGACAGCCTGGAGAAAAAACTTGCAAAAAGCCTTTTCATAATTAGAAATATAAACAGATTCAACAATAAAGAACTCAGCAGAATGGTATATTACAGTCTCTTTGAAACCCACATAACATACTCTGTTGTGCTTTGGGGGGCGTACAAGGGTAATTTAGATAAAATATTCATCTGGCAAAAAAAGGCCTTAAGATCTCTAGCCAAACTTGCACCTCAAGCTCACTGCAGAGAAACTTTTAAAAAACTTAATATTTTAACTGTTCCAAACCTTTTTATTTTAGAGTCAATCTGTTACATTAAGCAGAATAAGATAAATGAAATTGAGATGTTTCATGCCATTTCTTTCATATTTATTATAAACAAAATTTATTTCTATTGTATTTTAAGTAACATATAGTCCATGATTCAAATGATGAATTTAGACATTCAGTATGGATATGCCAAAATATATATCACTTTATCTTAAAATAGGCGGATCCTTACTATCACCCCCAGAAAGTCACCAATCAGTTAGAATAAAATTTGTTAATTTCATTAAATAATAATTAATAATTTATATTTCACCTATTAACCTGGTTCCTTATCAGTTAATCGATAGTTAAATGATCAGTTGCTAAATAAGTTGATAATGTATTATCGTAAATATATATATAATGTATGGAAATTACAATCATAAAAAATTAAAATTATAAATTCAGCTTCATGATTAATCCAAATTACAGTGAAGTGAACTCAAGAATAATTATATTTCAAGATGTGTGAACCCCATATGACCAACAATGTGTTGAGGGAACTTACCAGGGAGACTCCTGTTCCAGCTTCCAGAGAAGAGGGATGTGTTAATCTCAGTAAAATATTTAGGACACTGATCCTAATTTTGTATTTCCCAAGTCAGAGGACTAGTGTTTGTTTACTAGTACCTAAAGTAGGGACATGTTGCCAAAAGTACATTTTAACGCCAACCCCTTTGTTTATATTTGCCTGAACATTTAAAGTACTTGGCGAAGAATTGTTGTTGCAGATTGGTAAGACCAGCCTAAATTATCATATCTACCTGAAGAAATCAACAAGAACCTTGACTAGGCCTAGCCTAATTTGTACCTATTAATTTGAATATCAAGATTTGAACCTATTATTACATTCTTTCGAACCAAAAACTTGCATTAAAGTTGAATAAACCATCAGTGACTTACCTAATTCGGCCATCTTATGATTGAAGCTTTATTGGCATTGTTGTGAAATTCAAAATTCATCTTTTCCAAATTAATATTTTAACCATCTATTTTAACTGAGATTGTCATCCAGCACGAACCTACCCTTAGAAGAGATGTGTTTCTACTATTGAACAGTCGGAGCAGTAATATTTTATGTAATTCAAGTTCACAGAACTAAAATTTGAACATTGGCCTACGAGCCTAGAGCATAAATCCACAGCCCATATTTGTAATAAATCATTGTGACCCCAAATAAATCATATTTGTAAGTTTCAAATAAATCTATGGTAATTTACATTACAATTTGTTGTATTTATTGAAGTATTTCAGACAAAACAGGTAATATAAGACATGTGTACTTAATTTAATCAAAGGTGATGTTGTAGGTGGTATTTCAAAATAGTAGGAAGTAATAATATCAATAGACATAAGTATAACACCAGGAACAAGGCTTTCTTTGCCCAACAACATAGGTTAGCTATATATGAAAAGAAACCAGAATATTTAGGTTTAAAACTGTACCAGGCTTTGCCACTGACGATTAAAAACACCATTGATTTTTCCAAATTTAAAACCAAATTAAAATCATTTCTTTTAAAACATAGTTTTTATTCAGTTGAAGAATATTGGGAGGCTTGTAAACCCCCTTAACACTCCCCTGGAGGGAGAGTGGTTCCATGCTGAGAACCAAATGACAGATCCTACGCCTTATGGACACAGGATGCCGAATATAAGTCAAGTAAGTCAAAAGTAAGTCAACGTCCGATGGGTTAATGATTAACTAAACAAAACATATTTTACACACCAGTAGCACTCTCTCACCCCCCTAATGCTGTGACCAGAACAATAAGTTTCCACTGACAACAGTTTTTTCAACATCCTAGATATTAAGTGAAAAAAGCGAGAGATTAATGTTTTGTTGAAATATCTTTTGCATGGATGCTGAGGGAAGAGACTGAACAAGAGGCTTAATTTGAAAGAATTTGTTTTGTGTAGCATTTGATTTTGGAAACTTAGATTATATTTGTTTAAAAACATTTTTTATTTGTAGATCGGAGGTCTGACAAAATGAGGCTCTATAACTTCTCTCATATTCAATGTGATCGATTTTGGTTACAAAATATCTTGGTAAGTGACTCATCTGATTCGTCAGAAGATGAGGAAGAGAAACCGATCACAGAACAGGATCTCCAAGAAATGTTGAAGCTACATTTATACAAAAAGAAATACAAAAAGAAGTTCTATTCCAATCCAGATGTAAGTATCGTGTACAAGGTAATCAGTGTTTGGTCATAACTTTTTAAAGTTTTCAATAGTTTTTTTTGATAGGTGCGACTTTTTTGTCTTTCATTCATGGTAGGTCTAATTGAAAGAGATAAGTTTAGCTTGTAAATCTTTAACATGGTAAATTTATATATATACAAAGTGGATAGTACAAACCTCAAGTGACCAAAGGTAAAATTCAAACTAACAAAAAATTTGAATTAAGATAATAATTTAAAGTTTAAAGTTAAGTGTTTTTATATCAGTTGTTGACATATTTCTGTAAGCTAATTCAAATTCCTTGATGAAACATTAATTAAAAATTCTGTTGATTATTGTTTGAGTTTTGACTATTTTACCACCGTTTTAAGAACATTAACAGGGTTCCCACTCAACCGTGAAACCGTAAAAACCGTGAATAAGCCGTGAATTTGGCAAACCATGAAAAAACCTGGAAAGAGCCGTCGTGAATTTCGTCAGACCTTTAAAATCAGCCAATTTTAAAATAGCCAATATTTTTATTAAATTATAGAGAAATATTTGTATAAATTTATCAGAGACACTAAAATGATTCATAGTCCCAAGACGAAGACAGCAATTGTGTACTTTAAGACGTAGATTGTACGTACAGGGCTAGTAGGGCCTGCTAAACTGAGATTGAGATTCCACGGTGGCTATGGAAGGAGGGGTGGAGACTGGGGAGGTAATGGCGGAAGGCGATCGGTTGCCTTGGAGGAGGGAGGGAAGGATGGAAAGGTGAAGAGAGAGAAGACTAGATAGCTGAAGACGCACGCTCATTGGTTTACGTTTGCGCGGCAAATAAATACGGGAATTTCTTTCTTCCTTAATTAATTAGTTTTCTTATTTTTTACATTCCTTCTATTGTACGATTCATCGGTTTTCAACTACCGATTAATGCATCGATGTCTCCGCTGCTTGTTTCTGATCATTTTCTGTTTTTTGATTCATCGTTCAAGATGTTTGTGACAATAAATAAACTCTTTAAAAATGACGCCAGAACGAACGTCTTTGTTGCGTAGTTTGGTTTCTATATGCGAAAATCCAAACGACTTGTCCTACAACATATATGCCGGCTAATATTTTTTGTCTAATTATTATAAATCGATTAAGACAAACATGAAATGTTTGTCTCTTGTCGTTCAAGAGAAATTCTATGACCAAACAAACAATAGCAGAAACTACGAATTCCAGAATTATTAATTAGAATTATTAATTCTATGAATTGGAGATAATATTTTTTCACCTGTCAACGCCCTTTCCTTATCACTCAGGATTATTGTTTGTGTATGTTTTTCGTGGGAAGGACACGCTCTTCCGGTTTAACGTGTCCAAAAATAGATCACAAAAATTATCTTCTCTATAAGACTTCTCGTATCATAAGCTCGGCTAGAAATTCAACCTTATTCAAAGCTGTTTAGTGTTTGTACTATTTCATTGCGTCAAAAGGAGCAACGGTCCTTTAAGTTGTTATACGAGGATACGATATTAAGCAGTAAGCATACAATAATTTTGAGTTGGCAAGGAGATGGCTGGTTGTCTGACTGAGACGTATAGTGAAGATCGCTTCTAAGTTTGACATCGCGATCGCAACCATCCTTGTTCGTCTCGTTATAATATTGCGTGGACGCCGTAAGTCAGAAGCTTGCGCAAATTATTTATTGTTGGACATTTTTAAAGTTTTGGGTTTCTTTCGGGTAGTGTGTCGGGTATCGTCAACCCGATTTCTTTCGGGTAGTAGGTACCCGCCGTCTAATAAAAACCCGCCCGAATTAAGCCCGAGACGTATCGAACCCGCCCGACCACTCGGGTTCACGTAATCAACCGAAGTTACCCGAATTTTCGGGTACCCGCAGACCTCTACTTATCACTCACTTATCACTCATTGCACATTGCACTGTTTGAATGACAACAACAAGGCCCTAACTTCGGCCGCTGGAAAACATGCCTGCAGGCGACCAACGTTGTGCCATTAACTAACATTTACGGACAGTAGAACAACGATTATCCGGAGGCATACAAGGCATAACAAGTCCGTTTCCAGGATGTTAGGGGGTATCTGAAAAGGCCGATTTTAGGGTTACGTAATTTAGATTTAGCCTGTAAGTATTTTTGCTTATTTGTTGTTACTTTTGATAACCTGGAATTTCACTAATTTTGGCACCTTGCTGGTTTGAATTAGGTTATACTGATTTTTGCTAAAAATTAAGTTACTATAAGTGATTAATTTGTGTTCCAGAATCGACAATATCAGTATTATGGCGCAGGTTTTCTGTCAACTTATGATAAGTTTCCAGAACACCAGACTAATATTGTTGGAAATAAGAAGAAGAAAAAGAGTTTCGTTATTAAAAAAGAGAAAATCAAGAGGGAGGAGAAGGATTCCTCTAGCCACCGTGATCATCAGGTTTGAACTCTTGATTAAGTTTGTAACTTGTTCCTGTTAAAAGTGGTATTAAGAGAATAGGTTTTCCACTAACCATTAATAATAAACTTTTTCCAAGTTTTCTCTTGTAAATTGGCGATACTTTTTACGAGTGGTCACTCTGATGCTGTTTCAAAAGAATCTTGATATCTCAAGGTTGCCAACTAGATATATGCCTTTAATGACAGGTAGTCATGTAGAGTTTTCATTAAGAGTTTCAGGCTATTTGACTTGTGCATCATGTTTAAAGTTCTAAAAATATCTTTGTAATAAAGTAATTTAACTCACTAAACATTATTAAACTTAACTGATGAAGTTTAAACTTTTACAGTCTCTATGAAATCGTCCAACTTACTAGGTATACACATTTTTAGGACCGAGATTCAGATTTAAGAAATCAGAAATCAGTCATTTATTTGCCGTTGACAATAGTAAAGTTACAATGTATTGGCAATTGTCAAAGTCTGTGCCAGCCATATAAGGCAATTAGCTGCGTTTAAGATTGAGAGTAAAGACAGGAATGACATGTCCTGGGGATCTCTGTGATAAAAAGATTTAACCTAATTTAATTGAAGGGCAAAATTAGATAATGGATATAATAACAATAATAACTATTTCAACATGTAATAGAATATAAAATCCAAATGGTAGTCCTTACCAGTGAGCTTTAATTTATCAATAACAATTATATATCGCCTATGGAATGAAACGACAATAAAATTATAGCCTAAAATATGGATGAATAACAGAGAATAAACTATATAAGACAGATTAACAATGGATGTAAGATATAAAAAAAACAACAAATAAAATTACTTAATCACTGTAACATAGATATAGAATATAAAAAATTACAAAAACTTAATAATTGAAAACGTTCTAAACGACAAAAACCTAGTTTCGAGTAATCAAGCGTTGAAAATTGAATTCTGAAATTTACGGGTTTTTCAAGGTTAGAACTTCAATCATGTATAATTTTTTAATACCCAATTTGTAACATCATAATGTAGCCTTATACTAAATTTTTACTTGCCATTAAGCTTTTTTAAACATTTTTTGTGTTTTTTGGGGGTTATAACGTTCTAAATGACTGGCGCTTGAAACGTTTTCTGACGGACTGCCCCTTCTGCTTTGGTAGGAAACATCAGGGAGTGAAGGAATACCAACATAAACGAAAATAAAACTGAATATAAAACAATTTTATTGGTCTAAAAGTTCAAAAAACGTAACGTTGTTACATAACGTTATTCATCATTTTACTAAAAGTTATCCAAAGGAGGCACCTAAAATGTTATTCTACTTCACCTCTTTTGTGCTAATTTTCTAGGCCTTGGCTGCCTAGTTTTTGAAATATAGGGTAATCCAGCTTTTCTTTATTCCTTCCTGGTTTTATCCTTCCACTTTCTAATACTTACTTCACCTGTTTTATTTTTATTTACACGGTTTTGGTCGCTGGGCGACAACGCAACGAGCGGTGGGAAGTTTATCTTTTGGCGAATAGAACGTTTTCCCCCAGAAAGTCCGTGCAGTCCCGCGAAGCACGCCAACTTTGACAGACAAAATCAGGGCTGCCAACTCAAATACCTTCAAAACAAAATATACCACGGTGTAGCTCGTGTCCTAGAGAACCTTTTTCACTGAATATCTCCAATTTTGAAATTTTGTCGCTTAGAATGTTTTATGGGGGACCCCTTCAATTATAGACTAACAATGATTATTCAAGGTACAAAACTGACTACTTTACTGAAACAGATCAATTACTTTTTCTGAGAAAAACTCATCAACAGAATAAAAGGGATGTTTAATTAGCCATTCATAAAACTGAGAGAAATTCTTTTGGATTATTGGAATAAAATTGAAATCGTTTTCTTAATTTATTGAAGATTTTAATGGACATTTCAGTATGGCTATTGAGTCTCTTACTTAACCTACAAAAAGTTCTATTAATATTAATAATAATAATAATAATAATAAGTTTATTCTCACAAAAATAATACATTTAAGCAACATAATTCAGACAGAGAAGGTCCCCACATAGGCAAAGCCTGTGCGTGGGGGCCGAAACCCTATGAGTCTCTCAAACTAGCTCACTTAATATGTGGAGGAATAATGGCGAAGTTTATAATTATTTGCACAAAATTAAATAAAATCAATTGCAATTATAACAAAAACTATTTACATTAAATTCAAGCTACAAAAATAATTTAGTTATGTGGAAAAAGGGATGAAATATAATTTATGAATATATGCGAATTTTCAATTTAGGAAAACTGTTACCTTGCTATACAGTCACTCACACATTCATGATTGAGCAAGCTCACACACGGACACCTTGTCACAACTCACCCATTCATGTACCCCAAACCACAAACAAACTCAAACCCGCTCATCCTATCACATACTCACACATGCATGTACCCCATACCACAAGCAAGCTCACATATGGACACCCTATCACATATACATGCATGCATGCACCCCATACCACTAGCAGCTCACACACGGACACCCCATCACATACTCGAACATGCATGTGTCACACACCACAAGCAAACTCATATACGGAAACTCTATCACATACTCACACATGCATGCACCCCATACCACAAGCAAGCTCACATACGCACATACTATCACTTACTCACACATGCATGTATCCCATACCACAAGCAAACACACACACACACACGCACGCACGCACGCACACACGAGTTTTCCTTATCAATACTTCATGCAATACTCATAATGACTAAACCAGACTTTTTCATAGGCCTTTAATACTAAAATCCGCACTAAACATTAACCTAAGCACTTTTCTTAACATGCCAAATTGCATAAGCGCATAATATATTCATTTTACGCCTATAAATTACTATAATTATAATGCAATATTATGCTACAGGATGTTAATGCAGTGTAAATAATTAATCAATAATAGAAAATAAAACATGTAAAATAAAAAAATAAAAATTAAAGTTAAAACTATCAATTGACATATGCTGAAGTGACTAAGTATTGTTATTGCTTCTAGTATCATTGGTATGAACATTGTAACAACGGGTTGCACTAGGTAAATTCTTAATTGAATATACTAAGAGTTCAAACAGGTATAAGTTAATTATTGTTGGAATTTTCAATTCTATAAAAAGAGGTCTGCAATGAGCATAAATTGATGAACCACTTAGGATCCGAACGACCTTTTTTTGGAGGAGGATAATTTCTTTGATTCTACTATTGTTACCATAAAACAATAGATCGTACCTAAAAACACTCTGAAAAAGTGCAAAGTAAACCATTCTTATGTAATTAGGCTCCACCAACAATTTAAGATTTCTGAACAGATAGACCAGCCGTGAGAGTCGGGTCAGTACTTGGTCAATGTGAGAATCCCATTTGAGCTGACTATCTGTAACAACTCCCAGACTTAGCACTATTCCCATCCTCTGATATTTGTTTGCAGCTAAATAAAATATGTTGGGTTTTACTTTCATTCAATTTCAAGCTGTTAGCCTCAAACCAGGTATTTGCTTCTTCCAAGGCTATATTAACTTGCTCATTCATTTGATTCAAGTCATTGTCAACTGAAAACAGGGTGGTGTCATCCGCATACAATACAGTCTCAGTAGGTCCTTAAATATTAGCAGGTAGGTCATTTATGGCAATAATGAAAGGAGCGGGCCAAGTAACGATCCTTGCGGGACTCCGTATTTCACAATTTCTTCACTTGACCAATTACCATTTACATACACACTTTGCCTGTGATCATGGAGATAGGCCTTAAAGACCCCAAGTGTGGACCCCCTGATTCCATAATGCTCTAACTTTAGGAGAAGATCATCATGATTTATGCAGTCAAATGCCTTGCTCAAGAGGACTTACCCTCAAAAGCTTTGATAACCTCCTGGACCAAACTGTCAATGGCGACACAGGTAGATTTTCCCAAGCGGAAACCAATTGAAATGTACATAACATTTTATTTTTTTTCAAGAAAATCATTTATTTGTTCACACACTAAAATTTCAAACACTTTGGATATTGGTGAGACTATATATATTGGCCAGTAACTAATTTAAGAGATTATCATATTAAGCATATTGATTATCTGGATTGTTTAACACTCTTAGGTTTGACTTATTGGTATGTATCGTCAGAGCTTGATTTGTAAAAATTGAGGTACCGGAACTGTAATTTTCCAATTTGTAAATAACCCCCCCTTTATAACTTTTTTCCCTTAATAATGTATTCAAATCAAATCAAATCAAAATTTCTTTATCCATATAAGTACATAAGTACAGAATGGTGTCAACAAGTTAAATATTATATAATCAACAACAATATAAAAGTCCTTTCTTAAGACTATTTTACAAAATTCATTAGAACTATTTTTAGCCTCTTCTTATAATTATCAAAGAAATGAGAAAAAATTCTCCACTCTATATAATGGTCTGTTGACAAGAAATATTTTTAAGTGTTTCTTAACTAAATTAAAGCCAGTTATACTTTGTAAATTTTCTGGTAAATTGTTGTAAAATTGTGTGCTGTTATATGAAGGTATTTTTTTTGTAAATTGATAAATTATGTTTATTATATGCCAGCTGGTTGCCCTTTCTAGTTGAATAATTATGAAACGAATTAAGTTTTGGTAATTTATCTAGGTTCAATTTAATATGAAGAATTATCTGAAAAACAAATAAAGTATAAACGGTCATAATTCCTCTTTCTTTGAAATGTTCTTTCACAGAGTCTTGTGGATTAATTTTAACATGATGCGAATTGCTTTTTTCTGGAGTCTTAGTATGCGATTTAAATTATTAACAGATGTACATCCATAAAGACATAACCCAAAAGAAATGTGTGATTCAATTAAAGAATGATAAATTATTTTTAAGGTACTAAAACTGCTAAATTTAGACATTTGTCTCAAGGCATTTAGGCCTGAAGAAACTTTCCTACACACATGATCCACATGGCAGTCCCAATTAAATCTGTCATCGATATTTAATCCAAGAAACTTAGTTGTTTTAACTTCACGCAATAAAATTTCATCCATGAAAATATTGGTGTTGGCTGTGTTTTGTTGATGTATTGTTTGGCTTTGTGGTTAATTAGGTCGATTTAAAAAGTCACATTTTATCGGACTCAAATTTTTTTATAAGTAAATGAAAAACTAACAAAGCATTATTTTTCTAAAAAAATAAATTGCCTAAAAAATTCTAGATTTTTTATGACGCCTTGTGAGAGTATTCAGGTCTTTTTAGCGTTTTCAAGTTTCGGCTGAGGAAAAAAGAGCATTCATTTCAGAGAGCGCGCTAATTTCAGGCCGAAATTCCGCGTGTAATTTCCCTATCAATCAATCAATCAAAAATATCTTTATTCATTACTGCATACATGGTTACAGATAAAATAGTGTCAAAAAGAAAATTTTAAGCGATCGTTAGTTTTGGTAATATTAATCCGGTCGAGTACAAGTGATCAAATACTCCAGCCGGTCACACATAATCCTCTCTTTTAGCGAATTCCCGGCCTATTATATGCGATTGTCTTTTGCGGCAAATTTTCCAGCCAATCATATGCAATCGTCTTTTGCGGCAAATTCTCCGGCCTATTACACGCGATTGTCTTGTGCGGCAAAGTGTCCGTCCGATTACACGTGATCGTCTCTCTTGGCAAATTCTCCGGCCGATTGTACGCGATTGTATTTTGCGGCAAATTATCCGTCCAATTACACGCGATCGTCTCCTGCAAAAAATACTCCGGCCGATTCCACACGATCGAATCCCGGCAGAAAGAGGTCCCGGCACGCCATTCCGCCCCAAATCAAGCACTGTGTATCGTATATAAAGTTATAAAAATATCTTTGTGACAAAGTAATTTACTTCATTTAACATTTTTGTGATTAGCTTATGAAGAATGATGAAGTGTATCTAATTATAAAGAATGATGAAGTTTAAACTTTTACCATCTCTATAAACTCATCATTACCAACACAAATTTTCAGGACCGAGATTCAGTTTTCGAAGATGGTGGTTCAGATATGAAATTCACCAAAATGTCAAGCCATGGAGGAAAAGCTGCAAAAAATAGGAAAAAGGCTCAGCAGGTCAAAAATCCTGAGGTTATGGCTCACAGGAGAAGGAAGATCTGGGCGATTATGGCCAAAAAAGAGCTGGGGAAGGTAGGTTTTCGAGCTTCTTAAACTGTAAAATGAATTTATTTTGAATGATATTACTGAATTCCTTTATGTCAAAGGCTAATTTTTCAAAATTTGTGGTAGTTTTGAAATCTACACTAGCCTTCAGTGTACATTGGAGTTACAGATTGGCAGTGGAATATTTATTTTTTTAAGATTTGAAAATGTCTAAATTGCCATTTATTCCTCTTGGAGCACCAAAACTACCTTGCTATTCTAATCGCTTCCCAAATCTAGCCATGATTCATCAGTCTGTATTAGAGTTCTAAGGTCACTATTAAAAAAAATCAAGCAGTTTAATGAATCTCCAACACTAATGATTAATAATGGTTCAGGTGCAGAGAGCGAAGATCAACAATCACAAGGAGGTGTTGACTGGTTGCAGGAGAGTGGCTCAGTACTGCATGAGGTACTGGAGACAGAAGGCCATGCAGGTATGAACCAAACAAAGATACAATATATTTTTATTTCTTGAATAATCTTTTCTTTTCTGGCAGTACAGGAGATGTTTAGACATTCTTTTTTTGGGTATGAGTTTTCCTAATACCTATAATGGACTCCAGATACCGAAATAATTAGTATTGGAACAATGCTGCAATAGGTTCCAATATTTGACAATCTATAAATTAAGCTAAGAACATGTAGTTTTTTCAATCATCAAGGAATTACATTTAAAAGTGATTTTATATGTATTTTAGATGACGTCACCAAGAATAATGACAGTACAAAAGGCTCTCTGAAAGTTGTTGGTTTTCTTGAGATGTTTGATTAACGAATGACAGAACATGAAGATTCGGATGTAACATTTACAGAGGATGTACCTTTATTATAGGAATATGAGTCAATATTTTCTAGTTTCAAAAATTAAGTTAACTCTGAGATAAACCATTTAAACCAGAAAATTAAAAGTTAAGAAATTTTTTTGTTTTTAATTTTGCACCCAGTGGAATATTGTCTTTTTTACTTAAAAAGAGCTCTGGAGTTGTAACTTTTATGCTACTTTACATGAAAGTTAACATATATTTCCAGTTGCATACTTGTACATCCCTTCATGTACCTCGGATATAAAAATATAATGGTTAAAGATATTTTCACCATTGATTATTAACATAAAGTTGGGCAAAGAAGAGCCTCAACACTTGGTCAGAATCATAGTTAGAGATCGGACATAAGAGACAATTTTTTCCGTGTGATTTTGCAGAGCCAGAAGAATATGAAAGAGACGATATGGCGGGCAAAGCGGCTGTCGCGGGAGATGCAGAGCCACTGGCGCCGCTACGACCGCGTGGAGCGGGAGACCCGGCGCAGACTGGAGAAGGAGGCGGAGGAGCAGCGGAAGATGGACGTCGAACTGATGGAGGTACTTTAAGTGACAGCTCCTTACTTTTTAAGACACAAGCGTTAAAGAGACAAATTTCTTTTCCTTGGTTAAAAAAGGATATCAATCGAATGGTCCAAATTAACAAATTTTTAACTTGAAAAATGTAATAAAGAACAATGTAATAAGTAAGAAACAACAATGAATCGATTGCTAAGGTAAGAAATAAATTAATATATATGTTTAAGCAATCCGGTAGCTACAAAAAATATGAATTCTAAAATATAATTTTAATCCGTTTGATTTGTATTTCAAACATACACGAGTTCACCGTTAACGAATCTCACGGTTTTTATCTGCCATTGTCAGGCGAAGCGGCAGCAGCGGAAGCTGAACTTCCTGATCACGCAGACGGAGCTGTATGCGCACTTCATGTCGCGCAAGCTGGGCAACGCCAGCCACGAGGAGCAGCTGCGCATCCTCAGCCAGCTGGAGGAGGAGAAGAACCCGAGGCTGGCGGCCATCGACGACTACGACAGGTGAGCGAAATATATGGAAATGTGAAAAGGAACGTATTATGAGGACACACTTCAATGGAAATATTGCTGTAAATTATATTTTATTTATTTTTGCCTCCAGGATTGATATTCGACAATTATTTAAGTAGGTGTTGTACCTTCCGTCGTCAATCCAAAGTAATCATAAAAATAGATTACTACAGTTTAGAGACATGAGGACTCATTGTCCTCATCTTCTAAAAAGTCAAAATTACATCAAACCACACACTGTACATCACACAAACGAAAAGAACATTTAATTAAAGTCACATGGCCGGCCAAGACTGTCCCAGGCACCGCCCACATTGAAGGTTACGACTCGACGATGCAGTGTGTGTTTTAATTTAATTTTAAAGTTTTAGAAGATCCGACAATGAGACCTTGAGTCTCGAAACTGCAGCAATATATTTTCATAATTACTTTGGATTGAAGACGGAAGGTATGTAACCTACTGAAATAATTGTTAATTATATTCTCCACGTATTTTTTAATATACAAGGCAGTGTCAGTTGTAAACATATTTTACATTGCTAATATTTTACCACTGATTTCAAAATTAATTTAGATATTTGATCTTTTTCTTGCGGATTTTGAGTGTTAACCTCAGAAAGTTTAAGAATAATATTTAGTCCAGTACTGCCTTAAGAGAATAAATTGGGTCTTCCAAGAATGACATGGTATCCAAGTATTTTGTCTAATTAATTTGAATTTTTTAATCAAATCAAAACACGAAGAAGGATCATTTTTATCATACTTACTAAACCACATACCTTTTCCTTTAAATCATGTAATAACAAATTTTGTTACTTGTTTTGCTATTTCAACTTAATTCTTGCTGCAATTGAATCTTTTATCATAGCTCAAAATCAAATTCTTGTGCTATTGTCTATGAGTTAAAAAAGTTTTAAAATCCTTTTAATTCTCATTAAGAATTAATCACAACAAATTTCTATAGTGAGGTATTGAAAGAGAAAGTGAAGCAGAACGTGAAGAGTGCTTTTGAAGCGGAGGAGCAGCGATCGCGTCAGTTCGGTGCGACTCTCACACCCAAGGTCGAGCCTGCCGTGGTTGAGGAGGAACGACCGCAACCTTCGATATTCAAGGGCACACTCAAGGGCTACCAACTGAAGGGCATGAACTGGCTGGCCAACCTGTATGACCAGGTAATATTAGTTAATAATTACAGACTGACAAAAGTTTTTTGTAACTTTTTGGGTGAGTAAATGAAATGAAATGAAATTAAATTAAATATACTTTATTTCCAAAAATATTATGAATAGTACAATTCCACAAATAAAACATAGGAAAGAGTCTACATGGGCGAGTAGCCTGTGTGTAGACCCATTGCAAATCAGAGCCTAAATAAAAATTACGGAATGATAAAATACCCCCATTGCAGCAGACCTGCATACTCAGCGAATTTCAAATGCAGAACAACATATGTTAATCCAACATAGCGAGATTTGACATGTTTTTTGTAAGCTCCATAAGAATAACATGGGGAATGAGTATGCAGGTTTGCTGCTACAGGGATGTTTAAACTGGTTGGTTTTAATTCAATATTTAGTAGATCTGAATTAGAAGAAGCCATTTACCAAGTTTTATCAAGATATGTTGAGGAATAAGCGAGATATAGAATTTTACTTATTTCCCATAAGGTTAACATTGAGACAACGTACTGTGTTTACCACTTTCAATATCTCGGTAACCAATGGACATAGAGCAGTGTTTCAAAATACTAAATTGTTTGTTTTTTTTTTGAGCTGAATTCAATGGTGCCAACAAAAATTTGATAAATTTAATTTTTCTATGTGAAAAAACTCAAAAAACCCATTTTTGGGGGGGTTTACCCCCCTTTACCCCCCCTTCCGGTGGTCCGATCGGGCTGGTTCACGAACTCGTCCGAGTGATTACCACTTTACACGTCTGTACCAAATTTCATTAAGATCGGACCATATTTACGGCCGCTATCGTGTTAACAGACATATATATATATATATATATATATATATATATATATAGATACCCCCGTTGCAGCAGACCTGCATACTCAGCGAATTTCAAATGCAAAACAACATGTTTCAATCCAACATGGCGAGATTTAACATGTTTTTGTAAGCTCCATAAGAATAACATGGGGAATGAGTATGCAGGTTTGCTGCTACAGGTATTTTAAAACTGGGTGATTTTAGTTTAATATTTAGTAGATCTCAACTAGAAGAAGACATTTACCAAGTTTTATCAAGATATGTTGAAAAATAAGCGAGATATAGAATTTTACTTATTTCCCATAAGGTTAACATTGGGACAACGTACTGTGTTTACCACTTTCAATATCTCGGTTACCAATGGACATAGAGCAGTGATTCAAAATACTAAATTATTTGTTTTTTTGAGCTGAATGCAATGGAAGTAACAAAAATTGGATTATTTTTATTTTTCTATGTAAACAACTCAAAAACCCCATTTTTTGGGGGGTTTACCCCCCTTAACCCCCCCTTCCGGTGGTCCGATCATGCTGGTTTACGAAATTGTCCGAGTGATTACCACTTCACATGTCTGTACCAAATTTCATTGAGATCGGACAATATTTACGGCCGCTATCGTGTTAACAGACATATATATATATATATATATATATATATAGATATATAGATATTTAGATCTATAGATATATAGATATATATATATGTATATAAAAATTCGAACGAATAGTGTTTTTTGCTTCTGGGGGCCCCAATATGAAAAGTTAACATGGTCTCGGGCTTAGGTCTTACCATGAGACCTACGGTAATAGCTTATTCCTTTAAGGAAATTCGCTAATATAGATATATAGATATATAGATATATATATATATGTATATAAAAATTCAAACGAATGGTGTTTTTTGCTTCTGGGGACCCCAAAATGAAAAGTTACCATGATCTCGGACTTAGGTCTTACCATGAGTACTATCGTAATAGCTTATTCCTTTAAGGAAATTCGCTAAAATGGAAACTTATTTATATTTCGTGATGAAATTCATATTAAAATTGTTTACAATGAGTGTCCGTAAATTAAATTGTGCATGCCGTTCCATTTTGATGCATGAGCTGAGCAGATTGAGCGTTGTTGGTGGAGGGGAGAGTAGCGGGGGGAGTAGTGTAGGGATCGGCGGTCAAGCTGGGCCCAGCGCGATAACGGCCTCACATTCCTCAGTACCCAAAGATGTAAGCCATTCAGTGAGAAGTTTTTTAAAAGATGAGAGAGGCGCAATATTAAAAAGGTGTGAATTACTATACCTCTGACACATATTCCGATAAACAATGTTTGAAATAAAAAAAGAATTTGTTTGAGAAAAAGTTTTGTTTGATTGCGGTACCATGATGCCAACATTCCTAGCAAAACGGGTGTTATGGTTGTGCGAAATTTTATCAAAGATTGTGTCAGAATGTTTGCAATTCAAGTAATCATCAAGTAATTACTCGATATTTTACAAATACTCGAGAACAAGTCAAGTAGTTTTAATCACTCGATAATTTTGCATTAAAAAATTATACTTAATAACTGGAAGTACAGTAGTAGAAGTCATCATATGATATTCGACTGAGTCTTGGCCGAATAACAATTTGGCGGGTTAAATCAATCTATTACGAAATAGATAATTAAAACCTAATTAATAATACGTAGCTAATTAAAAAAGTTGAAAAGTGTTTAAATCTTTTTGTTGGTTATAACAAAAATTAAAATTGATAGGAAAACAAATAAAACTGAGTAATGTTCACAGTACAACGTTAACAGAAAGATAATACAACTGAAACAAAAGTTTAGATGTCTGTTATCCATGGTTTAGCCCCTGAGCTGTGTGCACATGGAAGCCTCTATTACTTAATACGAATGTCAACCAGCTCAGACGAGGAATATCAAAATCAGACAGATTTTGAGCTGTTTGACGTTTCTAGTTAGTAATGTAGAACATCAGGGAACACCAGGAGAGATCATCAGATAGAATATATGAATCCGTGAGCCGAGGGAAATATGTTTCAATAGTGGCTTCTGGAAAGCAGCTTGATAAACTGAGGACTGCTAAAACTGAGGCCGAATATCAGGGGTTCTGCTGAAGTAAACAAAATTTATTTTAGTACATTAAAACATTCTTAGTTATAAAGTTTAAACTTTGTAATTTATGAATTGGCATAAGAAATTTGTCAGCTCAATTATTAAAAATATTGTACTTTATGTGCAGAAACTTCAGTTGTGTTAATTTAGGAAAGTTTTGTACAAATTCATGGTTTGCTTTGATTGTATTTCAGACTTAATCTGTAACTATTTGAAAATTAACCTTTATTTTTCACTTTGACGTGAATTAAAAATCACTATTGTTCACTTCTAGTAATAATATTCACTAAATGAGTTTCAAATGAATATTTTTCTTTCAGGGCATAAATGGAATTTTAGCTGATGAAATGGGACTTGGAAAAACTGTCCAATCGATTGCATTTCTCTGTCACATTGCTGAAAAGTACTGTAAGTTTATTTATCTTTATTAGCTCAAATAAAATAAGGTAGCCTACATGAAACTAAACATGTGATGTGGTTGCTAAATGTTTCAAATGACTAATTATTTTTTATGAACATAAACTACTCATCAACTCTATATTAAACATTTAATGATGACAAATAATGTTTTTCAGTATTTTTCTTAATTCATATTGATTTTTTGGGTTATCAGAAGATGTTCATAAGTTTAAA
Source organism: Flexamia atlantica (assembly GCA_035578135.1). Lineage (NCBI taxonomy): Eukaryota > Metazoa > Arthropoda > Insecta > Hemiptera > Cicadellidae > Flexamia > Flexamia atlantica. The sequence continues at coordinate 18,788,109 of JAQJVK010000012.1, read as the reverse complement.
AATCAATGATCAGTTATAACGTGTTATACATTCGTTGTATTAATTACCCACAGATTAATTAATCTGTTTATCTTTTTTCAGCTGTTTGGGGGCCATTTCTTATTATATCACCTGCTTCCACTTTGCACAACTGGCAGCAAGAAATGGCTCGGTTTGTTCCAGATTTCAAAGTTGTTCCATATTGGGGAAGTCCTCAGGTGAGACTAAGTAATCCTTTAATTAGAAAGTTTATTTGATACACTGATTTTTCACCCCTCTTTTTGTTGACCCAACCATTAGTGGTGTTTAACTTGGCCAAAAATTTAAAGCCCGTTTTCCCTGCTTGAAAGCAAACTATGACATGAAAAAATTTTGCAGATAAAAAGTATTTCAACAAACAACTGTTTTATAGTGGTAGTGTTAAAAGTTTTTCCTGTAATTTTTGTTCCTTTTCTTGAATCCACATATCCTATACTCTTATACGAGCAGTGTTATCTTGTATGTATGTATGCTTGCTTGCTTGCTTGCTTGCTTGTACAACGATCTGAAAAACGGCTCCGAGGATTTTCTTCAAAGTCTGGAAATAAGTAATTTATGACTCAAAAACGTCTTTTATGCAGATTACTTGGCCAGAGAAAATCTAATATCGTAATAAATCGAATTTTAAAGTTGTAAAATTTTAACATTGGCCTTATGGGTTGCCGTGATAGCAACGAAAATAAACAAGGAAAGTGTAAACAAATGAAGTAATCATAACAGCTGTTTGGAATCTACAGCCATTAAGGGAAATTACAGCAAGTGGGATGAAGAGTCCATGGAGCAATAAAAAAGGTTTCTATTTATCAATTTTATGACATTGAAATATTTTATAGTAACTGGATGAACTGGTAAACATGAAATAACACCGAGCAAGGCTCGGTCCGCCAGGTACTTTACCTTAATTAAGTATTAACATCAAGTTTATTTTTCCTAACAAAATTCACATGCTGGGTCTGAAGTGATGTATCAGCGTTGTGTTTGTAGGAGAGAAAGATCCTCCGACAGTTCTGGGACCAGAAGGATCTTCACACTCAGGAAGCAAGTTTTCACGTTGTGATCACGAGCTATCAACTGGTGATAACGGACTTCAAGTACTTCAACCGGATCAAGTGGCAGTATTTGATCCTTGATGAAGCACAAGCAATCAAAAGTACAAGCAGGTAATACATAGCTACCTGCACTAAAATTTTTCAGCCTTTGTATATTAATATTTGACTAAAGATTGTAATTGTTTTTTCTAAAGGCTTTTTTCAAAACAAATCATGAGAAAAATTTTGGTGAGGTTCATAAGAACTTAGTACAAAAAAAAAAACAATCGAATGTAATCTTGACTGATGTAGAACATTATAGACACTGTCCTGTGGTAAAACACTGTACTATGCTTCCGGTGGTTGCCATCTTCAGCTTCTTGCTCTCTTAATTACTATAGATCAGAAGGCACAGCTCTGAAACCTTGGTCCTTCATTGAATCAAAGGTTAGTGGTTATAAGTGAGAATCAGTCAAGAAGACTGTAAAAAATGGTACAGTAAACTCCCTATTATCCGCGCATGCTTCAAAAAGCGAGAAATTACGTATTTATAAAAAAATTAGACTGAACTGACAAGTTTTTTGCGTACAAAACGAGCGCAGGCTTTCTCCGTCTACCGTGACGCGAAGACAATGTTTGTCTACCGCAACGCGAAGACGATTTTCATCTACTGCGACGCGATGACGATTTTTGTCAACTGCAACGTGACAACAATATTTATCTATTGCAACAATGATATTCATCTACCCCGACGTCTACCACACGACGATACTTGTCTAGCGCATCGATGAACTTTGCCTACCGCGACGTCCATATTCGTATAACCCGACAACGATATTTTTCTACCGCGGCGACGATACTCGCCTACCGTGACAACAATATCCTTCTACCACGACGACGATTTTTGTCTACTGCGACGTGGCAACAATATGTGTCTACCGCGACAATGATATTTGTCTACCACGACGACGATATTCGTTTACCGCGACATCCATATTCGTCTATTGTGATGCGATAATCGCCTACTGCGACATTATAGGATATCTCCCCCCCCCCCCCCCCCCCCGAAATTAAATCTGGGTTCGCCCCTGACTTTATAAAATAAATTGATTTTTTATGTTGAAATTGTTTTTTCTCTTTTATTCTCTCCCATTTTCAATACTTGCGGATTATCCGTGATTTTTGTTATCCGCGGTAGTCGCGTAACCCAGTTCCGCGGATAATCGGGAGTTTACTGTACATTGAACCATGATTGACCTAAATATTTTTTATGTTTTGGGGGTTTTGCGGTGTATTGTTTTTTGCATTTGTTCGTAACAGTTGATATTTCCAAGTTTAATTAAATTGTCAGTTACAATAGTTTTCTTCGTAATGTCGGCTAATAAGTCAATATGTACATTTTGTTGTTTAAATTTGCATTATCTTTTTCAGCTACCTTAACTCTGAGGATTTGTTTTTTGGTTAAAGAATCGGCTTGACCGTACAAGCTGCATTCCCACACTGATTGTTTACTGTTTCCAGCGGCCAGCGTTCCGTGGAAAGCTGCTGCTGGGGTTCAGCTGCTACTTAGCCTTCTTTATATTTCCCGTAGGCTAGTGTGCAGTGGAAGCTTCAGCCTCACCATAATAGCTAGAGACATTCCACACTGATTGTTTATCGTCACTCAGCCTTGTTTACTGTTCCCGGGGGCCAGCGTGCGGTGGAAGCTGCTGCTGGGGTTCAGCTGCTACTCAGCCTTGTTTATTTTTCCTGTAGGCTAGTGTGCAGTGAAAGCCTCAGCCTCACCGTAATAGGTGGAGACAACCCACACTGATTGTTCATCGTCACTCAGCCTTGTTTACTGTTGCCGGTGGCCAGCGTGCGGTGGAAGCTGCTGCTGGGGTTCAGCTGCTACCCAGCCTTGTTTATTTTTCCTGTAGGCTATTGTGCAGTGAAAGCCTCAGCCTCACCATAATAGGTGGAGACATCCCACACTGATTGTTCATCATCACTCAGCCTTGTTTACTGTTGCCGGGGGCCAGCGTGCGGTGGAAGCTGCTGCTGGGGTTCAGCTGCTACTCAGCCTTGTTTATTTTTCCTGTAGGCTATTGTGCAGTGAAAGCCTCAGCCTCACCATAATAGGTGGAGACATCCCACACTGATTGTTCATCATCACTCAGCCTTGTTTACTGTTTCTAGCGGCCAGCGTTCAGTGGAAAGCTGCTGCTGGGGTTCAGCTGCTACTTAGCCTTCTTTATATTTCCCATAGGCTAGTGTGCAGTGGAAGCTTCAGCTTCATCATAATAGCTAGAGATATTCCACACTGATTGTTTATCGTCACTCAGCCTTGTTTACTGTTCCCGGGGGCCAGCGTGCGGTGGAAGCTGCTGCTAGGGTTCAGCTGCCGCAACCGCCTGCTGCTGAGCGGGACGCCGATACAGAACAGCATGGCCGAGCTGTGGGCCCTGCTGCATTTCATCATGCCGACCATGTTCGACTCCCACGATGAGTTCAACGAGTGGTTCTCCAAGGACATCGAGAGCCACGCCGAGAACAAGACCAGCATCGACGAGAGTGAGTGCAACACGTTTGTCTGTGTTGGATTCGAGGAGTTTATGATTTTCTTAAGCAATGGTGATATTTGCCTTAGTTGTAATGGCTTTGTTAGGCCAGCATCGACGAGAGTTAGTAGTTATGTCTGTGTTGGATTGGAGGAGTTTATAACTTTCTTAAGCAATGGTGATACTTGCTCTACAGTTGAAATGGCTTTGTTAGATTACTATAGGGTGTTATTTCCAAATTTTTTATGTAAAAAAGTCAAAACAACCCACATATATCTAGAGAATGTTAGAGAATGTTTTATAGTATCTACTTGCCAACTCTTAGCCATTGCTTAAAGGTGAACATTTTAACAAGGATGTTATAGTTTAAGATTGGTTAGAAAGGTTAAGCTAAAATATAAAATCAAAAACTTTTCTCATTGTCAACACAGAGAAGAAATAAGACAGAGGATGCATCTAATGTATGCATGTCTAAATATGTGTCGAACAGTGCCGTAGAGTGGGCGCGGGGGGTAGGGGGGCGCCCGGAAGTCTATTGTCTCCCTATTGTTTGACTTCCTGTGTGTCAAGCAGTTAACCCAAACACTACTGTCATATGAATGCGTACTCTGCTTATTTCTTCTCTGTGTTGTCAATGAGTGATTTATAAATGCAATTTGCTTATGGCATTCTTTCTTAAAGTTGGATAATGGAGTGCATACTGATTTAAACATTGGGCAAGTTTTTCAGCTGAAGGATACTTGAGCTTAATTTTTTTAATCGGGTGTCAAAATTGTGAAAAGTTGAAAAAATTGAGAAAATTGAGAAACTCAGCAGTTTTAATTGCCACCATAATGTACTGATTGAAGTTTACTGAGCTAATACATTTCTACATTTGTTGAAGTTACTGAAAATTGAGTTGCTCTTGAACACAATAACTTCAGTAAGGAGTTATATAAAGCTCATCAAAGTTAATTTTTTAGGACACTTGTCTCGCCTTCACCTGATCCTGAAGCCGTTCATGTTGCGGAGGATCAAGAAAGATGTGGAAAATGAGCTCTCTGACAAGATCGAGGTGATGGTCTGCTGTCCTCTGACCACCCGGCAGAAGGTGCTCTACTCTGGTATGCCCAGCATTGTTGATCAGAAATTATAAAAAATATTTATGTTTGCGTTCAATACCATAAAAAACAATTACTCTTGAAATTAGTAACTGAAAATCTTCATAAGCCTTCAATTGTTTCTCTATGATGATCTTTAGCGATAAATTATGCCTTACATAGAAAAAATCCTAATTTCAAGTTTTTATGCTTTCAGCGCTGAAAAAGAAAATCCGGATAGAAGATCTTCTCCACTCATCGGGGCCCTACCAGTCGTCCCAGAGCATCACGTCAAGCCTCATGAACCTCGTCATGCAGTTCCGCAAGGTTGTTGTTTGATTCATGTCTGATTGTAGTTTTAATTGAATAAAATGTGTTGCATGTTATTAGAAGAAAGGGGGAAGCAGTTGCAATCCTGGAGGGGGTGGCAAAGATAAAAAACTCAACAATTTTATTTGTTTAAGATGCAAAGTAGCCATAAAAAATATATAAATGATAATTTTAGTTCGCAGGATAATGAAGGAGGAAATCTCCAAAGCTTAGATAAAGTGTTGTCTGTATCAAATTTATTATAAAAAACAGGGTAACAAAAAAATTTAAATGAGCCCAATCTCTTGTGGTGGTTTGTACATGCCATAAGTATTTCATCGCTCTCAATCACAGTTTCTGAATACACGGTAGTAGAAATTTTGAAGTATTTTGCTCTTTTTACTTATAATTTGTTCAATCGTGGGTCAGTGGTGCAGTTGATATCATGCACGGCCTCGCAACTGTGGCAGCTGTGTCGCAGGTTCGAGTCTCGATGTTTTGGCATACTTTTAGCAGTATTGTTCACCCTTGTACTGCACTAGCTCTCTCCTTGCTTTGTTAGATAACTTCCATGCACAGGCCTGGGGACCATATAGAGGGGCAAGTCCACCATAAAGAGAGGCCTCTTAAAAAAAACAAAAAAAGATACATTTTTTGTTGTCTCACCATGAATGTTAATCATTTACAACGTAGAATTTTAAAATCTGTTGACAAAAAAAATAGTCCCCTTGCCTCCTTGTATGCAAAATAACAAAAGGGAATGTAAGGAAAAGAGGGAATTTTAAGAAACATTGTTTTACAAATAGATCAATGTATCTATGTTTGTAGGTTTGCAACCACCCTGAGCTGTTTGAGCGGCAAGAGGCCAAGTCGCCGCTGTGGACGCAGTGCGGAGAGAGTCTGTACCTGGTGCCGCAGCTGGTGTTTGACGAAGGGCTGCTGCACAGGGCCATCCCCAGCCGGGACCACATCGTGTACAACCTGCTCAGCATCCTGCACCAGAACTACGTGCACCACTCGCTCTTCTCAGGTGAGGAAACAGTTGTATCCGCTTCGTTGTGAGAAGTCGGATCCAAATCTCGAATCAGCAGAGATTCCATTTTGAGATTCAACAATCAAGTATTAATCGGCTGAGAATTAATGGTGGTGATAAGTTACATCCACTACAATGTGATCAGATATGACAACAGTATGAGACTAGGCTACATCAATACCATGGCAAGGTGATAACACCAATGAAAACGGTGAAAAGGGCATTCTAATATTTTGTTAGATTAGTGGCAGAAACTGATTTTTAGATTTAATCGTTGAAAGTAAGGAAGTGCGATCAAAATAACAGGTTCGAGGATCAAGATACCATTTTTTAAGATTCGAAGGAAATGACTTTAATCATACTACAGCTACTTTTTTGGGGCTGAAAATAAAAATCTATGACATTAATCATGGGCGACCCTTAGCCACATTTATAGAGACTTGGGAGAGGACAAAATTATTAAATCATTGTGAGTACAAGAGTTAGGTACTGTTTATATGACTTTAAAATTCAACCATTTTTCTAAATATTTTTTAAAGACCTTATAAGTTCTCCATATGTTTCAGAAAATAAGAGTGTTCGTTCCGAATGTTTTGGTTTCTCTCGTCTCATTGGTCTTTCGCCAGCAGAGGTTTTCCAACTGACCATAGGTGGCCTTCTAAACAGGTAACAAATTTTAATTCAGAAATAAAAAAAATATTCACACTTTTCCGCATCTTACACAAGATGACCAGGCCAATAGTATGGTATTGCAATACGGTAACAGAAAATATCAGAAGCAATAGAAAAACGTAAATTCAGCTGCATTCAACATCCCTTAACCTGTGACAGAAAATCTATACTTACAGCCCATAGAATGTAAGCACAGCCCATTACTAATTTGGCAATCAAGTTGCGACGGTTGTCTGGTTTGGCCCTGATGTTATACTAGGTAAATACAACAAAAAGCTGGGAATTTGTTCATTTTGTAAGTTGGGGATTTGCCTCACATAACAGTAAGTCATTCCCATAACTAGCTTATATCTAGACTTAAATTACTAGACCTTTACTTAAATTATGTAATTGATATGGGTTACTAGGTGTAAGGATAAGGACAGCAAGCTTACCTAAATGGATTTTGTGTGAGACGATGAAACACAAAAAACTATTACAAAAACGGAATATTTTTATATTGCTGGCACATTCTCAACCAGTAAAAAGCAGAAAAATAGAAAAAAGTGTGCGAGGAAATAATCCATAGACCAAGTTCCCAAACACAAATCTTGAAGTTTTGTGTTATTTTCTGTTTTTGTTATGTTTTTCCTGTGAGATTAGATTTTCAGTTGACTTAGCTGTGTATACCTCCTTTCTATACAAAAATAATTTCTCAAATTGGATAGTTGATTATGTTTTCATTCAAAAGTGACTGGATAGTCAAGTGGATGAAGTGCTCACGTAATAACCTGAGAGTCGCTGGTTTGAATCCTGACCAGGATTCAAACTGGTCCACTCGCAATTTGTCATTGGGCTATTAATGAGGTTTCCAACAAAATTTTGTAACAAGACTAGTTAGATAGTTTGGAATGCCATTAGATAGCTTGGACCATTCCCGAACTAATCGTTAAAAAAAAATGCTGGCACACAAAAAAATTGCCATAAAAACACAGTTAAATCATTTGATTTTGCCAAACTGTTTTCATAAATTTTAATTATGGGAATAGAAGGATAGACAGCTAGCTTACCTTTGAAAGGGTTCAGACAGGCCGTAGAACACATGAAGAAAATCACAATTATCACAATATTTCGTCCCAATTAAGGACTTCTTCAGGTAAAGTAAAGAAGAAGGAAAGAACGTTCTATAATGGCTGCATTATTAAATGTAGTTCTGCAATGTTGCCATATTTCACTACTTGTTATTATGCAGAGTTGACACATTTTACCATAGTCTATTTATTTACAATATATACACAAAAAATATATACACACAAATATAAAAAAACTTAGAAATTTGAATTTAAAACTTAGGCCTATTTTGAATTAAAACTTTATATAAATTAATTGTTTTCATCAATTAATTTGTACTTCATTACCAACTAACCGGGGACGTGAACGCTGCAGGTGGCTGCACCTGGCAGAACAGCTGGACCGAGGGCCGGCGCTGCGGCACCGCCGGGTGTGGTGGGAGGACTGGGGCCTCGGGGCGGGTGCCGGTGCGCTGGTGGCGCCGCGCAGCGCCGACGTGCCGCGCGAGCTGGTGTTCACCGCCGCCCAGGGCCACCTGTGTGTGTTCTCGCACAACACCATCAAGCTGCACTGCATGCGGGAGACGGTGGAACACCGGGTGATGCGCTGCAAGAAGCTGGCCACTCAGGTTGGTTGTTGGTGGCTAGAGTGAGAGTAATAATATGTGGTACATACCAATTTTCTGTCACAGTTCTTGTCTCGTCCTGATTAGGATGACCTGGGTTTCGGCTTTGACTAAGCCATAGTCATATCCTTACAATAATTCAGGAATTGGTTGTTAAAATAATCCATCTATTGATGTCGTTGAGGTATTAAACATAAAGTCACAAAACACGTAGATAAAACACATACTTTGACACGAACACGAACACGACACGAACTAGGCTTAGTGAACGGGACTTGACGGGTCGACCGGCGGCAGTGCACTGCCTCTGTTAGCGTTATCCGTCTGTGCCGTGCCGTCTTGTGGACTTTGGTCACCAGCTGTCATCTCTCTCCCTGAGCTCCTGCTTTGTTCAAATCTTAATATACTATTAAAAAGGCTGTTGTAGTGAAAGTTGAGTTGTTCATTAAGTATATCCTGGGGGCTGGTTTTAAATCCTTTAAAAATATAATATTCTTTTAATGTGTCCATTATTTTACTTTTCTGACAGACATTTAAAATTTATTTTTATCGGTGGAGTGGTTGTTGTCAATAAAGTGTTGGGCAAAACTAGATTTTTGTTGTTTCAGATGGGGCTTTGGTAAATGCTCAGAAATACGTTTTTTAAATGGCCTCCCTGTTTGGCCTACCATAGAACTTAGAAAACTCTGAACAATTAATCCTGTAAATTCCTGTGTTATTGAGTTTGTCCTTCTTTGGTTCAGAGATATTTTTGCAGATATTACCTATTTTATTAGATCAGGGTTGCCAGCAGCCGGGAATTCCGGGAAAACCGGGAATTATGCGTGAATTTTACACACCGTGAAAAAGCCTATGAATTATGCGTGAATTTTTCAAAAGATCCTTGAATTTTTAAAAATTATGTAAACTCTAAAACGGCGTTTTGGCGTGTCAGTCTGCAATATGATAATTTCTCAACCAGGAGATCGGCAAGTTTCGGGGATGTGTTGAACAAAGCATAAGTTGCCATCCGAACACAACACGTCTCTCCTGACATGAAGACTAAGTGATTCCAAATTAGAGAGAGGTGTGCCAAAGGAACTGGAACTGTTATTTTGTTCCGTTCTGGTCCCGGTACGTTCCGGGATCTGTTCCGACTGTCTGTTAATACGTTCGGTAACGAGATCATGTTCCGATGTAGTTTGTAGTATATTAAGATTTGAACAAAGCAGGAACTCAGGGAGAGAGGTGACAGCTGGTGACCAAAGTCCACAAGACGGCACGGCACAGACGGGTAACGCTATCAGAGGCAGTGCACCCGCCGTCTGTCGACCCGTCAAGTCCCGTTCACTAGGCCTAGTTTGTGTCGTGTTAGTGTTCGTGTCAAAGTATGTGTTTTATCTCCGTGTTTTGTGACTTAATGTTTAATACCTCGACGACATCAATAGATGGATTATTTTAACAACCAATTCCTGAATTATTGTAAGGATTTGACTATGGCTTAGTCAAAGTCGAAACCCGGGTCATCCTAATCAGGACGAGACAAGAACTGTGACAGAAAATTGGTATGTACCACATATTATTTTAAATACAGTTCTGGTAGCTTTTACAATGAATGAATATAATAGAGTGAGAGTGTTGTGATTGTGATGTTCAGTTGCCTCAGCTTTCCTTAAATGAAGTTTTCATATATACATTTGTGAGAGTAAATATTTTAAACGTGCATTTAATCAGGATAATTAATGAAATAGTTCTATTTCCACCAAAGGCTTATTTTATAAATGGTTCTTAGTTTGATTAATTGCCTAAATATGTATTTACCGTAAAAATAAAAGAAAGGATAAAACAAAGGATGGTTAAAATAAAATAAAATAAATTTTCCTTGCGCTTTCTGTCCCACACAGTTGTATTTTTACTTACAAATGAATAGTTTTTTATTTGTTGTGCAAGAAGGGTAAAATCTTAAAATTTCTCAGCCGTTGTACTATAATCCCTTGGTTAGGATGAGCCGGACAACTTCTTGAAAATTAATTTTCTTCTATTGAAAGGTTTTAGAAGACTTAACTGATAGGAAGTAAGAAATCTCTTTATGTCTGGCCCAAATACACACATAAGAATTCACATTAGATTTGGTATGTACTGAAGTTATAGAAAAGTAACCCTTAAGCACCTAAATACAGGTAGTTTACAACTGTATTAATGAAATTATATTACCACTGTATGCTCAGGATCACATTTAACCTGAACTAGGGTTGGTCTCAAGGATTTTGATTATTATGCTTTATAATCATTTCCAGATGAAACTTCCCAATTCATGTTGTAGGGAGTTGTATGACTTTGATTTCCTAATCAGGCCTTTCTATTACAAAATTCATCTATGTGAAGAGTAATCCAGGGAACATTACAGGCAGAGGCGTCCACCTCCAGTCCCACCAAGGGCAAGGCGGAGGAGGTGAAGGTGTTCCCGGAGTTCCCCCACGTGGAGAGACCGCCCCTGGTGCTGGAGTGTTACCCCACTCTGCTGCCCAGGTTCCTTTACAACACCCATCCCAAGGTAAGTGCTTCTGTCTCAATTACAGTGGAGTTCCGCAGATCCGGAATTTGATAACCTAGAATTCTGAATTACTCGGAAAGCCTACTAAAGCAATAAAGTACACTTATGTTTTTAGAGTAGGCCAAAAAATCAGTTTTGGTCTTTCTTTAGGTTTGTTTTAACGGATGAGGTTCAGGTTTTTAGTTTTTATATGATTTATTTTGCTATAAATAAATTTTTTATAAGAATAATCTAAACTATTCGTACTTTTTCTTATGTTGACTCCTTTCCCAATAACCCAAAATCCTAACAAACCTGGACACCGTTAGTCCATGTCAGTCCGGGTTAGCAGGACTCTGCTGTAAAGCTTTACCTGCACACCGCCAAATCTCAAAACATTTTATCTTCTGCTAGGCTTTCAAAATCAACAACATCATATTTGAAGAATCCTCAACAGTCATGTTGTTTTGGTGTAGGATTCTGTAAGATTGTAAAACTTTTAAAAAGTTGATTTTAAGCGAATAGGGGTTAAACCACCAACATTGTGTCATTGAAAGCTCCGTGTTAACAGTGTTATTGAAGGGTTAATTTGCTCAACTATTTTAAAATTTTGGATGGAAAGGTGACTGTAATAAAAAGCGATTTTCAGTAGATTCAGGAACATCTACTCAGGACATAAAAACATCTTAGCATCTTAGTATCAATAGTGAGTATTCTGTTGCCGGGCCAGGTGGAGGCCAGGACGTGGCGGATGTACACGAGCTCGCGGCGGGCGGCGTGGTGGTGGCTGGCACACGAACAGTGCAGCACGCCGGAGGGACAGCAGTGCGTGTGGTACGGCAGTCCCCGGCTGGCGCAGCAGTACAGCGCGGCGCCGCTGTGCTTCCAACCACCCGAGCTGGGCGGGCTGGCGGCCGTCACGCCACTGACTGGCTGGTCCCATATCTCCATACCAGGTATACATCTCCTACCTCTCCGTCAACTGGTGTTTGTGAATGCTGTTGCACAGTAGAATTAATACAACTATGAAGCGCGAGAGGGAGGGAAATTTCACTTATCGTTTACCAGCACCAGGCACATGCATTTCTAAGGGACATCCTTAGAAAACAAACCAAAACCAACAAGCATTATTCGCAAGATCCTGCTAAGTATATCATTAACTGGAGCATTTGGATTTCTGGCATGACGTCGTTCCCTATTGGATGAATCATTTGGTATATTGCTGTTTATATCTTGCCCTGAAAGTTTATTGATTATCCACTAGATAGCAACACTAAGACTTCATGATTTTCGGACATTTCGGAACTCCTTGTGTGTTTTCGTCTGCCTTCGAGGGATAGGTCTGTCGCTGGAAAATGTAAGTACATAAATTCCCTCCCTCTCGCGCTTCATAGTTATATTAATTCAAGTATAATTTCTAGGCGACTGATTGTAGTTATACATTTCTGGGTGATTGCAACGGTTTTCAATGAGGGTTGAGCTGGAAGGTATAAAAATTATGAAATTAAAAAAATTATGTGCACTAATTGGCACTAGGAGTAAACATTATATTGTATTTAATGGTTTCAAATATTTAAAACTATCAAAATCAATAATTACACATATACTGACAACATTGGTAAATTCCATTTAAATATTGAGATCCTACTTAAAAATCCCATAGAATTGAATTCCTTAAAGATGTTTTCGTCTCAATGATATGGTTTTAGGCAAAGTCGTGGTTATTAGGTACCATTCTATTGCTTCACTGGCCTTTGAGTAGATTTTATGACTTTTCAATATTTACAGATGATTCACTCAAAACACGAAATATAAAAATAGTTGTCCCGATCAACAATCAAAGTGGGAAAATTTGGGACCTTACTGGATCATACCTTCCAATGCTCAACTGTGCAAGCTTTTTTACTCTTGGGTTGTAAGAAGGTCTAATCTGGTGGGTTCCAGAAACCAGCGAAAAAAGTTCCTCAATCAAACTGGAATTTAACAAACAATAAACAGATTAAACTAATAAAAAAGGTTGTGACCTTGCGACTTGCTCAAGGTAGCCATCTTGGGCTTGCCACCCAATGGCCTAGGAAACAGGCAAGTTTTTGCCCGAGTTGAGTCGGCAACCCAGTTATTCTTCATCTGAGTTTGAGATAAATAATTGTGTTTGTGGTGTTTTATGTAAATTGGGCCATCTATGTTGTGAATATTGACAAGCCCTGAAATAAACTTAAAGATAAAGGAAGCCCAAAAACATAATCGCATACATTTGTTATATTATTGAATATGTTGACTCTGGAGCTTTAAGTGGTAAAGAATTTGACTGTGGAAATCTTAATTTCTGTGCACACAAGGTCTTAAAGCCATAAAGTGCAAGAAAACTAGTGGCCAGTGACTTTCAACAACTAATAAAAATCTGGCGAAGCATTAATTTTGATTTTTAAATTTTGTTTGCCATAATGTTTGTGTTTAACTGAGTGTATCTGGTATACCCCCATTGTCATGGATAGAATTATATTGTCAACTCCATATTTTATATTGATATTCTTTGAATTCTCTATTGTATTTAGTTCGAATAATATATTAACCTTACGCACAAGACAAGGGAGATTTTTAAGCATTTTCTGATTCATCTTACATATTTCGTAACATTCACCTTTTTCGTATTTCTGGACTTACTAAGGCTGTCGTTGCAGACAAGGAGACGCTGGTGACGGACTGCGGCAAGCTGTTTGTGCTGGACTCGCTGCTGGAGCGGCTGAAGCAGCAGGGTCACCGGGTGCTCATCTACAGCCAGATGACCCGGATGATCGACTTGTTGGAGGTTTGTGTTCAACTGCTGGAAGAGCTGGCAGATTATCATTTTCTACAAAATTATTTGTATTATCCTGTAGAAGCACACACGAAAAAACCATTGGCACAGATTGGCAACTTTCTTTTGACCATTATGCCTCCCATAAAGTAATTTTCTTGTGTTTAAAATCTTTAGATCCTGAAACCTGAGATTGCCAATATTTAAATTGGCACCAATGCATCTACGCATTTTGAGTGGCAAAACCACCCATAGAACTGAAAACCACAAAAAAAAACATTGAAAACTGGATTTTGTTCCCAATCTGTACAATCTTTATCTTCGTCTGTATCAGCAGTTATAACATTAGAAGCGACAATCCCTAAAATCATGATATATTTCCCCAAAAGCGAATAATATTAAATAACAAGATTATATGTGATGTTGTTATTCATGACGTGATGGTGACTTGTATTCTTGATATTTTCTAGGAGTACATGTGGCATCGCAAATTGACTTACATGAGACTTGATGGTTCATCAAAGATTTCCGATAGAAGAGACATGGTTGCTGACTTCCAGGCAAGGTATGTTGGTTTAGATTTTGCTACTGCACATAAATATAGTTTTTACACTGCACATAAAAAATGAACAAGTTCTGTCAATACTTAACAATGAAAGAAATAAAAAGAACATGGAGATTAAAAAATCTTTTTTTTCAAATCTATAACATTTTCTACCTCTGTGATTGAGTATTGCCTGAAAGCATCCTGATATTGTATTATCATCTAAGCATGTTTTATTTCTTTGATATTCTATCGAAGTGTCAGGCCTACTGTCTTACACCCTTGCAACCAAAATAGAGTTCCACCATGCTTTAAATTTCTTTTACAGCTCCTGAACACTCGTCTTTTAGTTTAGTTTTTGTGAGTTATTTGTACACTCGACTAATATGAACCAGGTCTTGGAGCTTAGGAAAATGTAAACATTCTAATACACACACTGCTTTGAAGCTTAATACTTTTCTCTGACCAAATAATCAACAGTAACCTCTTTCAAACAAACTTGAAATGAACCTGCTGTTAATTTATTGTCATTATTTTTTTTTCAGGACAGACATCTTTGTGTTCCTGTTGAGTACAAGAGCTGGAGGTCTTGGCATCAACCTGACAGCAGCTGACACGGTTAGTCCAATGAACTGGAGTTTTATATAATTTTTTTTTACGTTTGTGTTCACAAGTTTTGATCTGGGGAACTGTTCCATCGTTCAATTATTTTTCTATAAGTTAGGAACACCTATTTACTTTTCTGTATAATAATAATGGTTTATTCCACGAAAATGAATACAAAGGTGATATTGCTGTTTAAATAATACCTATGTTTTCTCAATATTATTTGAGAACATTAAGTTACCTAATATTCAAGAAAATATTCCATTTATATAAAGAGGATAATAGACTAAAAAGTCATGTTGTATTTTATACATTAAGAAACAAAATGTTAAAATTAAGATGATAAATAGTTGGCAAGGCAAATAAAAGGAAATTATGTTATTGATCATTTATGGATTTTCACTAACCTCTAATGTTGAATATTACTATCCATGGCTAAATTGTTAATTGTGACCAGTCTTACGTGGAGAAAAACCTTGATCGGAAAGCAATTTTCAAGTATAAACTTAAACATTGCACTCTGTTCGTCACTTTCATTTTCTTTAGATTAATTGAAACCGTGATAAAAATCTTTAATGATTATCAGGTGATCTTCTACGACAGCGACTGGAACCCGACAGTGGACCAGCAGGCCATGGACAGAGCTCACAGGCTGGGTCAGACCAAGCAGGTCACGGTGTACCGACTCATCTGCAAGGGGACTATCGAGGAGAGGATACTGCAACGGGCCAGGGAGAAGAGCGAGGTAGGCAAGCTTATATGACGAAGTATTGCACCAGTTAGCCTATTGTTACACAAGAAATAGGTGCACAACATTTTTACATAGAGTTGTTACTTCTTTGAAGTTGTGGAAAGATGAAAAGTAAAATAAATTGTGATTTTAACAAGTTAAATGAATTAATTATGCTACTTTCCTAGACTGTATGATTAACTTCTACATGTTTAACTGGAAATTAGGCAATAAACAATTAAATATGCTAGGCCTTGTGTTTTTATGTTTTTTTTTCATCCTCACAAATTTCAGCCTTTACTGATAGATGTTTACAAGAAAATATTTGATCTGAATGCTATTTTTTGTCATTTTACTCATTAGATTAGTATACTTCATAAAAAGGTAGCCGAGTTTCAGTCTGATTAGTGGAATTAGTGTTTCATTTTTGAAAGCTTTACTTTCATGGAGTGAGACTGGAACTTAGGCTGAAAAAGCTTTTCTTATTTTGGCCCAGTGTTCTACAATTAATTGCCTCCCTGGTATCCTCAAATCTTTTTCTTTACCTAAACATTAAAGAACATTCTTTTAAAACAAGATGAAGTCATAAAAAAATTATCAAACTATAAGAAAAAATAGTATTGTTAAGTTTTGTTTGTTAGCTTGTTTATTTTGTTTGTGCTGTTTTTTGTTATTGTTTAGTTTATTCTCTAAATTTGTACTGAATACTTGTTTTAACAGAAGAACACTCTAATGGAGACATTTATTTATATATATTTTTTAATGACGTAATTTTTGTGAGGCTTGACCATTTGCTGATCCTGAAATTTACGATTCTTGTAAAAATATTTTCATTGTAGCCCTAGGATCTTTTTTCTGAAATCTTTTGCCAGTAGATGCCTTATGCCTATTTGTCCATAATTTTTTCATATACAGCACATAGTTTTTTTAATGTGTTATAAAAATATTGTATGTTCTCATTTCAGATTCAGCGTATGGTTATCAGTGGTGGAAACTTCAAGTCAGACACATTGAAACCTAAGGAAGTTGTATCTTTGTTACTTGATGATGAAGAGATTGAGAAGAAATGTAAGGCAACTAGTATTTAACAATTTTATTTTAAGAAAAGAATTGTGTCTTGCTTTAATTATTTGGTTGCATTCAGATTATTTTTTCTCATGTTATTGATATTATTATTGAAATTCGAGAAAACTGGCAAACAATGTAAATCCTATTAGAAGTCTTTGCTTGAACAAGTGAAGAGTTGGAGTGTTTGGTTGAGTGGATTTTACACAAGTGATCTCAATAAAAAAGGTCATTAATAAACAGGTTCGGAACATGTTCTGGATAGCGTATTTACAAGATTTAATCATACTCCACTATTTCTTTGGAAAGTTGCAGTATGACCTTGTCTTTGTGTAGTTCCTTCTTCAACTTGATAATATTTTTCTCCTTCTCTTCCATTTTCAACTGTGTCTTAATCACCTGATAATTATAATTAAATTCACAAACAACATAATTAAAATTAAAACATTAACAAATTATGTCTTTTGTCATTTTTGTTGATTAAGATCGCCAGAAGCAAGCAGAAAGGAGAAAGGCAGAAGAGTACAAAGCTGAAAAGGAAAAAGAAAAGGAACGGAAGAGGAAGCAAGTTTTTGGACCTTTTAAGGTAGATTGCCAGTATTCTTTTAAGATTAGTTTAGCTCAAATCACACCAAAAAAGTACAAGGTTTACAGTGCAGATGGATTACACCATTTATTTATTTATTGTTATTACATAAGATTTATTTTGTTACATCTGGAGAAATGACGGAGTTGACATCATCAATCAATCTCTTTATTTAAAACATTACTAAAAGCATCTATTTTGTACCATAAAGAATTAATGTAACACTATATAGAGTGAGATCATCTTATAAGATAACTTTGATTCATATTTTTATTCTACGGTAGCTTGCACTTTTGAGATTATCTATATAAATAAAATTAGAGTTTTGTCTGTACATTGCTAAAAACTATGAAATTTTTGGTTATTTTTGCGTTTTGAAGGTCAGAGAATCCGAATCAAGCCTTATCTCAATTTATGTCACGATGTGTTGGTAACGCTCAACATCATACTTTAGACTGCTTTTCACGCAAAAACTAGAGTACTGTTATGGCTGAAACTTTATTCCTGTGTAGCATGCACATATGAGAAGGTTTTAGATGACTTAAAACTAGCGTACGTCTTTTTGAAATTAAATAGCAAGCTTCTAAAAACTGAGTTTTATTTGATTTCAACCAAGTTTCCCCAAATTAATTCAAGGGGATGACGTTTTGTTTACATTTTCAGTGTTCCAAGCAGATGGTAGTGACCTTTACTGATGGATTCGTCGTTACAGATGTTTTATGATTTAATTCGGTTTTATGTTTCGGATTATGTTTATAATATTTTTATGGGTTATGTTTATAATATTTTTTTTGTACTGTATAAAAGTAGCATTTAATCCATCGTTAGTTTTCGTACATAATCCATTGTCTCATGCAATCTACTCATCAAGTATAAAAGGTTTGATATTTAGGCAATTTATTAAATCACAAGTACTTTGAAGATCAAACTGCAAAATCCTAAAACACGAATTTTATTTTATCTCGACCAAGTTTGGCTTGTGGCAGAATCATCGAAGTAAATAATTTACTTCAATGGGCAGAATACAAATAATTGATGAACTGTTTATATATAAACAGATGTAAAAAGCAAAAAAAAATTGTAGAATGTCAAATCAGCTGTCAGGAATAGAACATAAAATAAATCACTGACTAGAGATAATTTAAAGACCTTCCTTCCCTGTAACAGCTGTTATTGGAAGAGCCAATTTAAACCATTTATTTGATGTACATCATTAGAAAAAAGACTTTGCTTTTGTCTTTTAGGGAATTTCATTGACGGAATTAGCGGATTTCCTTAAAGGAATAAACTATTACCATAGGTCTCATGGAAAAACCTAAGCCCGAGGCCATGATAACTTTTCTCTTTGGGGCTCCCAGAAGCAAAAAACACCATTTAAACGATATTTAAAGCGGAAAACACAGTACATTGTCTCTATTTTATCCTCATGGAAAATAAGGAAAATTCTATATCTCGGTTACTACTCAACACACCTTGATAAAACTTGGTATGTGGCTTTTTTGGTTCAGATTCACATGATATTGTTTTAAAACCACAAAATGTCTGCATGACTGTTGCAGCAGACCTGCATACTCATTAGTCAAAAAAAGTCAAAGTAAGTTTTATTTCTTGATAAATTACAATAAATTTACAATATTTCATGCAGAAATGGTCCCCGCATGGGCCAACGCCTGTGCGCGGGGATCAAGTTCTCAAGTCTCTCGCAAAAAAAAAAACTTTCCTCTAATTGTCACTGTTTATAACTTCTATACTATAACCAGTATTTGATTTGTGGCGGAACGGCGTTCCGGGACCTCTTTCTGCAGCAAGATCGTGTGTAATCGACCAGGGTATTTTTTGCAAGAGACGATCGCTTGTAATCGGACCGATAATTTGCCGCAAAATGCTATCGCGTGCAATCAAGCGGAAAATTTGGCATCGTGACGAGAGAGGATCGTGTGTAATCGGACAGACAATTTGTCGCACAAGACAATCGCGTGTAATCGGCCTGAGAACTTGCCGCAAAAGACGATCGCGTATGATCGACCGGAGAATTTGCCACAAAAGACGATCGCGTATGATCGCGGAGAATCCGCTATAAGAAAGGTTCATGTGTGTGTAACCGGTCGAAGTATTTGTTGGAGGTTGTACGATCGCGTGTACTCGACCGGATTAATCTTTCCGAAAATAATGATTGCTTAAAATGTAAGGAAATTAAGCGCGCAGTTTCAGCCTGAAATTAGCGCCGAATCTTGTGCCCAGTCTAGAGCTAAGCCGAATTTTGAAATCGCTAAAAAGGACCTGAATAATCGCACAAGACATCTGAAGAAATCTATAGAATTTCTATGAACAATTTATTTTTTAGTAAAATAATGCTTCGTTAGTTTTAAATTTACTTATTAAAAGATTTGAGTTGGATAAGATATGACTGTGAAAATTGACCTAATTACTCACATAGACAAATAATACTTTGTCGAGGGGAAGAAATGTTAAAGGGGGGAGGGTTATATACAGATTGGCAAATTACAGTTCCGGTACCTCAATTTTTACAAATCAAGCACTGACTATAACTGTTTGTTAATAGATAAGGAGCTACTGCAACAAAGTTGTAACAAAATCAAGGAGGTTAAAAAACAAACAAAAAAGAAATATTTAGCGGTATGTTGTGTATGGAATGAAAACTATTTGTAATGCGGGCTGGAGGTAAAAAAAAATTGCATATAGTTGTCAAAGTCAAAGTCAAAACAATCTTATTCATGGCATACAGAATCTGTACAGAATGGCGTCAAACTTAACCTAACAAACATACACTAGTATATCCTAAGTATATATAGCAGTTGCAAACCAAACAATTCAACAAAAAAATCTGTGCTTAAAAATAAAATTATTTACTGAAATCAAAAATTGTTATACATTTTTATTCAAAAAACTCCTCCAAAGAGTACAGTGGCCTATTCATCATGAATGATTTTAATTTATTCTTGAATTTATTAAATTCTATTGTATTTTTTAATTCTAATGGTAACGAATTAAAATATTTAATTCCTGCGTATGAAGGTTTCTTTTCAAAAAATTTGGACCTATGGGTATTATAACTTAAGGCGTTTCTATGTCTTGTATTGTAATTATGATAAAAACCTAATTGAGTTGAACAGTCAGAATTTCTCTTCAATAATAGTATTAATTTGTATATATAAAGGCTAAAGACAGTCATTATTCCTAAAGCTGGGAAATGTTCTTTGACGGATTCATTCCAGTTTAATTTTAATATTATTCTTAAGGTTTTTTTTTTGTAATACCAGGATTTTTTTAAGATTTTCAATTGAAGTGCCACCATATATAGACAAACCGAATGATATATGACTATGTATAAATGCAAAATAGACTGACTTTACAGTATTAGTGTCACAGATTGGAGATATCTTTCGCAGTACAAAAATACCCGAGGCAAGTTTTTTGCATACTTGTTCAACATGAGAGTTCCAGTTGGGATGGCTATCAACAGAAATCCCAAGAAATTTTGTTTCACAAACTTCTTCGAGAAAGTTATTGTTTAAACAAATATTAGTTATTCTGTCTTTGTGTTTCCTTTGTGTGACAGAAAAATTCATAAATTTTGTTTTATTTTGATTGATTAAAAGGTTAAATTCAGCTAAATGTTGTTGAACTGATGTAATTTGTGTAAAGGCATTTTCTTCAATTTCATTTGTTTGATATCCAGATAATTTAATATTGATATCATCAGCATATAATGTAATTTTATCGAATTTTTCTATTTTAGTGACTTCGTTGATGTAACATAAAAATAAAATTGGTCCTAATATGGTTCCTTGGGGAACACCATAATTCAGTGGTTTACTTGTTGATTGGTAAGTTAAAACGTTAAAATGATCGATATATTTCAGCTCTACAAAACTTCTCCTATTGCTCATGTATGATTTTAGCCACGTTAAAGCTCTATTTTCTATACCAATGTTTGAAAGAATATTAAATAATTTAGAATGACAAATGCTATCAAATGCTTTACTTAAGTCCATAAAAATACCTATTGCTTTTTCCCCGACATCAACTGAGTCAATGATAGATTCTATGAATTCAATACTTGCACTTATTACTGACCTGTTTTCTCTAAAGCCGTGTTGTTGATTGGAAATAAGGTTATTTGTCTCTAGGTAATTTGTTAACTGTTTAGCTACGATTCGCTCATATAATTTTGAGAAAGAAGATATTAATGATAATGGTCTATAATTGGAAACTATTTGAGTATCGCCTGATTTAAAAAGTGGAGTAATTTTGGATAGTTTGAGCCGTGAAGGGAAAATACCAGATATAAAAGACGAATTAATTAAATGTGCTAAAGGTTTTCTTAAAAATTGTTTTGCTAGTTTTATTATTGGCATTGGTATGTCATCATACCCAGATGAATATTTGTTATCAAAAGAATCTATTACCCTATCAATCTCATCCTCAGTTATTTGTTCAAAAAATGATAAATTAGAGCAGCTTTTAGTGGTTGTTTGTTTGCTACCTAAAGAGGTTAACATGGTTAAATTTGGTAAAATATCGGATTCAACTATGTTAGAGTAGTAGTTATTAAAAACGGAAACAATATCTTCAGGTTTATCAATCAATTGTCCATCGTGCCTTAGTTTGGTATTACTCTGTTTGGTCTTTTCCTTCATTTTAACTTCGTTACCAATATAGCTTATTTTTGGCATCAGCTTCGTTGATATAGCTGATGCCAAAAATATATATATCGGTCAAAATAACACGTGAGGGCTTCTGAACACTAACACAAATAGACACACACGCACCCTCACTGCCCACTCTCGGTCAGTCACACAAACGTGCAAGCTTTCACTCACACATCCTCAAACAAATCAACAATTGTTAGTAAAACGCTAACTTATTAAAAGGTAATTTATGGTGGATAATTAAGGTAATTTATGCTTGTTGACGAGCGTGTGACTCAGGCACCTAACGTGTAAACAGAAGATATCATGCGGCTGGCGGTCTCCCTCCCTAAATTAAAAAGCCAACGAAATAAGTTTTTCTTGTATGGCACGAGCCTCAACGGACGAGCGTGGCGCAATTCCGGAGGTAAGTTGCCGTATAACAGGTGGATCACATAATATGGATTTGACGCATAAAAGCTGATTTGACAATGCGAGGTGTGACAATGCCGACATCCGCTCTGTGCCGAGTTTCATAAGTGTGGGCCACTTGCTCCAGCATGCTGAAGTTTCTTTTATATACATATAAAGTTAGTGTTTTTATAAAGAGTTGGCGGATATCAAGAACTTGAAAGGATTCGAATACCAATTGCTTTGAATACCGTACTGGTTTCTGGAGAGCAGATTTTATTATCCCTTTCTGTGTTATTAGAAGAGGATAAATTACGGTTGGAAGCGCGCCGCCCCCGCACACTATACCATATTGCAAGATAGACTGGATATACGCGAAATAAACTGATTTGAGAAGATTAATTTCGAGGACACGAGATAGAACAGAAAACATATATATGCATTTTCGCAACTTATTATTTAAAGATTTTACATGAGGTTCCCACGAAAGCCTTCTATCAAACATAGCACCGAAATATTTGTATCTGTCCACGCGTTCGATGACAGTGCAACCCCATGTTATTCTTATGGAAGAAATAAAATAAGGTCATGCACAAAGTCTGGAGTTCTGCTGCAATGGGGGTATTTTTTTGTTCAAGTTAGACCCTTAAAACCTTAGAACTTTTTTGACATTAAATCAAGGGAAAATTCTACGTTTTACGTACATATACTTTCATGAAACAGAAAACTGTATACTTAGTCTGCTGCGACGGGGGTTAAGTGCCACTCAATACCATAAATGCGAGCATATCTGACGATATTGGGCGTAAGTGTTCCTAGGGCAGTGACACATTTGAGGGCTCTGTCTGTGGGGCACTGATCTGCTCGCATGTATAGTACAGGAAGGCCAAATAGAAATACCTCCAGCGGGGGGCAGTAATAGAATAACACCAGTCGCAGCAGACCTTCGGTCTTTGCAGATTCCTGAAAACTTCTTTCTGCTTAATGAAAGTTTACCTTCTTTACATTTGTCCAATACCACTGACCTATCACTGCACAGCCCAAACTACTTGCCTTACAAGCTTGGACCTTTGCACGGACGTTCTTTATGGCGTAAGCATCCGCTAAGAACGTTTTTTTAAATTCGAACTTTAAAGGGGTCTTGGCGATGTTGAAGATAATAAGTTTTCCTAATTAAATGGAACGGATGATCTTTTGTTTAGTTTTCAGTGTTTATTCAACAAGCAGATGGTTCAAGCTTCACATACAGCTGATTTACAATTTGATTATTTTTATAATGGTTTTATGGTTGTTTTATTGATTGATTATTTAGATGATATGTACTATAAATATATAAGTTAGATTTAGTTTAGTTAGTTAACTTAAAGTCATCATTAGTTTTTGTACCTTATCTGTGTAATCATAAACTCAGTATGTGGCCCTATCTTCATTTAGGCAGCAGAGAGTTACAATTTTTATCGTGAGCGAAGCCACGGGCAACTGCTAGTTAAAGAATAAAGTTGTGCAGTATCGTTACCATACAGTACAGTTTTACTTGTACAATCCTGTACATCTGTACTTATTTTCATTTCCTTTTATTTGTCATATGTATTTTATCCACAAAAAATATGTTGTCGTTTCTCAAATGCAATTCAGTTTGTCTACAACCAATTTTTCCATTACTTTTACTATTATTTCTTCTATAAATAAAAAGATTGGTCTTTCAAATAAAATACATAAGATAAATAAAAGAAATTAAAATAAGCACAGGTGTAAAGGATTGTATAGTATTTTTTTCATTGTATGGTTGAACTGCTTAAAATAAATATTAAAAAAATAAAAACCTCTTTGATAAAATTTGGTAGAAAAATACATACCTTGACATTGATTGTTCATGAATCCATGGTCTGAATGCTAAGAGGATTACTTACAAGTTAGACCAGTGCTTTTCTTTGTAAAATCTACCCAAAATTAAGGAATCTCCTTTTTTTTATAGTTAAGTGCATTAAGCGTCAGGTATCAGTTATGTTGTTACAGTGAGTTTGTCTTTTACAATGTCAATGAAAATGTTTTGTCATAGGAGCCTGTGAAACACATCAAACTAGAAGAAGGATTAGAGGAAGGGTTCGACTCGACTCCAGCCAGCCCTGCTCAGAGCGAGGTAACGGGCATCTGTTCAAGTTTGCATAATAATTATGAAACCTCTCTTGCTTTAACCTCTCTCGTCTCAGGAAATAATACACATCTGCCATCACTACCAAGGTTCTGGCCGTGTAAGGTAAAAACTCTTACGCCTATTGAGACTGAACAAACCAAATTATAGCTCTGGACAGCCTTACTGGCGGGTGAGTGTGTGCACTGTTGTCGTAATTAGTGTTTAATATCTGCAATGTTTTGGTAATAAATCACATGGTCATTTGTTTATGTAAAGGTACTGTGCACAAGAAAATATTTTGCTGCAACCGCAAGTGCAACTAATGTTAAATGCTTGCAAGCTCAACACAATTCATGAAGTACGACGACATAAGTGTGGAAACACATTCGTAAATGTAAACAAATCATTTAAGATGAAATGTTGCCAAAACAAAAAGACCAGCTGATGCATTGCTCAAATATCTTCCGGAAATTTTAATTGCGTAAGAAATCTCTCGGTGAAATATTACAAGGCATTCTTTTGTAGTGTAATTGAGGTGAAACGTAAACAAAGTTTTGACAGTTCTACCAAAACATGTGTTTATTTAGCAGACATTTTGGGAGATTGCAATTTTCGCCACCCGCCAGTAAGGCTGTCCACAATTTTAATTATTTTTAGTATTTTTGATGGTGCACACACCATAATTTAATTATAACAATCATAGTAATGATTAATTTTTTTATAATAAGTGAGAAAATTAGGCATTAACCATTCAGAACGCAGGAGCAAAGAAATAAATTCAGATGGAAATACAAATTTTGAGCTGAATCAGCAACATTTTGTTGGCAAGTTTTATTAGATCATATTAATACTAAATGGTTTCATAAAAATGTTAAGACCCATACTGCTATTTCTATGACTAATTGTTTTTATTATTTGATATTTTGCTGATGTTAATGAGTTGCTGATGTTGGTAGTTTTTAGTTAGTAAAATCAAAAAATAATAACAACAATAAACAACACACTTTGTGGTCTTAGTTTTTGAATTTTTGGGAGGTAATAGATAAAAAACTTTGGATTAGGATAAATAGTTTTTAGAATTGATTCCTAATACGTGAAGAAAAGCCTTGTTAATCAATGTTTAGAGTCAGTTGTCTAACCCATGTTCCGTGGTGTTACAGGCCAGTGGACTGTTGGACGACACCAGCAGTGACGCTCTAGTCGTAGATGTTGACGGACCCTCTGAAATCACCCCTACAGGTAAATGTCTCTGAACATATATTGTTTCTCATTATTAATTCTTTATTGATTTTTATAACAGAAACCGTTTTCATAAGTAATACTGTAGTAAATGTGATCATTTTTGTTACTTGAAATAAAATAGTTCTTTCATTGTGTTTAATTTTATTTTACTTGAATAGTTTATTGTGATCTCAGAGTTGTAATGATTCACAGCTACATGAGTTGTTGAAATTTTAATAGAAAAAATGGTTTGAGTATATCAATTGAATTTCTTTTACTCACTTTTAATAAATCTTTAGGAAACTAGATAAACTTAAAGATGAAAACCTTTCTGTGGTGGTTCCAGTGAGGAGTGTCGGCTCCAAGAGGGGTCGGCCGAGAGGCTCGCGGCGAGGAGGCCTCACCAGGGGAGCCATCCAGGCCAGCTCCATCAGCCTCGGTGAGAATATGAGAATGTTTTTGTAAAAATCTAAATTTTGTCATCATACAAGATTTAGACTAATTTACAGTAGGACCTTGAAAAGAAAACTCTCGACGGGATTCTGGAAAGTGCCTCGTTATCAAGGGAATCTTATTGAGGTTCGTATAAACAAGACATCAAGTGTCATTACAGTATCAAGGAGACTTGAAAAGTGTTTTTGTGTTATCGAGGTTTTTCATCAAGGTTTTTGTGTTATCGAGTGTCTTCTTATCGAGGTTCTACTGTATTAATTTAGGCCTACACTAGAGGTGAGGTTTTCTTTAAGGATAGTTGAAGAAGATGTCAGAGCAGATGGGTGTGTT
The DNA here is from genome assembly GCA_035578135.1 of Flexamia atlantica. Lineage (NCBI taxonomy): Eukaryota > Metazoa > Arthropoda > Insecta > Hemiptera > Cicadellidae > Flexamia > Flexamia atlantica. Next base: position 18,761,714 of record JAQJVK010000012.1, on the reverse strand, counting down.
GGATGTGCATTACAGAGGTAAACCAAATGAAAATTCGTGATTTAGAGGTAAAGAAAAATTATGTGGTTTATTCACTACATCTTCGACAAATCTAAGCTTTTAACTTATTTAAATACTATATATCAGTGAAAAATACAGTATTTATAATATATAACCTGTAAAACACAAAGAGGATAAGACCACATTAATTCTGATTAAAAAGTCCGTAATCTTCCTTTGCCTTAAACATGTAAAAACAATTATCGATCATAATTTTTATATTAAAACAATAATATAAAGAACCTTTACTATATCACCTAAAGCTACAAAAATTAACTTTTAACTTTTATTAATTCCACTGATTAAAAAGTCCGTAATCTTCCTCTTTGTAATAGAGAAATATTTACTGTATCCCCTACAGCTACAAAAATAAACTTGTAACTTTGAATATTACTGTATTAATAAATAACACTTACAGTTTGGTATAGTACATAACCAAAAACGTGTAAAATAGAGTATACAGTTCATTCCACGTTACTGTAATCCCACAAGTTGAAAAAGTGATTCACCGACAGGTTGCATCCTGAACGCCGGGATTTCGTATTATAGAGGTCCATTCTGAAAACTTTGTGGTATAGAGGTAAACTTCGAGTTATAGAGGTATAGCGCGAATGGAATTTGTCTTATCTCCTGAACTTCGTGTTATAGAGGTAATTTTTGTGTCCGTTCGAGTTATAGAGGTAAAATATAACCGGAAAATTAGTTTGTGTTATATATAGTAATTTCTTTGTGTTAGACAGGTTTTTCCAAGGGGATTAAAAATAATTCTTGATGTCAAGGATTTCATGATATCAAGGTTCGGTGTTAGCGAGAGTCGACTGTATTTTCAATCAACAACTGCTAATATGAAGCCATCTAAGTCAGTTACATTGGTCACATCTAGTTATTACTGACCATATTTATTGCAGGAGTTGCAGGCATCAAGAGGGGTCCAGGCAGACCCAGGCTCCGGCCGGCGGGACCGGGGCATGTCGGGGGCCGGGGGTCGCCCCGCCAGCGTGGGCTGGGGCGGGGGCTGGGGGCAGCCACCCCCTCCACCTCCACTGCCCCCTCTGAGCCCATCAAGCCCTTCGGCTACTACATGCAAGACCTGGAGCTCATGCCTCTGGACCGGGACACCAGCTGAGAGTGGGACTGACCCGGTGTACAGCGACCATTGTAGATATGTAATATACAGACAGGAAACTCGATTGTTTAAGTAATGAATGTGAATAGACTATAAGTTTGATGTTCTTTTGTATTTAATCGAATAATTGTTTGCAGACTGTGGCTCATGTAAAGAAAAGAGTATAGTTTATTTTTTGTAATATTATTTATTTATAATGCTTTTTTAATAGAAACATAATTTTCTGTGATTTCTATGTACTAATTGCAATACAATTAGCATTATATAATTAATATAAATTCTAATAGAATATTTATTCAAATTTATTAAAAAATGTAATTGACTATCGTTTAGTTATTTTTCTAAGGGCAGCCTCTTTGTCTTGATTTTAAAGTGGTGTGTATTTAAATGTTTCAACTGTTTGATTTCTATTGGCTTTTCTCAGTTATAATTGTTTTTTATTGTAATAATATTTGGACAATAATTGTTTTAGGGCTAAGGCTTAAGATCAATCAAAGATTTAGAACTTTCTCAGTTGTAGTATTCACATTTCTTGTTCGATAATTTTATCATGACATTGGAGATTAATTTTCCTGTCGAGCACAATTTTGTTTTTACTCAGTTTTAACATATTGTGAATAAAATTAGTGTTTCTCTGGACAGTACTGTTTTCTTTGATAGCAGTCATGGTCAAAAACAATTTTTGTTCATAAGAGTAACAGTAAACCACTTTTAATTTTTTCATAAGTTGTACTATTTTTGTTTTATGAATAAATTTTAAATCAAGACAGATTCTAGTCATAAATTTGGACATTTTGTTTTTAAAATGTTTTGTATTTTTTAGACAAAACGCGAATAAAACATGTTTTGTCTTCTAATTTGAAATAAAGTAGTTTAAATATTTGAGTAATCGTGAACGTCCAGTACCTAATATGACTATTCATTTTAGTTTTCCTAAACCTTTTCCAGGAGGCCATTATTAAAAACCGGCTTTTTTAATATTATATAAATGTTTTTGCGAAAGCAAATTTCTTTCAAGTTTTAATTTTGTTAGCATTTGTTTGGAAGTTAAAAAAGTTTTTTTTATCAACAAGAAAAACCTATACTCTTAATAATCATATTTTTGGAAGTTGAAGGTATTAGAAGACATAAGGGGTATGCGATTAGTGAGTGATAAAGTCGAGTAGTTTTTTCACATCATAAGAATTATCTTATAAATAAGAAAACTATTAAGTTTACTTACTTATGCAAAATCATCATTTTGAAAACATTAATTATTACTACTATTCAAATACAATCTAATATAAAATCAAAACTTAATGGTGTTCTTGAAAAAGGAGCAAGTATATTAACTGATATAAACTAAATTAAGGAGGTATTCATTGGGACCTCCTATCCACAAAAATTATCGAGTCAAATGCTGCTATTTGGCAGCGCGGATGTGTAGAAGTTTAACAGCTCTCCTACCGCAGATGTTGTGCTCGGAGCACAACATATAATTTTAACTACTTCATATAATTTTTTCTCCCTAACAAGGAGGTGATTTAGAATCTACAAGTTCAGACACGATCATCTTCTTGCTGAGAAGAAACCTTACTTTGGTGCTCAGGGAGAACTGATAGTTTTTTTACATTCCCACGCTCTCAATGTGCTTCTCCATCTTGGAGAAAAAACTGTCAAGCAGGGTAAAAATTTAAAACAAATTTTAAAATTTAGAGGTGTATGGTATTGGTTCAAAAGCTGAACCGTTATTAACAGATACACCAATCTCAAACAGAAAAGTTATACAACATGTTAACATAGTACATTGCCTGTTACATGGTCAAAAATGATCGCTCAATTCCATTAGTACGGGAAGGTCTTCTGAGCGAAAAAATTTCAAAATCGGAGATTTTCAGTGAAAAAGGTTCTCTAGGACATGAACTACACCGTAGTATATTTTGTTTTGAAGATATTTGAATTGGTAGCCCTGATTTCGACTGTCAAAGTTTGCGTGCTTCGCAGGATTGCATGGAATTTCTGGGGAGTAATGTTCTATTCGCCGAAAGATGGAATCCCTGCCGATCGTTGCGCTGTCACCCAAGGACCAAAATTGAGTAAATAAAAATAAAAGATGTGAAGTAAATATTGGAAAGTGGAAGGATAAGACCAGAAATGAATATCGTTAGATTACCCTATATTTCAAAAACTAAGAAGCCAAGGCCTGGAAATTGCCCCCAAAAGAAGTGGGTAGAATAACGTTTTAAGCACCACATGGGATTAACTTTTAGCAAAATTACTTACCATGTTTTAGTAACAATATTACGTTTTTGTACTTTTACATCAGTAAATTTTTTTACATTCAGTTTTATTTTTGTGTGTTTGGTATTTCTACACTCCTTGATGTTTTCTTCCAAAGTAGAAGAGCAGTCCATCAGAGAACGTTTCAAGTGCCAGTTATTTAGTACGTTATAACCCCTAAAAAACACGTAAAATGTGTAAAAATGCTTAATAGCAAGTACAAATTCAATATAAGGCTACATTATGATGTTATAAATAGGGTGTTGAAAAATTAATATATGATTATAAGCTCTAACCTTAAAAAACCGTAAATTATCAACTTTCAACACTTAATTTCTCGAAACTAGGTTTTTGTCGTTTAGAACGTTCCCTTCAATTAAAAGGGTCCACTTTTAGGGTTTGAAATAAAATTTATAATTAAAGAGATAGATGTTTGGAATGTGGACCAGTCAATGTGAAATAAATTAATTGTTTGATCAATTAATTTGTATTCAGAAGTCATTTTTCTACCAAACAAATATCCCGTTTTGTTTCGGTCACAGTGTGTGCTGCTCAACTTTTATGCTATACTGAAAGAATAATAGGCTGGTAGTTCAAACTATTGTTTGTGTATAAACTCCGTTCCTCTTTATCTTGACCTTTTCAGGTACAGTAGCGGGATCTAAGCCTGTCTTCCAAGACATGATGCCTTTGACAGAATAAATCCGAAGTCCACAGAAGTTGCACTATTTTTATTTTCTTCTAAGAAAGCTACAGGAATTTTCTTCAAATTTATTAGAAGAAAGTAATATACAAATAAAAATCTAGTCTAAATTGTGTTGAGATTCAGGAAAATGTATTGTGCTACAGTAATCAGCGTAATGGACAAATTTAGGTCATGAACCTAGGGGGTGCGATCTTACTGGGAAGTTTGGAGAATTCCATTTGTAAAACTAATTAGAAAACTGTGGCTTCTTATTTGATTATGAACTATATCTAATTTACCACAAACAATAGTTATTTTTGTGTTGAGTGATGACAATTTTCATGAGGGAGTGTTATGTGTTAGAATTATGATAAAAGTTGTTATGTGTTAGAACATCGATGTAAATAAATACAACTGGATAGCGCGCTCCCCGTAAGGCTCGTGTTGTGATTTCCGAGCCAACACAGCTGTGTGTTGAGGTTGCAGCCAGGCCAAATTGAAGGGGCGTTGGGGGAAATGTGCGAAACTGTATTGTTAACCGTATTGAAACCGCACGGATTTGGGAGCAGTTTTACGGGTAAAGCTTGCTATAATAGATGTATTGCATAACTATTAAGTAATTACAATTAATATTTATTTAACTAGACGGTCAGTAAGTTGGTCGGCAAAAGATGCGTTCCCCCATCGCCCCTGCAAAATCTTAAACGCAACCACTGCCGGCGGCTTGCGATGTGGGGCCTGAGTTACCAATCCAGTGTACTTATTTACATCGATGTGTTAAAATTATGATAAATCAGCTGGTCAGCTGATTGTGTCAGTTTACAATTAATTATTGTTTTTATTGTCCAGTTTGTTTGAGCGAATTTCCCCTATAGGGAAGAAGCTATTACCGTAGGTCTCATGGTAAGACCTAAGCGCAGGACCATCATAACTTTTCGTTTTGGTGCCCCCAGATACCAAAAACACCATTCGTTCAAATTTGTATATATATATATATATAGCTAACAAAGTAGCAATTATTCGGATGAGTTCGAAAACCAGCCCGATCGGACCACTGGAAGGGGGGGTAAAGGGGAATAAACCCCCCCAAAAATGGGTTTTTTTGGGTTTTCACATATAAAAATCAAAATAATCCCATTTTAATTAGCACCATTGAATTCAGCTTGAAAAAACAAATAATTTAGTATTTTGAATCATTTCTCTATGTCCATTGGTTACCGAGATATTGTAAGTGGTAAACACAGTACGTTGTCCCAATGTTAACCTTATGGGAAATAAGTCAAATTCCATATCTCGCTTATTTCTCAAAATATCTTAATAAAACTTGGTTTGTGCCTTCATCTAGATAAGATCTAATGTATTTTAGTCTAAAACCCCCGAAATTTCCATTTTTGTGGCAGCAAACCTGCATACTCATTCCCCATGTTATCCTTATGGGAAATACAAAATTCTATATCTTCCTTATTTTTTGACAAATCTTGATAAAAGTTGCTATATGGTTTCTCCTAGTTCAGATCTATGAAATATTGAATTAAAACCACCCGGTTTTAACGGACCTGTTGCAGCAAACCTGCACACTCATTCTCCATGTTATTCTTATGGAGCTTACAAAAACATGTTAAATCTCACTATCTTGGATTGAAATATGTTCTTTGCCTTTGAAATTCGCTGAGTATGCAGGTCTGCTGCAACGGGGGTATTTATGGTTTCAATAAATCATGATTCAATAACTTGTTATTTGTAAAGTTTATTTTAGGGAGGCAATGTGCTTTACTCTCAAAATACACACAACATTTTTCCGTCACCTGCAATAATAAATATCCTGTCCATAAAAATTTATTTTATTAACTGAGTAAGGAATAAAAATATCCATTTTGTTTTATCCTGTTAGTAGCGCCTGCATCCGGGTACCTGCAACCACGCATGCACCAGCGATCAGCTGATTGTTACAACGTTCTTAAATGCTTAATTCTTAGACGTTCTCCCCGCTTTTGTCCCATTTTCTCCTTCTGACAATCTCCCCACCCTCCTTTCCTATCATTCTGACTTGTTTCTGTCCTTAGCTCTCTTCCTGTCACCATCAACAAAATTTGATATTTTACCCATTCTCCAACAATAAAACACAATTTGAATATAATTTACTAACTAATGTCATACTAAAGTTGCTCATTAGTTAGTACATTGGATGGTAGAGACTCAACTTAGTGTACTTTTTTCTTCCCTTTTATCAGCAATTCTTATCCCTTCATCTTATTTAATAAACGAAACTATATTTTCTCCCTATATATGTACAATGGAACACATTTGAATGTGATATCTTCAATCTTCTCCAATTAATTAGTCCTGATTTCAACTAAATACTACATTTTCACTCAATACCCCAATAAAATATGTTGCTTGAAATTGTTTGAAAATTAAAATTTGTTTTACTCTATTATGCTAGAATTAATACAACAATGAAATGGAAGAGGGAGTGTAATTTGTATACTTATCCCTCGTCAGCAACAGGCCAACCTCACGGAGGCAGACGGCAGCACACGAGGACTTATGAAATCACCGACGATTCATTAGTCTCAGTGTCACTAGCTAACAGACAATTAACTTTAAGAACAAGATTTCTGGAGGTGCCAGGTGTAATCCCCAAGTAATGAATAAGATGAATAGTAAGAAATAGAATGCAGGTCGAATATAACCTTGCATTGATTTGCTGCCACTATTAAATGTATCTATCAAATAAATATGTCAGCGCAATAAATTGTCGCTATAGAGAAGTACCATAAGGCGTAAAACTGCACTTACCACTTCTGCAGATACTATTCAAGAACTAAATTCGTCAACAGGCAGCCATAACGTAATACATACAGCAGTCTTCAGCTGAACATAGAAGTCAAGAAACCGGGCTTGGTTTGAACTTGGATGAGTGACTGCTAGAACACCCAGACATTTTTTTACTGATTCAAAATTAAAAATACCAGCAAGTGCTGAGTCTTGGCAGGTCAATGCATAGAAATCTGTTGTATTTTACGAGAATATGAATGTATACCTATTCTGTGATGAACTGCGGTGAAAGCAAAATAGATCGCTGCATACTATATAAGAAAAGTCTCTACAATCACGAGAGCAAAGTAAGTAAAAATGGAGTAAATGGTCTCTGATTATCAGGACTTAAAAAGACAGTAGTGAAGTCATAGCCAGTGACGTCACTAGTTAACAGAACAAACTAAGACCTGTTTTTCCGTGTGGCGGCCTCACTACCGGAACATTGAGCCAGGTCCAGATTGCAGTGGGTAACCTGCAAACCTTTATTTACGTGTGTTTCTCACGTATTTAAGGACTAAATTTTTTCCAGTGTGCTTGATAAAAATTTGTCCTTGTTTTGGTTTTATATTATATTAGATGACAGAATAGCCTACATTTTCGCCCTCTGTTTGCTATCTCATAATATTTTTCTTTATCTAATCTTCACTCTACAAAAAAGAAGCATGTGATAATAGCTACATATATTATGACATTCATTTGTTTACAGTTTGTTGTTATTCCATCACCAACATGGAAACTCATAACGCCAATGTTATCTGTTTTGAAAAATTTAAATTTAATTTTTTACATGTTAAGACTGATATAAATTTCGATGGGATTGTGCACATCTACAATAAAATACAATACTATCGGCCAATCGGCGTGCTTAGAGTTTCGCTAAGTTGCGTAGAGGCTGAGAAAAAGGGATTACAAAAATCAAACTACATAAGTGCTTGCGTATTAATAAATAAATATCGCATTTTCAATATTATTTGTTAAACGTTCATCATTTCATTGTATTTGATTTAGGGCCTTTATTGTCTCTTCAAGCCTTCACTTCAGCAAGCAATTAAATTGCTAGAATTGATCCAACTTTCCCTTTCTCTGTGCTATATAACACGAGTAGCAATGCTCTACAATGCCAGGGCCCGTCGACTGCGAGGTGCGGGTTTTTTGGCGTCACAACCACGTGTTGACGCGGGGGGCCGCGCCGCTGGGGCCCGCCGTGTTTTGTCCCGTCCCTCACTTTGGTCTGCTTCATTTTGACGTTTGTTTTAGTTTGATAGGCTAGATGGAAAGTCCTATCGATATGTTTATTTTAATTGTAGAACGGTTGAAATTACTAAAACGATCAATTTCAAGAAGAAGCCGATGTCAATAAGTAAGGTACTCTAGTCAAGGGGTGACCTAACAATTCCCGTAATAAAATTTTATCTGAGCCAAGCCAAATAAATTTGATAAGATTATGTTTTGTCTAACAGCTTCTAAAGACAGATATGTTTTCTAAATCATAGTTAAAAATAAATTTCATGTAATATTTTGTTTACTAAAATAATTTAACATTTTTCATAAATTCATAACATTTTATTTCAGCTCAGTTATATTTTTTTAATTGAAATTTTTTACATATTTTTTGTCTGTTAACATCTTGGAAGGGTTTCTTGGACTAACGTAGTCTAGCACATATGTTTTAGGAGAAGTTGTAAGTACAAAAAGATTTCAAGTTCGTGATAAAAGAAGAACTAAACTTGTACGTGTTCAACTTGTCAGTCTTGTTTGAAAAACGACAATGCTCGTCTGCATTGCAACTTAATACCAATTTTTTTAAAATGTATTGTTATCCCACTCCATAATTCGAAGCTCCGATTTTACTCATCACCAGATCAAGGAGATCAGATCTGAGCCTCCCAAGAATCCCAAGATCATCATCAGCTATCTCTCATATCAGGGTAGATGTGAGTCGTCGACAGTTTTGAGTTTTCGCCGATTCCAGCTGCTCGCCACTCATTGTAGGCTACAAAACCGCCCGCGTATGTCCCCGGTTTTTGCACAGCCATCTGTTACCGCCACAAACAGATCTTGAAGGAATATTTGGTCTGTTTTTTCCAGCACGTGGGGGTCCAGATGCGTATGACTAGGGCAACGCATCTGCCCTAACCCTTCCGCCGCCCTTTAAAGGCGCATCTGGCCCAGGTGTAACAATCACAGGTGAACATTTGCATCGAACCTCCCCCGGTGGTGGCAACACTGGGCTACTTGTTGATTGTTTGGGCGAACCGGCGAATCAACAGATGCAGACGGCCGGCAGGTCGCAGATGCGGACAACAACAAACACCGAGTGTCGAAATGGAGTTTACTCTAAAATGGGAGCCTCAGTCAGAATGTAAACTAAATTTTTAAATTTGAAAAACATCGGTCTTGATATTAGTAAAATATATAGATCAAATAAGTACAAAAATTACTTTAACACAGAACATATTATGCTGTGTCTTGAAAAAATAGAGAGAAGTCCACAGATAGATCGATGACCTACCACCATGATGAGGCTAATGTGGAGACTGATTTGAGATGACTGCCTTTAATGTAGTGTTAACAAAATTGAATACAAGCAATAAACAAAACTTTAAAATAAATTTATAAAATAAAATAAAAATCGGAAGTAAAAAAATGATAAAGCAGGAAAGATGTATCAACATCTATTTTTACTTTCCATTCCATTTGCTAAGTCGTTATTTATTAGAATTAGCTTTGACTATTCAAAGCCAATAGCATTAGCCTGTGAAATTGTTGTTGTTGCGTTTACTATTATTTTAACTAATTTAGAGGAATATTTAATACTGGATTCAAAATTTAAGCTTATTTTCTACCTTTTCCCCTTGAAGTCCATGCAAAGTACAGGGTGTTTTTAAAACGCAACCCAAAAATTTATTTTATCAGTGAAGGATTATTCCCCTCCCCAAGATCCCCAGATTTGACCCCACTTCTTTGGGGATAAATAAAATGTAATGCCTACGAAAACAATTCACAGGATATTCAGCACCTCAAAACAAACATAACACATTTAATGCAAGAAATTCAAAGACGTACCTTGCAACACAAGCTCAGGAATTTGATGGAAAGAGCACAACTTTGTACAAATGAAAATGGCGGATTGTTTGAACTCGTAATGTAAACTAAATGTGATCAAACTTAAATAATAGGTTGTATAAAATGTAAATATTAAAAGAGTCCTTCCTACCCAGCCAAAAATGTTCAAAAAAACAGCTCTCACGCGGACCCATATAGACGCCCCATGAGGTAAGGGAAAATTTTAAATTCAATATAGTTGTAACGGGAAATGTTCAAACTACTAGCATTGCTATTTGGAATTTCGATAACTTAAATAGTTTTTTTCTATAAACAATTTAAAATAGTCATCTTTGAACATTAATATAACGTGTTTTAAGACCTTTTTCAAAAAATAAAAAAGCAATTCCACAATTTTAGAGTATTATTTATTTAAATAATATCGCATAGGATGGATATGTTAAAAAAATATGAGCGCTTAATGGGTTCGCGCGGAACCTTACATCGCAAAATGTGCACTGATTTAACATGGGCCTCTTATGGAGCCGAAGGTCCTTAAGTCGCCGCTAGAGTCGCAGAAAAACGAAAACTGCCGTGGGTATGGAGGACTCTTAACAAAGCAATACTCATTTCATATTTATATGTGCATTATTCAATCTCAAAAAAGGGTTGCGTTTAAGAAATTTACTCATACAGGGTTAAATGGGCTTAAAACAACCCTGTATAAGAGGGTTAAATGGGCTTTTTAAAACGTGTAGTTTTGAAACTGACACAGATAAATTTGAACTATGGAACATTTACAACTAAAGAACAATTCTTTATCGGAAAAGTATTGCAATTCACCAATTTTCCTATTGCAGAGGCCCGCTACATCCGCGACTGCGATGTTTGTGATCCATCCTGACAGATTGGAGAAAGGCCCGAGGATCGGCCGAGGCTGACGCGGGTCTCGGGGTCTCAAGCGAGTCTATTGAGAAGCGATCTCTCCAGGCGAGAACAAGACGGAAGGGAAGGTTTTGATAATTGGGGCGAGACGGGGCACGTGCCCGGCCAGATGTGGGGGCAGCTGCCGCCCCCGCCCCCGCCCCGCCCCATCTGCCGGACCGTCTTGGCCGGGGAAGTGGAGGAGTCGTATCTAATTAGAATCATCCCTCTTCGATTTACCTTCCCCAGATAAGAGGTAGATTTCCTCGAATTTGGAAAACTCGTTAAAAATTGTCCCAATGTCATCCCCAAGGGCGCGTTTAGTTTTCATCACGCTGGGCTCAAAAGGGATGGAAAATTTCGTTGTAGGCTATATCAAGAAGAATAACTAATATAATGACTAAAACATTCAATTTTGATACCCCAATAATTTTTCTGTCCACTTTATTGTAACAATGTGATTGATGTGATGCCTAGATGTGCATTTCCGAATTTTCAATCTATATAACTAAAATTAGAGTTTTGTCTGTACATTGCTTAGAATTATGAAATTTTCGGTTATTTTTGCGTTTTGAAGGTCAGAGAATCTGAATCAAGCCTTTTCTCAATTTATGTCACGATGTGTGTTGGTAACGCTCAACATCACACTTTAGACCGCTTTTCACGCAAAAACTAGAGTACTGTTATGGCTGAAACTTTTTTCCTGTGTAGTATGCACATATGAGAAGGCTTTAGACGACTTAAAACTAGCGTACGTCTTTTTTAAATTAAATAGCAAGCTTCTAAAAACCGAGTTTTATTTGATTTCAACCAAGTTTCCCCATAATAATTAAAGGGGATGATGTTTTGTTTACATTTTAAGAGTTCCAAGCAGATGGTAGTTACCTTCACTGATGGATTCGTCGTTACAGATGTTTAATGATTTCATTCAGTTTTATGTTTTGGTTTATAATATTTATTTTTTTATGTACTATATAAAAGTAGCATTTAATCCATCGTTAGTTTTCGTACATAATCCATTTGCTCATGGAATCTACTCATCAAGTATAAAATGTTTGATATTTTTAGGCAATTTATTAAATCACAAGTACTTTTGAAATCAAACTGCAAAATCCTAAAACACGATTTTATTTTATCGCGACCAAGTTTAAGTTGTGGCAGAATACAAAATAATTGATGAACTGTTTATATCTAAACAGATGTAAAAAGCAAAAAAAAGTAGTATGTCAAATCAGCTGTCAGGAATAGAACATAAAATAAATCACTGACTAGAGATAATTTAAAGACCTTTCTTCCCTGTAACAGCTGTTATTGAAAGAGCTAATTTAAACCATTTATTTTATGTACATCATTAGAAAAAGACTTTGCTTTTGTCTTTTAGCAAATTTCATTGACGGAATTAACGAATTTCCTTAAGGGAATAAACTATTACCATAGGTCTCATGGCAAGACCTAAGCCCGAGGCCATGATAACTTTTCACTTTGGGGCTCCCAGAAGCAAAAAACACCATTTGAACGGTATTTAAAGCGGAAAACACAGCACATTGTCCCTATTTTATCCTCATGGAAAATAAGAAAAATTCTATATCTCGGTTACTACTCAACACACCTTAATAAAACTTGGTATATGTGGCTTTTATGGTTCAGATTCACATGATATTGTTTTAAAACCACAAAATGTCTGTATGTCTGTTGCAGCAGACCTGCATACTCATTCCCTATGTTATTCTTATGGAAGATATAAAATAAGGTCATGTATAGTCTGGAGGTCTGCTGCAACGGGGGTATTTTTTCGTTCAAGATAGACCCTAAAAACCTTAGAACTTTTTTTGACATTAAATCAAGGGAAAATTCTACGTTTTACGTACATATACTTTCATGAAACAGAAAACTGTACACTTGGTCTGCTGCGACGGGGGTATTTATATCCTGCCTAAGTGCCACTCAATACCATACATGCGAGCATATCTGACGATATTGGGCGTAAGCTTTCCTAGGGCAGTGACACACTTGAGGGCTTTGTCGGCGGGGCGCTGAATCTGCCCGCATGTATAGTACAGGGAGGCCAAATAGAAATACCTTCTGCGGGGGGTAGTAATAGAATTACTCCAGTCGCAGCAGACAAGCGGTCTTTGCAGATTCCTGAAAACATCTTTCTGATTAATGAAAGGGATCTTTTCCGTTAATTCACCACCACTATTTTTTTGCTCATGATTCCGTTAATTCACCACCAATTCTATTTTAAATTAAAGTAGGTTTAGCTTAGAATATTTTACAGTATTTCCTATTTAAAAACAACAAGAAAAAAGGAAAATAAATAACGAAATTGAAAACTCACACAATTTCTCAGTTGACGACTTCACTCTTTACTGTGGTGGCTGAACTGTGTTCCAGCATTTTTTTAAACAGATTTTCTGGTCCGTATTTTTTACTCAACATGTGCTCGTGTAAGTAGCTATTTAAGGGTCTTTCCTGTTATACCTCGCATTTACAAACTAATATCCCTAGACTGAGAATTAATCGGGATGGAACTAATACTGCGAAATAATATATTTACTTAACACTTAAACGGTTAATTGTTCGAAAAAGAGTATTAAAACAACTTTTTAACATTATACTTGACACACAAACACAAAAACAATACACATATTATTACGTTGTTACACTTTAAAGTTACTTTGGTAGCAGAACTACTTAATGTATTTGATGAGTTGGTTAGGTTAGGTTATGTTAGGTCCTAACATCGACTGATAATCAATAGTACATTAGCCGGCGCTCAATGAACGTAAAAAACGCACTGTACTCTCCTCGCTCTTACATTCACTTGCGACACTAAGAAATTCATTGTTGCCGCTCCACTGTCTAGACTGGCCGCTGAGCGCGCGGTCCGGTTATTGCCGTGCGATAAGATAAGGCTTTCAGGAACACTGCAGATAAAGGAAAAACGAATTCAATATTCCTGATTACTCAGAACGATTTTCCTTACTGTATTTTAGTGATGGTGAACTAACGGAAAACAAAAGAAAATAGTGGTGGTGAATTAACGGAAAAGATCCACTTGGACCTTTGCATGGACGTTCTTTATGGCGTAAGCATCCGCTAAGAACGTTTTTTTTTTTAATTCAAACTTTTAAGGGGTCTTGGTGAGGTCGAAGTTTATAAGTTCTCCTTAGTAAATGAAATGGATGATCTTTTGTTTAGTTTTCAATGTTCATTCAACAAGCAGATGGTTCAAGCTTCACATACGGATACAGCTGATTTACAATTTTGTTACTTTCATAATGGTTTTATGGTTGTTTTGTTAATTGATTATTTTGATTATATGTACTATATAAAAGTTAGATTTAGTTTAGTTAGTTAACTTAAAGTTATCATTCGTTTTTGTACCTTATTTGTGTAATCATAAACTCAGTATGTGGCCCTATATTCATTTAGTCAGCAGGGAGTTACAATTTTTATCGTGAGCGAAGCCACGGGCAACTGCTAGTGTTTTATAAAATATAAATTCTTGCAAATTTATATAAATATAAATTTTGTGTTTTTGTTTAAATTCCTTTAAATTAACACAACTTTGTAAACAGTGTTTGTTAATGACGATAAGCACGAGGTTGCGGAAGAAAAGCATTATCTCGCTAGGAAACGCTGAAACGTAACTGCATCAAGAAGGGAAAATGCCTTGAGGCTAAAAAGTGAACTGAAAGAAATATCAACAAACATAATTATATAATCAGCCTTTTCTTTTATGTAAATGGTGGTATAATTATAAGCACTGCAAACTCCCATTTGAATAGACAGCACAGAGCCCAGAACCCTGTCAGTCCAAACGGAAGGAAGAAGCTCCTCTCAGCATCCCCTAAAAAGTTTCTCATTTGCAAAACGCGCGCGTCGCAGCTGACACCGGTCTGTTTTCTGTTTTGCAAATCACTAGTAGGAGGAGGTATCTTTTGCCGTTTTGTCTGGGGCGTTGAATGGGCGAATGAATGAAAAATCCCGGGCCGGGCCGTAGTACAGAGCGATGCGGGGTAGTTTGGTTTCAATAAACAGGGCGGAAGAGCGGAAGGGAGGGCGGAAGGAGCACGTGTGCCCCCTCCCCTCCCCTCCCCCACTTGGGTGGCAAAGGGTTGGCTCACCTGGTCCGCCACATGTCCCTCAGACGCTAAAAAACTCAAAAACCGCATCAGTCCGTCGTTCATCAAGCTCCCCCAGCGCCAAATTCATTAAGTCCCCGGCTCCTGGGCTCCTTGCTGTCCGGTTGATGAATTCATAAACGACGCCCCCCCCACATCTCAGCGTTTAGGGGGAGAAAATTAATAGCTTGCGCTAATTTTGGATCCATTTTTTTGGGGGAACATTAAGAAAAAAATTTGCTGATTGAAATTCGGATACAGTATTTGTTTTTTAGTTCGTTTAGTAACCTCGTTGTCTGTTTGCATTATTTTTCATTATTCATCATTATTAATATATGTTATGGATACGTTTAAGCCGTTTGTCATATTCAGCATCAAATCATTTCACTGGTAATATAAAAATACCCCCGTTGCAGCAGACCTGCATACTCAGCGAATTTCCTGTACAAAACAACATATTTCAATCCAACATAGCGAGATTTTACAGGTTTTTGAAAGCTCCATAAGAATAACATGGGGAACGAGTATGCAGGTTTGCTGCTACGGGTATATTAAAACTGGGTGGTTTTAATTCAATATTTAGTAGATCTGAACTAGAAGAAGCCACTTACCAAGTTTTATCAAGATGTGTTGAGAAATAAGGGAGATATTTTACTTATTTCCCATAAGGTTAACATTGGGACAACGTACTGTGTTTACCACTTTCAATATCTCGGTAACCAATGGACATAGAGCAGTGATTCATAGTAAATTGTTTTTTGAGCTGAATTCAATGGTGCCAACAAAAATTGGATTATTTTTATTTTTCTATGTAAAATACTCAAAAAACCCATTTTTTGGGGGGTTTACCCCCCTTTACCCCCCCTTCCGGTAGTCGGATTGGGCTGGATTACGAACTCGTCCGTATAATTACTACTTTACACATCCATGCCAAATTTCATTGAGACTGGACCATTTTTACGCGAGTTATCGTGCTTAAAGACACACACACACACACACACACACACACACACACACACACACACACACACACACACACACACACATATATATATATATATATATATTTATTTATGAAAATGAACGAACAGTGTTTTTTGCTTCTGGGGGCCCCAAAACGAAAAGTTATCATGGTCTCGGGCTTAGGTCTTACCATGAGTACTACGGTAACAGCTTCTTCCCTATAGGGGAAATTCGCTAATAGTGTGTAGTTCTCTGTGGTAGTACATTGTTCTTGCACATAGTATCTACAACAAATTACTTCAAAAAACTTCAAAAATATTTAGATCATTGAAAAAAATCCGTCGTATTGATTTTAAATAGAACAAACTGCTCAGAACTCTCTATATAACCCATAATATTAACAGTTTAACACATATTCTTATATTTAGTTTGTATAAAAAATTCTACGTTAATTTTTTATTGTTCAGAACAATGTAATCTTAAACACTAATATGTAAGTAAAGGCATATACAATTTTGTATCTTGGGAAAGAAATGCAGTTGTCCTTTTTCCGAAACGGTGAATACTGAATATAAATCATTAAAAATCTAAACAGTAGACCGCAACAGACACAGGCAGAAACTGTAGGAAAGATAGAAACGTACACAAAATTTTAAATACAGAAGGCCTGATCGGTCATAAATAATTAGTTCACTGAAAACACATCCCTGCACGGAGTTTCTTTTAAAAATAAAAATACTAAAACATGTTTGTCTTGATTAGAAAACAACCACCCGAGATATATGGGCATATATCTTTGACTTTTTCCTGCGCATTATTGACAAACCATAACATATAGCTATACGTAAATAAATAACAAAAGAGAAAGAAAACAAAACCTTTTTAATTTCATTTAGAGAGAAAAACGGAACATAAAGGCGTAAACAGCTGTTAACAAGGACAAGTGGGGCAGCGACCCTGTAACGCGACCCACGGAAGTGTCACCCCCGCTATGTGGGGCACGGAGGCGGAAATAGCTGCCCCTTCAACAGGAACCGGAAGTGCCGTGACCAGATTTTAAAAATCCAAAGAAATTGATAAAACAAACCATGACGACTTTGACACCTTTGCATGACAGCGGCAATCCCCCAGGGGTTTTGCCCCGTTTAAATGTCAATATCTCTCCAGCTTTGAAGAAAAACTGCACTGATAAAATTGTTTAACAAAAAATTGTCTTTGTCAGCATGTTTGATCCTTATATTCAATCGTGAATCCATACGCCTTCTTGTTAGCCCCTTAGGTCTTAAGTTAAGCACCATCTTAATTTGATTGTAAAAAAATTGATTGTATAAGCATAGTTGTAAAAAAAAACAAAATTATTGAAAAAATGTATCAGCAATTTTCTTTGCTTCTGTAAGATGTAATTCAAAGTTTGGATAAATAATGCAGGTACATTCCACTTTGCCACACTTTACTTTTACTATTGGCTTATCATCAGAGCTTTTAACTTAAAGAGCATAAAACATCAAGAGCTCCTAATACCCGTCTAACATTAGGTTAAGTTGAAAAATTCTCCATAACATTAATAGAGTAAAACAAATATAGTTTGCGCTGGCACATAAGTGCGTATAGTTCTCTGTTTCTTCTCTGCGGTAGTCCACTGTACACCAAAACACATAGACTTAGATATCTTAAACAAATTACAACCTAAATAGATTTCATTGTACACTTCATTGGTCATAACAGCACTCTTCAGATGTAAATGAAATGTATACTGTAATCTGGTCTTGTCTTCAATATTCAAATTTTGACACTACATAAGATCGCCGTTCTAGGGGAAACAGTTCAAGCGTTTTTTAGCTAGCTGAACATCACGACAACGTTCAGATATCAAACATTTCAAGAACATTAGGTTTAATTGTTGATCGGCGAGATCAGAGACTTCAGACGGCACAACATCCCTCGGTCTCCACCGTCTCCACCCTCCGAGGCCCGGGTCGTCACATCCGCCGGCGAACTACGGGAATCAATGAATCGAGCGGCAGATCAAAGCCACAAGTTAGCTACCTCAACCAGACATTTAAGATGTGTCTTGGAACATTCACCGGTGCCGGCAGATCTAAAAGCGCTATAGTGAGATTGATTCAGACTATTCTGGGATCTAACGATCTAACCCACTAAATCCCCGTGAAGATACAGACTACCGCGGTAGTACAGACTACCCGCGGGCTACCGATTCAGTATGTATATTTGTTAGTGAATTATGTGTTCTAGAATTAGTGATATTACTTACACGGCCTAGTTTTGTACTCTAGTCAGCCAAGATGATCCATTTTTAGGCACTTTTACGAAATGGAGACCTTGGTACGAGGGCTGCTATTTATATTTCTGCCCTAACAATGAAAAACCAATATAAATGAAGTAAAACGGTTTTATTGTTTTTCAAAATACTCTCCAGCAAGATTAATACACTTCTGCATGCGTAGGAATCAATTTGCGAAACACTTCTTCCACTCTGATAGAGGTAGCTCCAAAACATGAGATTTGAATGCAGAAACTGCTTTTTGAGGTGTAGAAAATCGTTGACCACGTAGTTTATTTTTGATAGTTGAGAACAAAAATAAGTCATTAGGTGCTAAATTTGGGATTTAGGGCGGGTGGCCCATTAATTCGATCTTTTGGCCTGTCTAATACTCCTTTGTTTCAGCCGATGTGTGAGAGCTTGCATTGTCATGATGGAGGATGATTCGCCTCTTCTGAGACGAATTTCTCCAAAGACTTCTGGCAAACAAATAGTTGTGTACCACTCAGAATTGACTGTCTTACGTTGCTCTAGTGGCACTGTGGTCACATGACCAGTTATACCAATAAAACAGGCAACCATTTGTTTTGAAGTGCTCCTTCCTCTGGTTGTTGGGCTATTAATTAACAATCCTGTCTAAGGAACATGCCAACCTTAGTCAGTATCAAGGCTACAAGATCGCGCCACTATCATCACGATCATCACACTCATCCTCCACTCATATTCAGGGTAACGTCCTCCATGAGGTACCTGTCTTATTAAAGTGATTAAGTGATTAAGTGAACAACTTTAGTTGGATTGGGCTCATCTTAAAACACCCACAAGGTTGACTGCTGTTTTGTTTCAGGCTCATATGAATACATCCATGATTCATCACTTTTGCAGATATTATTTATACAAAGGCTTCGATGAACCTTGGGCAAATTTCTTCAATATTTCTTTGCACCTATTGACGCGAGCCTCTTTTTGAGCATTTGACAGATTTTGTGGGATCCATCATTAACAAATCTTTTTTACAACCAAATGATCATGCAAGATCTTATTGATGCTAGTCATATTAATAACCAGTGATGCCTCAATCTCACGATATGTCACATGACGATCTTGTTTTATCAGTTGAAGCACAGCATCAATGTTTTCTGCCACAACCATGATTTTTGACGGCCTTCACAGGGTTCATCCTGAAGAGAGCCTCGGCCACGATTAAATTCATTATACCAGTTTTTTTGTGGTTATGTAGGATGGGGCTTCATTTCTATACAAAGATGAAAGTTCATCGTTGCACTCTTGTCTTGATAATCCACGTCGAAAGTTGTGAAAACTATTGCATGGAATTGTTCACGGGTTAGTTCCGTTTTGAACACAACATGACATTTAAAAACTACTGTAAAACACACGAGCAGCGCTCAAATGACCAAATGTTATAAGTGGGATTAAGTTCAACAATGCAAAGTTTCCGCCGGAAACACCAGCTGGCACCTAGCAACAATCAGTGTTGCCAAGGCCAAAAACTTAAATAGCAACCGTAGGTATTTTAATCCAAGTTGAATGAGGGATGAGTGTAGGATGACTATAGCGCAATCTTTTAGTCTTTTGGAATTGACTAAGGCCGACATATTCCTTGGACAGGTTTGTTAATTAATAGCCCAACAGCCAATGGAAAATGGAAACTAAGTGACCTACAGTTTAACGTGGGATTCGAACCACAATTTCACTTCTTCTATGATTATAATAATAACAATATCAGTCTAATTATGTGAGTGGTCCTATGGATTAACTCAGTTTTCACTGGTACGGACGTTAATCCCCACCAGGAAATATCGTACCCTCAAGCCATCGCTTTTAACTGTCCACAATTAGTGACTTCCAAGTAGTTTGATTATATAGGACACGCCACCGCCCCAGTCATCATTGCAAAAACTCTCTAAACACTAACACAATAACTAATTGTAGAATTTTGACTGTAACGGTTAGTTTTTTTATAGGATATCAATCTATATATTAAAAAAATTTGGTATTTCTTTTCCGAGTCCGTTCGGCTCTTCTACTCAACCGATTTTCATAATTGAGGTCTTAAATTAAAGGTATGCACGTGCAGATTTGCCATCAAGCAACCGCATTCATTTATCTGCCGTATTACTCGAGTTATGCACAAAAGCAATTTCCTCCCTGTACATTTCTTATGGGAGTTAAATATGGTTTTCCTTTTCCGAGTTCGTTTGGCCCTTCTACTGAACCGATTTTCATAACTGAGGTCTTAAATTAAAGGTATGCACGCACAGATTTGCCATCAGGCATCGGCATTTATTTATCTACTCTATTACTCGACCAAAATACATAAATTCGATTATTTCCCGGATTTTGAATTCAATTAAAGATATACTAGAGGACCCACGCTGCTCCGCAGCAGTAAATTTTGGTACTAAGACACAAAATCAACTCAAATCAAATAATTCTTCATTTACAAAATTAATGTTACATGCAATGGATCTTTACAACTTCAATGTGACTTGCCCGACATTTGCCTAAGTTGAAAAAGAGGTTCATATAGCTGGGCCCGGTTATGTTGGAATTTCAGAAAACCAATTAAACCACGATTATTACCAAGTTGGAAATAATTTGTTCCACGAAGGAAAACGTAGGACTTTCATGAGATATTCTGTACTTTACGTTTCCGGGACAGCGACATGTCAGCCCGGCACATACGACTTTACAAACTAACTATATACCATGCTAAAATACCCTCGTTGCAGACCTGCATACTCAGCGAATTTCATATGCAAAAGGACATAGTTCAGGCCAACACAGCAAGATTTGACGTGTTTTTGTAAGCTCCATAAGATTAACATGGGGAATGAGTATACATCAGGTTTGCTGCCATGAAAATGGAAATATCGGGGATTTTAGACTATTATACATTAGATCTAATCTAGATGAAGACATAAACCAATTTTTATCAAGAAGAATATGTTGAGAAATAAGCAAGAAAGAGAATTTGACTTATTACCCATAAGGTTAACATCGGGACAACGTACTGTGTACCACTTTCAATATCTCGGTAACCAATGGACATAGACCAGTGATTCAAAATCCTAAATTGTTCTTTTTTTAGCTGAATTCAATGGTGCCAATACAAATTGGATAAATGTTGTTTTTCTATGTAAAAAATTCAAAAACCCACTTTTGGGGGCTATCCCCCTTTACCCCCCTTCCGGTGGTCCGATCGGGCTGGTTCACGAATTCGTTCAATAGATTACCACTTTACACATCTGTACCAAATTTCATTAATATCAGACCATAAACGGACTCAGAAAAAGAAAACCTAATTTATATATATAAAAGATTTGTGTTGTTCGGAATTCAGCAGAGTGCTCCAGGTACGTCCGGTCATAATAACCAATAGCTCAAATGAAAGCTGGTATTTCACTGAAGGTTCTTAGCATACAGAAGGTTCTAAAACATATAGAATTTCTTAATTAGAACTGGGGAAATATATCTTCAATTGAATTCATAATTCGGAAAATAATCAAATTTATGTTTTTTGGTCGAATAATACAGTTGATAAATGAATGTGGATGCTTGATGGCAAATATGCGCGTGCATATCTTTAATTTAAGACATTATTTATGAAAATCGGTCGAGAAGAAGAGCCGAACAGACTCGGAAAAGAAAAACAAAAATTTTTTTGTGTTATTCGGAATCCAGCAGAGTGCTTCAGGTACGTCCGATCATAATAATCAATAGCTCAAATGAAAGCTGGTATTTCACTGAAGGTTCTTAGACTAAAACATACAGAATAACGTAATTAGAACTGGGGAAATATAATATCTTCAATTGAATTCATAATTCGGGAAATAATCAAATTTATGTTTTTTCGTCGAGTAATACAGTTGATAAATGAATGCGGATGCTTGATGGCAAATCTGCGCATGCATACCTTTAATTTAAGACCTTATTTATGAAAATCGGTCAAGTAGAAGAGCCGAGCAGACTCGGAAAAGAAAAACAAAAATGTTTTTGTGTTGTTCGGAATTCAGCAGAGTGCTTCAGGTACGTCTGATCATAATAATCAATAGCTCAAATGAAAGCTGGTATTTCGCTGAAGGTTCTTAGACCAAAACATACAGAATTACGTAATTAGAACTGGGGAAATATATCTTTAATTGAATTCAAAATCCGGGAAATAATCGAATTTATGTATTTTGGTCGAGTAATAGAGTAGATAAATAAATGCCGATGCCTGATGGCAAATCTGTGCGTGCATACCTTTAATTTAAGACCTCAGTTATGAAAATCGGTTCAGTAGAAGGGCCAAACGAACTCGGAAAAGGAAAACCATATTTAACTCCCATAAGAAATGTACAGGGAGGAAATTGCTTTTGTGCATAACTCGAGTAATACGGCAGATAAATGAATGCGGTTGCTTGATGGCAAATCTGCACGTGCATACCTTTAATTTAAGACCTCAATTATGAAAATCGGTTGAGTAGAAGAGCCGAACGGACTCGGAAAAGAAATACCAAATTTTTTTAATATATAGATTTCCCCAGTTCTAATTACGTAATTCTGTATGTTTTGGTCTAAGAACCTTCAGCGAAATACCAGCTTTCATTTGAGCTATTGATTATTATGATCAGACGTACCTGAAGCACTCTGCTGAATTCCGAACAACACAAAAACATTTTTGTTTTTCTTTTCCGAGTCTGCTCGGCTCTTCTACTTGACCGATTTTCATAAATAAGGTCTTAAATTAAAGGTATGCATGCGCAGATTTGCCATCAAGCATCCGCATTCATTTATCAACTGTATTACTCGACGAAAAAACATAAATTTGATTATTTCCCGAATTATGAATTCAATTGAAGATATTATATTTCCCCAGTTCTAATTACGTTATTCTGTATGTTTTAGTCTAAGAACCTTCAGTGAAATACCAGCTTTCATTTGAGCTATTGATTATTATGATCGGACGTACCTGAAGCACTCTGCTGGATTCCGAATAACACAAAAAAATTTTTGTTTTTCTTTTCCGAGTCTGTTCGGCTCTTCTTCTCGACCGATTTTCATAAATAATGTCTTAAATTAAAGATATGCACGCGCATATTTGCCATCAAGCATCCACATTCATTTATCAACTGTATTATTCGACCAAAAAACATAAATTTGATTATTTTCCGAATTATGAATTCAATTGAAGATATATTTCCCCAGTTCTAATTAAGAAATTCTATATGTTTTAGAACCTTCTGTATGCTAAGAACCTTCAGTGAAATACCAGCTTTCATTTGAGCTATTGGTTATTATGACCGGACGTACCTGGAGCACTCTGCTGAATTCCGAACAACACAAATCTTTTATATATATAAATTAGGTTTTCTTTTTCTGAGTCCGTTTATGGTCTGATATTAATGAAATTTGGTACAGATGTGTAAAGTGGTAATCTATTGGACGAATTCGTGAACCAGCCCGATCGGACCACCGGAAGGGGGGTAAAGGGGGATAGCCCCCAAAAGTGGGTTTTTGAATTTTTTACATAGAAAAACAACATTTATCCAATTTGTATTGGCACCATTGAATTCAGCTAAAAAAAGAACAATTTAGGATTTTGAATCACTGGTCTATGTCCATTGGTTACCGAGATATTGAAAGTGGTACACACAGTACGTTGTCCCGATGTTAACCTTATGGGTAATAAGTCAAATTCTCTTTCTTGCTTATTTCTCAACATATTCTTCTTGATAAAAATTGGTTTATGTCTTCATCTAGATTAGATCTAATGTATAATAGTCTAAAATCCCCGATATTTCCATTTTCATGGCAGCAAACCTGATGTATACTCATTCCCCATGTTAATCTTATGGAGCTTACAAAAACACGTCAAATCTTGCTGTGTTGGCCTGAACTATGTCCTTTTGCATATGAAATTCGCTGAGTATGCAGGTCTGCAACGAGGGTATTTTAGCATGGTATATAGTTAGTTTGTAAAGTCGTATGTGCCGGGCTGACATGTCGCTGTCCCGGAAACGTAAAGTACAGAATATCTCATGAAAGTCCTACGTTTTCCTTCGTGGAACAAATTATTACCAACTTGGTAATAATCGTGGTTTAATTGGTTTTCTGAAATTCCAACATAACCGGGCCCAGCTATATGAACCTCTTTTTCAACTTAGGCAAATGTCGGGCAAGTCACATTGAAGTTGTAAAGATCCATTGCATGTAACATTAATTTTGTAAATGAAGAATTATTTGATTTGAGTTGATTTTGTGTCTTAGTACCAAAATTTACTGCTGCGGAGCAGCGTGGGTCCTCTAGTCTATATATTAAAAAAATTTGGTATTTCTTTTCCGAGTCCGTTCGGCTCTTCTACTCAACCGATTTTCATAATTGAGGTCTTAAATTAAAGGTATGCACGTGCAGATTTGCCATCAAGCAACCGCATTCATTTATCTGCCGTATTACTCGAGTTATGCACAAAAGCAATTTCCTCCCTGTACATTTCTTATGGGAGTTAAATATGGTTTTCCTTTTCCGAGTTCGTTTGGCCCTTCTACTGAACCGATTTTCATAACTGAGGTCTTAAATTAAAGGTATGCACGCACAGATTTGCCATCAGGCATCGGCATTTATTTATCTACTCTATTACTCGACCAAAATACATAAATTCGATTATTTCCCGGATTTTGAATTCAATTAAAGATATATTTCCCCAGTTCTAATTACGTAATTCTGTATGTTTTGGTCTAAGAACCTTCAGCGAAATACCAGCTTTCATTTGAGCTATTGATTATTATGATCAGACGTACCTGAAGCACTCTGCTGAATTCCGAACAACACAAAAACATTTTTGTTTTTCTTTTCCGAGTCTGCTCGGCTCTTCTACTTGACCGATTTTCATAAATAAGGTCTTAAATTAAAGGTATGCATGCGCAGATTTGCCATCAAGCATCCGCATTCATTTATCAACTGTATTACTCGACCAAAAAACATAAATTTGATTATTTCCCGAATTATGAATTCAATTGAAGATATTATATTTCCCCAGTTCTAATTACGTTATTCTGTATGTTTTAGTCTAAGAACCTTCAGTGAAATACCAGCTTTCATTTGAGCTATTGATTATTATGATCGGACGTACCTGAAGCACTCTGCTGGATTCCGAATAACACAAAAAAATTTTTGTTTTTCTTTTCCGAGTCTGTTCGGCTCTTCTTCTCGACCGATTTTCATAAATAATGTCTTAAATTAAAGATATGCACGCGCATATTTGCCATCAAGCATCCACATTCATTTATCAACTGTATTATTCGACCAAAAAACATAAATTTGATTATTTTCCGAATTATGAATTCAATTGAAGATATATTTCCCCAGTTCTAATTAAGAAATTCTATATGTTTTAGAACCTTCTGTATGCTAAGAACCTTCAGTGAAATACCAGCTTTCATTTGAGCTATTGGTTATTATGACCGGACGTACCTGGAGCACTCTGCTGAATTCCGAACAACACAAATCTTTTATATATATAAATTAGGTTTTCTTTTTCTGAGTCCGTTTATGGTCTGATATTAATGAAATTTGGTACAGATGTGTAAAGTGGTAATCTATTGAACGAATTCGTGAACCAGCCCGATCGGACCACCGGAAGGGGGGTAAAGGGGGATAGCCCCCAAAAGTGGGTTTTTGAATTTTTTACATAGAAAAACAACATTTATCCAATTTGTATTGGCACCATTGAATTCAGCTAAAAAAAGAACAATTTAGGATTTTGAATCACTGGTCTATGTCCATTGGTTACCGAGATATTGAAAGTGGTACACAGTACGTTGTCCCGATGTTAACCTTATGGGTAATAAGTCAAATTCTCTTTCTTGCTTATTTCTCAACATATTCTTCTTGATAAAAATTGGTTTATGTCTTCATCTAGATTAGATCTAATGTATAATAGTCTAAAATCCCCGATATTTCCATTTTCATGGCAGCAAACCTGATGTATACTCATTCCCCATGTTAATCTTATGGAGCTTACAAAAACACGTCAAATCTTGCTGTGTTGGCCTGAACTATGTCCTTTTGCATATGAAATTCGCTGAGTATGCAGGTCTGCAACGAGGGTATTTTAGCATGGTATATAGTTAGTTTGTAAAGTCGTATGTGCCGGGCTGACATGTCGCTGTCCCGGAAACGTAAAGTACAGAATATCTCATGAAAGTCCTACGTTTTCCTTCGTGGAACAAATTATTTCCAACTTGGTAATAATCGTGGTTTAATTGGTTTTCTGAAATTCCAACATAACCGGGCCCAGCTATATGAACCTCTTTTTCAACTTAGGCAAATGTCGGGCAAGTCACATTGAAGTTGTAAAGATCCATTGCATGTAACATTAATTTTGTAAATGAAGAATTATTTGATTTGAGTTGATTTTGTGTCTTAGTACCAAAATTTACTGCTGCGGAGCAGCGTGGGTCCTCTAGTATTTATAAAAGAGTATCGTTGAAACTTAGAGGACAAATTTGAAGAGTTGATAAACTGAGAGGATGAATCATAAATCTAATCACCCCTGAAACCATAACTCATTCTCTCCCTATTGAGGCAGCTGAAAGGGAATCCTTACTCAAACAAACGGTCAGTATAAAATTACCGCCATTGTAGAACCAAGTGGACACCTGAACTAACCGGAAATCAGGACCGTGGTCCGGCACCACTTCCGCCTCCGTCACGCCCCCGCCCCCGACGTCTTGGGGCAGTCGGGGGTGGCGGCTTCCGTCTCTAATACGCCTCTTGCGTGGCACGGGCGAAGGGGAACAATTTGATTACAGGATGGCTGCAGAAGTAGCCTTTTTCTTTAACGCAGGATGCCTTGAATCAGGTTGGTCAACGAAGTGGAGGAAAAGTGATCCTTTTTTGTGGGGGTCTTTAGCTGCAACAAACCATGGGGAGACTTGTAGCTTGGGAATAGTGAAGGGAAGGATGTGTAAAAGAAAGAATGTAGAGACACGTATCAAATGTGAGATAATAACTTATTACATTACATTATCATTATTACATTAGGCGCCGACTACCAGAATTGGGTATTTTAAGGCGAACATCAGTTAAATATGAGTGTAGGACGATTGTGCGCGATCTAGTAGTAATTATTATTATCCATAATTTCAGTTATAACAAGTCTGCAAATCCATATACTACTCTACCACAGGCAATGCTATTCCATCCTTTCTACGTTGTTAGTGCATTTCAGGTTATAGGACACAAAAAATCAGGGAAAGGGTATGAAATCTGAAATTACACTCAAGGATTTAGTTGAAGTAAGTTTCACGATGCGAAATTTATAGTATAGTGTTGATGATTGAAGTCTAAATAAATAATCAAAAAGAAAGACCATTCAATATCACTCTGCCTTATGACAATGCTAGAACTTGAGAAACCTTGATTTAAAATATAACATTTCAAATTAATTACATATTACATCATTTATTGGGACCAATTTATATTGTTATCTTAACTCAATCCTTTCTCACACATTCCAAATAAATCGCCCTTCCTTGAATTGAGACCAGAGACTGTGTCTCCTCTCTTCAATTCCAAGTAATGTTCCAACGAGCGCCTACAATCAAGTAAATCAATTACCTGTGTGTTTACAGCAAGCCCTGTGTTATTATGAAGATATGACATTAGCACCGAGCGCACCTGGCTGCTATTGTTCTGGTTTCTTTAAGAAATGCGTGCGAGTTGGAGCTTCCGGTGGGCCTTCCACCGTTTCCGGCGCTCCACGAGTCCACCCTCTCTCTTCAACAGCTGAGGATGTCATCTTGTCATCTGGTAGTCCCGATCACGGTGATTTGGTGATTTCGTCAAATGGCCGCCAGACCGCGCGACTCCGCCTCGAGATGTCGCCAGCTTGTGGGCGACGCCGATTGATTCCCGATACTGCTCGTTAGAACTTCCTTGCAAACCGCCTCTGAACTCTAATAGGGGCAATTTGGGTGAGTTGTCGTTTAGCTTAAAAAGATAAGACGACATAGATCCGCCTTTTGGTGACATTATTGGAATTCGCAAGGGCTTAATTTTGTTGAAGACTCCTATCAGAGTCCATTAAAACACAACAATGTAGAATGTCCCGTTAGTACTTCAAAGCAACTGACAAGGTATTTTTTTACGCTTCGATTACTTCTTGCAGCTGTTCTTCAGCGATTGAAATGATTCTGTCTTGGCCTAACCTTGGTTGGACCACAGATAAAGAAGTACACAGATTGGCAACACAATGCAGTTTGCCGTCTCCGTTTTTACGGGCGGCGTTAAGTTTGTTAGGCTATTTTGTCACCCATAATGCATCGGAATCAAAGGATATTTAGTCAATAGCAAATCTATAGGTCCCAAAGAACAGATTTAGCCAATAATAACTTTGATACTAGTGTAATTTGGGTGGCAAACAGCCCTTCAATTACAAATTGACGCCGCTAAAAAAAACGCACACAAAAAATGCGTGTGTTTCTAATCGGTTGCTAATCTGTATGGTTCTTCATCTGTGGCAGGAATAAGAGAATTTTGAAGTAAAACACAGAATAAGGATCTCAACCTTAGCTTCATGGCAAAGAAAAATATTTACTGTCACTTTACATCATGAGCAAATATAATTTTCGATCTCGTTTATTGTTATTTTTTACTCGCACTGTTATGCACCTAAAACATCTAACACAATTAACAAACTGTAGTGGTCTCAAGAAGATAATGACCAGGCAAAAGCGCTCCTGCAACATGAAAAAACGGGTTTTCTCTGTGTTCCGACAGACCGACTATTTGTTAGATAATTTATCACAGTGTTACTTCACAACTGTAAAACAAAACAGCCCATTACTCGATACGATAGGCCGTGCACAACCTGTTATTAGCCTGTGTCACCGGCGTTGCATCGAATTATGCAGGCTATTAGTGGGTGACAGCTTGTCGAGGGGCAGCTGTGCGGCCAGGCTGCCTGGGTGACCCAGAGCCGGTGACCCAGCGGACCAGGTGACGGCGTCACGTCACGCGTCACGCGGGGGTGTAACAGGGTGAGACGTAATTGCATCGGAAATTGGGAGCTGTCAAGTGTGAGTTCAAGGGTTTAATGAGGAGAGCTGGATAAAACAGTGTTTTTGAAAACCATTTACTACTCACTGTAGGTATTTTACTCTGTTTCATCAGGAGAACCCAAAAACATGATTGCCACAATCCCGACGGAGAGGAAAAGTTGTTGAAAGACATAGTGAATATACATCAACTTCTATAGTAATCAAAATAATCAACCCACTGACGTTTTTTCGTCAGGACACCCAGAAACTCATGATTGCTACAATTCCAACGAAAGGGTTGTGGAAAACTTCAACTTCTAGTGCTCAAAATAACCTAGAATATACTTTTGACGGTTCATTTTTCCTGCATTATCTTTCTCTTTTGCGTTTGAAGACGAGACACAGTACAAGTATTCTTTCTTTAAAAGACATGATTTATGGTGGGGTTTTTTGTTATAGCCAAACGCCA
This sequence comes from Flexamia atlantica, assembly GCA_035578135.1. Classification (NCBI taxonomy): domain Eukaryota; kingdom Metazoa; phylum Arthropoda; class Insecta; order Hemiptera; family Cicadellidae; genus Flexamia; species Flexamia atlantica. The sequence continues at coordinate 18,731,930 of JAQJVK010000012.1, read as the reverse complement.
AAAATACTACTCACGCCGGCTGTATTTTTTGGCGTTTTGTTTCGTAACGTGTGTTTGTGTTATGTTTAGTGTTTTTTTAAGTGTTTTGACAAGAGGATTTTTTTTCAAATTCAGCGCTAAACGGACGGAGGACTTCTCGCCATAAACCTGGAGGTGGGTAGAAGCCCAATAGTTAGTAAATATAACAGTAAAAGTATCGTAAAAAGGATTTCCGGTAGATTTTTAAACAAAATTGATTCAGTTGGCGCTAAGTTTCTGAGCGCATGAGAGTGTTGCTACTAACCAATCGGAGAAAAACATGCAGACAGTTTGTTATTATTGTCTGCTACTTGCATGTAAGAAGAAATTATAATAGCTAGTGTGTTCAGAAAATTATATCCACTCTCCCGATTGTCGTTGTTTTGACTGCGCGCACAGAAACTTTTGGCCAAGTGGGGACAAGTTAAAATGAGTTATGACATAAAGATCCCCAAACGTCAGATAGCCAAGTCTTTGAAACACCTTTTTGTAACCCTAACTGAAAACTATTCTTTTCTAGAAGTTGGATTCCTTTTGAATACTCGAGTTTTGGAATCGTTTAACGGACCTTTTTGACATACAGAAGGGTTAAACATTTGTTAACATTCCCAATCTTCAATGCTTTCATCCCATTGCATAGTCATGTCTTTGAAAGGTCTAGTAACCCTAACTGAAAGGTCATTCTTTTCTAGAGGTCTGAATCGTTCCGAGTACACAAACTATGGTCTAACGTACCTTCTGGACGTACAAAACGAAAGAGTTAAAACAGTTGTTCAACACCAAAGATAACATGTAAATGTCAGAACTTCTTTTCTACGCTCACTGTAACTGCCACCCTTTCAATTTATTTTCAATAAGAACTAACTACCCCTAAATGTTTATCTTACCATCGACGCCTGTCGGGTTTCCTATTCTAATGATAATAGAAGAATTAGAAGAATTCATCGGCAGAACGGAAGTGATAATTAGCCGAAGGGAGGACAGGTGTTCGGGAACTTCCGGTGGAGCTAAGATGGCGGCGAGGACGCACCGGCGCGTACAGGACACGCGTCTGAGGCGCCGCGACGCCCCATTACCGCCACCGGTCAAGACGCCGCCAAATCCCGCCAACAAAGCCTTTCCTTTTAATCTCCTGAAAAATCATGAAATTTAGGCTGGCGAAAATTTATTTACTCTTTTCCGAAGAAGACATCTGAAATTCCTTCAGTGACTTCTTAGAGAAAATGGATCGGATGGAACCTTTTTAGGGCAAATAGGTCCTAAGCCTTAAATGTAGACATCCAGGAAATCAGTCAAAAAGAATTCTGTAGACTCTCGTCTTCTCTAAGCTGCTACTTCTTTAAAACGGGAGTTTTAGGTTGGGGTTGAAGGGTTAGTAATGGGGATGGGGGTGAAGGGGTTTCTTTAAAACGCAGTCACATCTTTACTCCATTGGTGTAGTATTTTTCTAAATGAGTATGTAACAGATATTTAAAAGGTTCAACTTCATCAAGCTCATGTTGGTTTTTACCACGTTTTCAATTAGCCCGTAGACGGTTTTGGTAGAAGTACTTTTCATTATCCAGGTTATCTGTCCTGGATCTAAATTTTAATGAGGAATCAGAATAACCGTAAAGACCTAAACAGTTCTAGAATAAGTCCATATCTTATTGTATAGTATCAGAAACAAACCCACATGTCATTAACTTAATGATCCGTAAAAGAGAGTATTTGATAGTAGCTCATATCAAGTTCATTTTGCTGGGGCGATCTAGAGTAGGCTACATTTCGTCTGGCGACTCGAGAAGAGGATTTGAGAAGTGGAAGACATCAAAGTTGTTGATCTTAATCGGATCTTGTAGCTTGTAACTGAGAGTATCGTGTATTAGGTAGGCGCTGCAGGTGGACTTATCGTATAATCAGAAGATTTACATGCAAATAGTAAAAACTAATATGTAATTTTAAATAAGTTTGCTATGCTAAGTGACATATGATAGTTCTCTGTGTCACATAAATGATCTGAGTCCCACAAACCAAAAGTGTTTTGGTTTGTGCGTCTTAAGTCTCACTGGACTTGATCTTACCTTTTGTTTTCCCAAGATCTCTTAATTAATCCAATCCTCTACCAAACAACTGTTAATAAAACATTTTATGTTTGAGATAATGAAAGTCATCAGGTCCTGATTCCTGATTTGCTGCAAAGTCCTGCAGTTTGGAGGCCTATACCGTACTACCAAAACACGCAGGATTGCCCTTATCGTACACGTCTAAAATATTAATCTTATTTTTTATTTTTGTTGTTCGTTTTTATTCTGGTTTGAACTGTAGACTACTTATTGATGTCTGGTTAAAAGTTGTATCAGGCTGTTTCTGGTTAAAAAAAGTTTATTTGTTCTTGAACGAGCACCTGTTGTAAATGAGAAATTTTCATGTATACTTTATGGTATTCTATGGCAGTATGGTGTGTTGTGTCGGCGGTGTATGGTGTCGCTGTATGGTGTGTGATGTGTTGCTGTGTGGTGTACTGTGTCGGCGGTGAGGTGTGTATGGTGTCGCTGTATGGTGTGTGGTGTGTTGCAGCACAGAGAAGCTATATAAAAATATATCGTCTACATAGCTTCTCTGTGGTTGCAGTATGGTGTGTATGGTGTCGCTGTATAGTGTTCGGTGTGTTGCAATATGGTGTACTGTGTCGGCGGTACGTGTGCCGGACTGACAGGTGGTCGTTGTGCCGGCAGCTGCGGCGTGTGTTGTGTGGTGTGTATGGTGTCGCTGTATGGTGTATGGTGTATGGTGTACTGTGTCGGCGGTACGTGTGCCGGACTGACAGGTGGTCGTTGTGCCGGCAGCTGCGGCGTGTGTTGTGTGGTGTGTATGGTGTCGCTGTATGGTGTGTTGCAGTATGGTGTACTGTGTCGGCGGTACGTGTGCCGGACTGACAGGTGGTCGATGTGCCGGCAGCTGCGGCGTGTGTTGTATGGTGTGTATGGTGTGTATGGTGTCGCTGTATGGTGTATGGTGTGTTGCAGTATGGTGTACTGTGTCGGCGGTACGTGTGCCGGACTGACAGGTGGTCGTTGTGCCGGCAGCTGCGGCGTGTGTTGTGTGGTGTGTATGGTGTCGCTGTATGGTGTGTTGCAGTATGGTGTACTGTGTCGGCGGTACGTGTGCCGGACTGACAAGTGGTCGTTGTGCCGGCAGCTGCGGCGTGTGTTGTATGGTGTGTATGGTGTCGCTGTATGGTGTATGGTGCACTGTGTCGGCGGTACGTGTGCCGGACTGACAGGTGGTCGTTGTGCCAGCAGCTGCGGCGTGTGTTGTGTGGTGTGTATGGTGTCGCTGTATGGTGTGTTGCAGTATGGTGTACTGTATCGGCGGTACGTGTGCCGGACTGACAGGTGGTCGTTGTGCCGGCAGCTGCGGCGTGTGTTGTGTGGTGTGTATGGTGTCGCTGTATGGTGTATGGTGTGTTGCAGTATGGTGCACTGTGTCGGCGGTACGTGTGCCGGACTGACAGGTGGTCGTTGTGCCGGCAGCTGCGGCGTGTGTTGTGTGGTGTGTATGGTGTCGCTGTATGGTGTATGGTGTGTTGCAGTATGGTACACTGTGTCGGCGGTACGTGTGCCGGACTGACAGGTGGTCGTTGTGCCGGCAGCTGCGGCGTGTGTTGTGTGGTGTGTATGGTGTCGCTGTATGGTGTATGGTGTGTTGCAGTATGGAGCACTGTGTCGGCGGTACGTGTGCCGGACTGACAGGTGGTCGTTGTGCCGGCAGCTGCGGCGTGTGCCCGCTCTACCGACGGACCGCGACGTTCAGTCACTGGAACATCCACCTTGGAGGCCGGCAAGTCGACTGCCTAAAAGCTTTTCTGCATGGCACATTTGAAACTTAAAACATAAAACTTAACAAGGAAGAAAAGTTCAAGATCTCAGAGATTTTTAATATTTCTCTTACTTTGTTTTGTGCATCTGGTTATTTTATATATCAAATTTGTATTACATTAGGACTGAAGTCGAAGTCGTATGCTTCCTCTTCTCCTGAATGCCAAAACTTGCATCCTAGAGAAAGATAGAAAGAGTTAGTTATTCCAACGTTTTTACAACTAAATCTTGAGTTGTTAGTGCAGGATATATTTTGCTAAGAGAGACTTTGATGTATTCTTTAAAGTTATTTCATGCTTTTTTAAGCCTTTTTTGTTAAAGCACTATGTACTTTTCGAGTTTCTCAGATTGGTCGCTTGATGGAAATTGTGATTTCTAGCAACTTTGGCAAATGGCTTACTTAAACTACATGAAGTTCCTACCCCATGGCTTAGATTCCCATCCCTAAATGGAAAATATTACGATTTAACGTAACGAAATTTAATGTAATGTAATGGATATAGCGTTTAAAGCAACGTTCTGCAGACAATATCCGGGGAACTCCATGTATCAATCATACATTTCAGTTGTGAGCGGCATTTCCTCATCGATCTGTTGCTGAAACGCGAGGCATAAAGAATAATATTTGTGGATACCTGGGGCTAATGCCATACAAGTTTCAGACATCCCAGTTACATTCAAGATGTATTTTCATACATCTTAAAAATACTTATGTATTCAGGGTTTTATTAGGTTATACTGAATATGAATACAATACACTAAGTAGGTCCTAAATGGATAAAACGCGTATTATATTTGTTGAAATTTTATGTGCCACTCCCTCAGTGGTTTGTACTTGCGTTTTACTACTCTATAAAATTTAAAGATAGCACCTGTGTGGGGATCTTTTCAACTTTATCTTTTTTAGGAAATCGACCAATATCATTAATGATCAACTAATGGATACCAGCTAACTCCAAGCTAGCTGGTTATCGCTTTTGTTGTTTCGCGTTGGAAATTAATTTTTCTTCAACTGTACTCAATCCTTTTGAGATTTAAATAAATCTACATACAGTATATCTCTAATATTTTAAAATGGATGTGGTGTTTGTCTGTATATGTCTGTTATTCTGATGGCTAAACACAAAACTAATCAATTTAAGTTTAACAACGGGGATCTTTCCACAATATTTCAAACCCGCAAAGGTGTTTCCTTTACATAAAGCCAATGACTTTAATGACAAAAATAACTTCCGCCCCATATCTTTACTTAGTGTTTTTTCTAAGGTCTTAGAGCGTATTGTAAAGGAGCAGCTGGTGGAGTATCTTCGGAACAATGCCATATTATCAGAAGCTCAATTTGGGTTTAGAGAAGATAAAAATATTTCTGATGCACTTTTTGAAGTCTGCAAGGAAGTTAATTCTTCAATTGTAGACAATAATCGCACTATGTTAATTTTTCTGGATTTAAAAAAAGCTTTTGATTCAATAGATAGAAATTTACTTTTGAATAAATTAAACTTTATTGGAATTCGTGGTACTGCCCTCAAGTGGTTCAAGAGCTACCTTTCAGATCGTTCTCAAGTTGTTTCAATATGCGGGGTCAATAGTGATGCAAAACATTTCAACTATGGGGTGATTCTGGGTAGCACATTAGGGCCAGTCTTATTTTTAATCTACATAAATAATATAACAAAACTCAATTTGAACGGGAAAATTTTTCTATTTGCTGATGATACACTGATTTTGGTTAAAGGGAAATCATGGTTAGATGTCAGATCCAAGGCCCTTGGTGATCTCTCCTTGATCAAACGTTTGTTGAATCAAAATATTTTGTCTTTAAATGTCTCGAAAACTAAATTCTTGCCAATTTCTCTAAGTACTATTACATATTACAACTTGCAGGAGCTTCGGATTCACACTTGCGGTAATATTTAATGATAGCTGCAATTGCGAACCCATAGAACAGGTTTTCAGCTTTAAGTATTTAGGAATTTTCTTTGATTTTCGTATGAAATGGGTTGAGCACATTAATTTTCTCACAGTTAAATTAAGAAAATATATTTATGCTTTTAGACAGTTAAGTGAGATTTTAGATGATAAAGATGTCAAACTAGCTTACTTTGCATTCGTTCAATCTCTGCTTTCTTTTGGAATTTTGAGTTGGGGAGCATGCTATCCAACAATTTTAGAACCCCTCAATATAATTCAACGAACGATTTTAAAGGTGGGTTTCCGAAAGCCCCGAAGGTACTCCACTGAAGCTCTTTTTCGAGAATCTAATTTGCTAACAATCAGACACCTTTATATATATTTTTTGTTAATTCATACATTTAAAAATTTCAATTCAATTTTTTCTCCCATTACCCATGAACATTCGACAAGATTTTCACAAAATATTGGAATTACAGTTTTACAGCTTAACAGATCATTTTCTTTGACAAACTCTTTCTATGCAGCACAACACCTTTTTAGAAACTTAAGTCTAAATGATAGAGCTAACGATTTATTTACCTCTCCATCAATTAGTGTTTTTAAGCATCGTTCTAAAAACCTTTTAAGCTCTATTAGTATCGATGAGGCCGAGGCCCTTATCAGACCGATCTACGTTAGACGCAACCTTTGACATACTGCAAACCCCTGCCCCCCTCTCTTAATTTTTTCACCATTACTACTTCACTCAGACAGTTAGTTGCCGTTCAGTTGTCGCCAAATTTGAAACTATGAATTCCTAACATATTATAATTAATTTATATCCCGTTTTAAATAAAGTCGATATTCTTTTCTTTTTTTCAGCCTATACCTGACTCACAGGTTAGATAACTTCTCAAGGCCTACGCACAGGCACCTGCCCATGTAGGCCTAATCCTTACGACAGACTTAGTTAATTTTTTTTTACTATTACTTTATTTTACTTTATTTCATGTAATGTATTGTATATTTTGTATGAAAATTGGGATAAATAAATGTATTTCATTTCATTTCAACTTCCTAAACGAACGTGCTGAAATGTTTTACAAATTTGGATCTCAGTATGCTTTCTCTTATCTACATGTACAGATTTACCGTTTTTGCTTGGTTTAAAGTCAAAATTGATATATTTTAACCTGATTGAACTCAAGTAACCTTATAATTCCCAAGAAATATAATCAAAAGATAATTTATTTATTTACCAGCCTTAACTTATATAATTGTAACTGAAAGGTTGTTTTCATCAATTGGTTCCAGGTGGCTACCGGCGAGGAATTACACAAAAACACGTACAAATGCGGGTACTCTTTAGCCCAAGGTCGATCACGGTGTTGTCCAGGGGATTGTCAATATAACCTCCAACCCGGTGTTGCCGGCTCAATTATTCGAAACGTACACCTGCCTTATTAATAAAGACGCCGTTAATTATATTCAGTCTGGGCTTAATTGGCTTAATAATAACATCCAATTAAAACCTCACGCTTGTAAAACCGCTGTAAAATTAACATTTATCGAATAATTAACTGTTCATTGAAAACTTTTTATTTTTCAGCTCGCATCAGACCTACGTTACGAACATATTATAAACGCGGCCATTCAGGCGATTTTCGGGGGAAATTTGAATTTTTAATCGTAATTGTAAGTAATTAAGTTAGTATAATACCGATAATTACAGACAACGAGTGAATGTTTAGCGTGGGTCTCAAGGGTTTTCTTCAAAGTAAAATTATATTCTTAAATTAAATTATTCAACTCTATGTTTACAAGGCTTATATAACAATAATTGCCTAACTGAATTAAAAATCAGCGAAAGATAACCAAAGATTTCTCACATTAACAATTTTTGCCAGCATTTAAAATCACTGTAAATGGTTACATTGAAACATTAGTAGCAGGATTTCATTGTATATAAGCTGATTTTTACTTTTTTAAGCAAAATCTTTAAGCACAAAATATGTAATATTAAGCAGAGAAATTAGGGGAAGAAGCCTGGGAATCTGTTTTTGTAGCTTTATCAAGGGGTAGGTTTAAAAATAAATATGGAGAACATTTATGAAGTTAATTGTTAATTGCATTAACACTTAAGTGATGGTCTGAAGAACGTATGTTCTCTTAATATACATTAAAATTACCTTCAGTGCTTACAGGTTTTCTTTTGGATTGTATGCTGGACGTAAATTAATTTAAAATATGGATGTTGTTTTTTAAATTTAAATGTTGATTTGATCAACAACACATGTTGAAATGTTACTTCGCCAAAATATAATAACTTGCTTCGTACTCCTGTTAAACTAGTCTTATTTTACCTCGAGAAATATCGAGTACCTCTCTTACCCTTACATTTATAAAATCTCTGATTCAAAGTGAACGTTAACAGAAGACTTTGTATGAGATCATTCTCTGGCCCATATGCACCAAACTCAGTAGCCCCCAGTAGTCCCCAGCTCCCGCCCGGATATGATGTCTGAAGAAGAAGAAGCTGCAAGATCCTGACCGCAGCTTCCGCATCCGCTGCACTTCCCTCGCTGCACCAGCTGTGTCCAGGGCGCTGCGGCGCGGCGTCCCGGTGACACATTGCTATATTTAGCCCCTCCGGGCCTCTGGGCCATCAAGGTACTACAGACTGCAGATGGTACACAGTGGTGGCTGTGAGAGATAAGTTTGTCGTGTAACAATACCTCCAGAAAATATGCCCCCGTTGCAGCAGACCTGCATATCAGCGAATTTCACATGCAAACTTCTTAAAAATAACATGGGGTTTGAGTATGCAGGTTTGCTGTGACAGGTATGTTAAAACTGGGTGGTTTTAATTCAATATTTAGTAGATCTAAACTAGAAGAAGCCATTCACCAAGTGTTATGAAGATATGAAAGAAATAAGGAAGGAATTTTTTCCCCACAAGGATAACATGGAGAATGAGTGTGCAAGATTGCTGCCACAAAAATTAAAATATCTGGGATTTTAGACTAATGTACATTAGACCTCATCTAAAACCAAGTTTTATCAAGATATGTTGAGAAATAAGCAAGATATAGAATTTTTCTCATTTCCCATTATAGCCCAGTAATTTTAGATAGAAAAGAGGGCGAACTTAGACATGAAAGATGTAAGTCTGATTTTTGGTATGGTGATAGAGTAGTATAAGAAGAGTGTTTTCTGAAAGTTCCCCGAATTTCCCCCCCTTGCTTCCCCCATTTCCCCCAACGCAACCGAAACAAGGCCTGAAAATGCAGTGTTTTCCTAAATTGCCTTTATCTTTTGACCTAAACAAGTTATCAGGATATAATGGTCTTCTTTAGATTCCTCATAAAATTTCCTATCAGAAAATGACCTAACATGTATTATTATCTCATTCGGTTTAGTTCATCATAATGATAGATACAACATATTATTTAACTTTTACCATAAAAGTTTATATAACGTCAACCCTTATGGTTTAGGTTGGCTTTGACGGCATAACGTTTCAAACAAAACTTTTTATTTATTTCATAAGCTTAACAATCATATATAAAAACCTTGATTTGCATTTAAGTTGTTATCCGAAAAGTCATCTAAATGCAGGCTCCACAGTAGTCGCGGCACTGATTCGGCGTATCATCCCACATTGGCAAAAAATATTATAGTTAAAGTATATGATTTTAGAACAATTGTTTTGAGGTTGTTTCTGTTTTTATATCATACTTCACGTGCTTAACAACATACTAAAAGTTAGCCAAAGTTTGACCACCGGAAGTGCCTTGTTTTCAAGATGGCGCCCAAGATGGTGTCAAAAATATTTAAGACTTAGTAAATTAATTGATATCAAAGTATGCAAGTAAATCTGGTGCTATTATATCACCACCTATAATTTAAATGTGGTAAAAACTTTACTTTGACTGGGTGAAAATGTTTCGGCGCCATCTTGGATCCGCCACATTATTTTTTTTCAAATGCAACCATAGCGCTGTGACACATCATTACAAACTAGACTTTCACGCTGATTGCAATTCTAAAATCCTTTTTTGAAAATATTAGTTTGTTTTCAAGATATAACCAACCAAATTGATATTATTCCCTGTACATCCTTATGAATGTTTCGACCATTAACAGTTATGGGATTATATTTTCTGTAGCTCCTGCCCTAAACAAAGCATGAAGTTATGTAAGGAAATTTACATAAAATAATATAAATACAATCCATTTTCTTGTGCATTACAAGCTTCTGAAAACAAAGAATACTTCATAATTTTGATTTTGTTTGCTATAAAGGTGAATTATTTTTATTTGAATATAACTTCTTATGTTCAAAATTGAAATTTGATTAAGATTTTCTTTTTGAATTTTAACTTGTTCCAAAGTCTTCAAAAAATTTGGGAATCGTTCCTTTTGGTTTGATACACAGTCCAAATATTTCTATGTTTTTATTTTTGTATTTTTCTTGAAAACATTGTTCGGTTGACGAGTAAATAGCTTTCTTTTCTTTGTTTACCTTTTCTAGTTGTTCTTGACTGAACTCAAACCCAACCGTTGAATCTATTATATATCCTATTAACTATTTCCGATCAATTGCAATTACGTCTATGCTTCTTATACAGGGCTGGTGAGGGGGGGCAGGGGGCAAGTTCATAGGGGCCCGGGCGTGCAGGGAGCCCGGAAACACCAAAAAAGGGGCCGAAACGGCTGAAAAGGGGCCAAAAAGCACAGGAACCAACTAAAAAAAGTCACCAGGTCTCAGGGCCCGGGGTTGTAGATTGCACAGGGGCCCAAAAATCCTGTCGCCGGATCTGTTCCTATAGATTTGTTATCAGCAACAGAATGTATCTCTTCATACACTTTAAAATATTTACACTCTTTTGGAAATAAATACATCCTTTATATTAAACTATTTTTATTTAGGGGCATACACCTTCCGTTATAAAAGAGACTAACATTTAATATGGTCTAAAATGACTTACAATGTTAATGGCTTATATTTGAATAGATTAATTGATTAAATCGGGTATGTGAGGCAAGTTCTAGGCCTTGAACTAAACAAAAATTTTGTAAAAAATAAATTTTACATTAAATGAAGGATTATAACTCGTCAGAAATTTGTCTGATTTATTTATATTATCAATAGCTCATATGAGCACCGATTTTTTACTGAGTGATTTAAAACCAAAACGAATTTTCTGTCTCTTCTAGAACCTGAGCTATACAAATCGCAGTAAAAATAAATCTTAGAAAAATACAATCAATTATAAAAGACAACTCTTCTCGTACTAGACTGATTCAAATAAATAGTTTCTAAAATTGAAATCGTCATACAGTGTTTTGAGGCTAAAATTAAGTTCATTTGTAGAGAGAAAATAATGCCATAACTGTTAATGGTCGAAACATTATTCACAAGAATGTATAGGGAAGGATATTAATTTGTTTGGTCATATCTTGAAAACAAACTGATACTTTCAAAAATGGATTTTAGCACTGCAATTAGCGTGAAAATCCAGTCTGTAATGATGTGTCAGCACTACACATCACATTACATTTGAAAAAAATCATACAAAAAATCATCATCGTATTTTTTTACATTTGAAAAAATATGTCACTATTGGGTCACTATGGTGGATACGAAATGGCGGCGAAACATTTTCACCCAGTCAAAGTAAAGTTCTTATCACATTTATAATATTGGTGTTGATTTAATAGCACCAGATTTACTTGTATACTTTGACATGAATTTATTTACTAAATCTTTAATATTTTTGACACCATCTTGGGCGCCATCTTGAAAATAAGTCACTTCCGGTGGTCAAACTTTGGCTAACTTTTAGTATGTTGCTAAGCACGGGAAGTATGACAGAAAAACGCAGAAACAACCTCAAAACAATTCTTCTAAAATCATATATTTTTATACTATAATATTTTTTGCCAATGTGGGATGATACTCCGAATTAGTGCCGCGACTACTGTGGAGCCTGCATTTAGATGGCTTTTCCGATAACAACTTAAATGCAAATCAAGGTTTTTATATATGATTGTTAAGCTTATGAAATAAATAAAAAGTTTTGTTTGAAACGTTATGCCGTCAAAGCCAACCTAAACCATAATGGTTGACGTTATATAAATATTTATGGTAAAAGTTAAATAATATGTTGTATCTATCATTATGATGAACTAAACCGAATGAGATAATAATACATCTTAGGTCATTTTCTGATAGGAAATTTTATGAGGAATCTATAGAAAATCATTATATCCTGATAACTTGTTTAGGTCAAAAGATAAAGGCAATTTAGGAAAACACTGCATTTTCAGGCCTTGTTTCGGTTGCGTTGGGGGAAATGGGGGAAGCAAGGGGGGGAAATTCGGGGAACTTTCAGAAAACACTCTTCTTATACTACTCTATCACCATACCAAAAATCAGACTTACATCTTTCATGTCTATGTTATCTCCTAAAGTGACTGGGCTATTAGGTTAACATTAGGAAGACCTTTTCTGTGTGTACAACTTTCAATATCTCGGTAACCAATGGACATAGAGGAATTATTCAAAAAATAATTTTTTTAACTGAATCCAATGGTGCAAATAACAATACCCCCGTTGCAGCAGACCTGCATACTCAGCAAATTTCAAATGCAAAACAACATAATTCAATCCAACATAGCGAGATTTGACATGTTTTGGTAAGCTCAATATAACATGGGGAATGAGTATGCAGGTTTGCTGCTACAGGTATATTAAAAATGGGTGGTTTTATTCAATATTTAATAAATCTGAACTAGAAGAAGCTATTTACCAAGTTTTATCAAGATATGTTGAAAAATAACCGAGATATAGAATTTTACTTATTTCCCATAAGGTTAACATTGGGACAATGTACTGTGTTTACCACTTTCAATATCTCGGTAACCAATGGACATAGAGCATTGATTAAAAATACTAAATTGTTTGTTTTTTTTAGCTGAATTCGATGGTGCCGATAAATTTTATTTTTCTATGTAAAAAAATCAAAAAACCCATTTTTGGGAGGTTTATCCCCCATTACCTCCCTTCCGGTGGTCCGATCGGGCTAGTTCAAGAACTCGTCCAATTGATTACCACTTTACATGTCCGTACCAAATTTGATAAAGTGTTTTTTTGCTTCTGGGGGCCCCTAAACGAAAATTTATAATGGTCCCGAGCTTAGGTCTTACCATGAGACCTACGGTAATAGCTTCTTCCTTACAGGGGAAATTCGCTAAAAATGATTGTTTTTATTTTACTATGTAAAAAAACTCAAAAAATTCATTTTTTTTGGGTTTACCCCCCCTTTAAACCCCCCCCCCTCTTCCGGTGGTCCGATCAGGCTGTTTACAAACTCGTCCAAGTGATTACTAATTTACACGTCTAAACCGAATTTCATTACGATCGGACCCTATTTACGGCCGCTATCGTGTTATCGTGTTAAGATATATAAATTCGAACGAATGGTGATTTTTGCTTCTGGGGGCCCCAAAACGAAAAGTTATCATGGTTTCGGGCTTAGGAATTACCATCAGTACTACGATAATAGCTTCTTCCATAGGTATAGTGGAAATTCGCTAATATATTTTTCTGTTGTAACAAGTTGGTATTGAAAGAAACAATAATTGAGTGATAGTATTTAATTAAAGAATCAGTTTCATTTCTGCTTTTATTCTCCCACCTCTCTTTTATAACTTTTTTTAAAATCAAATCAGGCCAAGGCTCAATAGAAAAAAGTTACAGTTAGGTTGAATGGATGAATTTAAGCGACAATGATACATCAATGATCAGATTCCGATCTTCAATATGTTTGGGTGATTTGAAGAATTAATTTTTATTTTAGACTTAATAAAATGTTTAGTTTTGTTGAATTATAGACGAGACAATGTTTAGATAATTAAAAGAATTATTTTTTCCCATCTCAAAATAAAAAATGTCCAGTTTTATTCAATTAATTATAGACGAGAAAGTGTTTAGTTTTAATAAAATGTTTAGCTTTGTTACATTATAGACAAGATATCTTATTTCTGCATTTTAACATGTTAAGCTTGAAGCACAAACAATTTTTATAGAGGGCTCCATCTTATGTGTTTGTTTTGGGAGGCTTTTTTACTTTGTGACGTGATATTATTTTGTACAGAAGGTAAGGGATGGGGGGGGGGGTTTACTAAAGCCCCCTTATGAGCCCAACATCCAATTTGGCATCCCATTAAAATTGTTTAAACAACGATTGCATTAACGAAATACCGGCTTACCAGATGTGGCAGGTAAATGTCATGCTCATTATAAAGGGATTAATCCAAAGGCTTACAAAGGGAGGGATCCTAGGGCTTAAGCCAGGGACACTAACCCTTTAGGGCTCCCCTCCTTCAGGATTACGAACTATGTTCAGGGAGCTGCGTTCGAGGAACCTTTAATCTAAGACCGTTAAAAATAAACGTCTATTAGACAAATGCGACGAAATTATTCTAAATATTACACTAACAATAAAGTCATGTGGTTACTAAAGGTGTTTAATATTTGATTTCATTTAAAGTTTTAGTCTTTAGTGTTAAAAGTCTCCTAGACTTATCGACTGGAACACTGAGATATAAAATATGGACACATCTTTTGTTTTTTTGAGATGTATTATAAATCATTTTGAATTTGCTTAAGGATTTTATAAAAATTTTCTCCAAAAGTAGTAAAATTTCAATATACACATCTATATCTTAGGTTTTTATCAAAATTTTACCAGGTTAGTTTAATAATATACACATTATTTTTACACACAATGAACCTCTATTATTACTATATGAATTTCCCATTGTAAAACAGGTAATAATTTGGATTACAAAAAATACTTTTCTATAAATTTAACGTGACAACCTGAAGCAAATTAATGCTAGGAGAACTTGGGTATTAAACCCCATTACAGACCTTTTAAAAACTACCGTAATACTTCCATGGAAGGAAGTAAACTACTGTAGATTTACCTAGGCTCAGGTATCTCACATGATAAGGTTCAATCAGACCAAGACAACTGGCTGGGCATGGAAGGAAGCGAACAAATCGTATTAGTCAATTGGCGAATTGGTTCAGTCACGCAACCCAGAGTGGATGCTTTGACAATCCGACCTTCCTTTGAGAACCTTTATCGACATAGCTTCTTACAAAATCATTAAATGCTTAATATTAGTACTGCTGCAAAAATTGTTTTTAATTTCTAACCTGTCTTTTATAAGAGACAATATTTTTATTTGGCCGCGGACTTTATAACCTTGGCTAAAATAGCCTTAACTGTGGTTAAAGATTTAAAGTAGTTTCTAGGTTTAGTTTCGTAATCATGAAGGAGGCACTTTTTCTTATGAATTATAATACTTTTACACATTGTAGTTCGACCAAATGTAACAGTTTAGAGTTTGAAGTCCACTTCTTATCTATATTTGGATTTGTTTAGGACTTATTAGCAACGGTATTACATGAACAAGAGTTTGCCTAAAAGTTTTCATTACCTCGCCCTTGATTTAATACCTCAATATCCTCCTTCCTTTTGTTCCACCATAACATCACTCATTCCCCGACCACTTCACCTTGAACCACACCTTGAACCAAGTCCTTCCAGATAAGAAACCCAACTAATTAGCAATTAGACCGTTCTTTTTCGCCATTAAGGCCCGAAAGGTAATTCCAGAATAATTTTCCAGTGAATGAAGTCCAGAGGATGTTGCGGGTTCAAGGAGGAGCACGACGGCGATGTCCATTCACTCGCCATATGCGGAGCATGTTCTGGGGGCAGCGGAGCACAAAGGTCCTTCCGGTAGTGAACGAGGCGCGAAGATGCTATCACTTCCGGCGCGGCACGCTTCGCTCGCCAGGGGCCTCGGAGGAGTCGGCGCACGGGCCGCGGGAGTTATCATGGTGTATTATCGTGTTACCGGTGGAAAACAAGACGTCATAGGTATCACTGAGGGCGGCGGTGCGGAGAGAGGTTGACAAAGCACCGGAGGAACTCTTATTAAAATCTTCTGCTCTCTGTAGTTATGACTTCGTAAGAAAGAGGTTAGTTTTCTTGGACTGAACATAGAATTGAAGTGGCCAAGTAGGCAACTAACTAGCCATCAGTCATCCTGAGTTCAAATGACTGAAAATGTTTTTTTCAGCAGTTTCATTACCAATTTGCTATTAAATTTTGGGGGAAATGATGCTTAGAGGATTGAAGCAAATATATTTTTGATGACAGAGAACTTCAATTTCAAGCCAGTAAATTCGTAAACATCTACAATTTGGTTAGCTATTAGCAGTTCAAAAAAAGTCGACATTGCCTACGACCTTTGTTTCTTCATAATATGTTGTTGAAACACACAGTCTCCACACCGAGTCCTCCGCAAACCACTGGAGTTATGTTAGAACTTAGAAAGTAGTCTTTCATCAACTAACCTTCTTTTTTATGTTACCAAACAATGATACCCCGGTCACCAGTAAGTGGTATTTTTAGACGAATATGAGTGAAGGATGAGTGTAAAATTATTGTGGCGTGGTATTGTAGTGTTGTTACTGATTAAGGTCGGCACGTTGGACTGGCTGACTCACATACGACTGTTAGCCCAATAGCCAATGCCATTCAGTTTAATGCGGGATTCAAACCACAGTTTTCTCAGTTAATTATGAACTGGTCTACAGTTATTAGGACGGTCTTATGGATGATCGAAGTATTCACCAGTGCGGACAATAATCTCCACTAGGGAATACCGCATCCACAAGCCAAAGCTTCAACATGACTAATGCCTATAACTGTCCACAGTTCTCATTTTAGCAAGTATTTCGATTAATAATGTGATCTATTTATATTTTCAAAATGGTGTAAGTTCCTAATACATCCTCCTTTACTTGAACTTAT
Organism: Flexamia atlantica; assembly: GCA_035578135.1. NCBI lineage: Eukaryota > Metazoa > Arthropoda > Insecta > Hemiptera > Cicadellidae > Flexamia > Flexamia atlantica. Next base: position 18,715,258 of record JAQJVK010000012.1, on the reverse strand, counting down.
AAAATTTAACCTTAAACTTAAACTTAAACTTAAACTTAAACTTAAAAACTAAACTAAAACTTAAACAAATCTGTTTAATGTTTGACTTTAAATAATATGAAAATGAAGAGTTTTAAAATCAGAAAAACAAATCTAAATTGGCGATGAAAGTTAATTTTATTATTATACACAGTGGCGTTAGTATACATACACCACTCGTACTACTAACTCTGGTACCAACACCGACGGTAAAGAACACAAAATTTAAGTATAATTACCTATTTAAGTTACCTTCAACCCATGCTGTCTCTAATCGTGGATAGAATAAACAACAAATGTTCAAACATCTCAAGAACAAGAAAGCTCTCCCAGGAACCCTTCACTTCTTCATTTGTTTGCGATGTTGGCGTCAAGTGGCTGGAGAGGACGGCTTACAAGGTAAACACTACAGAGTCACTGCGGGCAGCTGACACCGCGGACACCTGGACAAGTGTGAGTGTCCCAGGTCCCAGCTGGCGCCGCGCGCCGTAACCCACCCAACAAGCGCCACTTGCTCCAATAACGTGCTCCTTGACACTTTTGTTTATTTTATGGGGATCACCTAAAGTTCTGAGGTTGATTGGACGAACGAAGTAAGTCTTTTAACTTAATTAAATCGAAAAAAATGTCTGCTAGTGTCAGTGTGACAACTTGAAAAAGCTCTAGAATATTACGACCGAATTTGGCAAAAAAAGATTTTTTTAATCTTCTCGTGTGGGAAAATCGGTGTGAAAATTTATCTTCGTCAATGGAAGTGATTTCTGAAATACTTGTTAAATGGGTTCTTCTCGATCAGATCTACTTGAAATTGAATCAAAACTACCCAGTTTTAACATACCTGTTGCAGCAAACCTGCATACTCATTCCCCCGTTCCATAAGAAAAAATAATGGAGCTAAAACATGTAAAATCTATTCAATAAAGACATGTTATGTTGGATTGAAATATGTTCTTTTCCATTTGAAATTCGCTGAGTATGCAGGTCTGCTGCAACGGGAGTATTTTTAATAATTCTTTCAGAAAATATATACCAGTTATGCCAACGACCAATGACTACATTTTCTCGCTTTACCACTATGTGAAGAGCCTTATTTATTATTTGGCAGGGGTCTTGAATGAATTATTGAATTTCCTGTTCTTGGCCGCCAAAAGTTTAGCGTATCCGCAATTTTGGACATTTGCATGCAGTCGGTTCCTGGTGTTCGACACCTCGTTGCTTTCCGTTCATTGTTCCTCTCTCCTTGCACCAATCACTTGTCAACAGACCTTGAATATCAAATCGTGAGATAAATCTTTCATGCAACTGTATATCCGAGGAACCGTTAATCCCCTCGGTAGATTTTATCGTTGTTTGTTGTAGCTATTTATTTAGGTGGATATTAGTATTTTGTGAGATGTCAACCATAGAGTGAAATTATAAGTATAAATATAAAGTCCTAGAACCGTAAATATTGTTTTCATAGAGCTGTAAATAGATCAAAAGAAACAAACCGAATAACCAATAAAAAGTACACAATATGTAGTTAAGTGAATTGTCTCAAGACAAGTATAATCAAGCAATGAGTTAAAAACTGCATTAAGGAACATTACGTCTGGAATGACCTGAAACAAAATGAAACAGCTCAGAGAAATTAAAATCTCCTTCTCAAGGGATTGTGCTGAAAATAATTTTACAAATTATAGCGCCTAATTGCTGACCTCTGAAGACAATAATCCACAATGAATAAATTGATAATCAATATTGGACCCAATCTCAAGTGTATTAAGCTAACTTCTAGAGTGAAGTAATTTTTTCTAGCTGAACACCTCCAACCTACAGATGGAGTGAATCTGAGAGGCCGCAGGTGCTCCAGTGGGATACAGGTGCCAGAATCACCTGCCTATCACTATCGCTGTGCCATCTCCCCCCAGCTTTGCCTGCATTTGATTGTAAATGCACTGATGCTAGAATTCGAGGTACTTACCTCACTGGTCCAATTAAGGGCGAGCTATGTACTCGCCGTGGTATTTTAACTATGTCCGGTAGGTAGTTTTGCATTTTGTGACCGAGTTATAAAAGGCATTTCCTGTTTCCAATGGCAATTGGTTGCATCTTGAGTTTTTTCGAGCAGCTGGCAAAACACATGAAACAGGTGGACATTTTAAATTGTTGCAAATGTGTAAATGGGTAAATTTATTCAAACGAGGTATTTTGATATAAAATCTGATAGTTTTACTCGACAGAATAAAGCCTTAAGACCTATTTTGGCTCAAGAAAGTATTTTCAGATGATAGACACACATAACAAGTAAACTAAAGGGAAAGAAGGATATTAACAAAAAATGTTCAATGGCCGTAAGCTTACATTTAAGAAAATAGTATGAATTCAACACAAATAAACGGTATCAGGAAACTGACACACACTTTCTCCCTTAAAGTCATTTAAAACCAGAAAACTTATATAATGAAATAAAACTAATTAACAATTGATCATCTCGCTAATAATACATACCAATTTTTATCAAAATCGGTTAGTAATTAACGGAGATATCGTTTCTTTTTATATTTGGCATAAGAATAACATTGGACAACGTACTGGGTGAATGCAATCAATTTGCCGATTATAACACTGACTACATCCCCCTGTCTAGTGATGGACAAGGTGGTGCTAAAGAAAAGGCAACCGAAAATAGAAATAAAAGCTGGATTGAAAATCTACTTACGATTAGCTTAATACATAATAATTTGTAGGGCATAGATCTACATTATCTTTATTTGCTACAATAACACGTTCCATGAGGTCGGTTAAAAGCCACATCAGCATATTAATCAACCGGATTTATATAAGTTACTTTTATTCTTGTTCTATTAAGCTTAAATTTCAGATACCTTGTAGCGTGACTGTTACTGTTACATTTGTTCAGTTGATATTATTCGTTTATTGCTCAGTTGTTGTTGTTTTTGATTGTGTTTCAATATTGCTTTTAGAATTGTATCTTAATAATGCACTATGCTACCAACTATGTCCTCAATCATGATGCATGTATCTTTTATTAATCAATTGTCACAATCTCTGTAATGCCACTCTTGTAAAAATGGTGTATCAGTATATAAATAAATACAGTAAATAAATAAATGAGGTAAATCAATATATATATATAAAAGAAGAGTTGTGTGTTGGTATATTTCGGGCTACAGCCAAAACTACATGTCGTAGATACTTAATCTTGGTGTCAAATGAAAGCTTAGAATCTCATGATGTGCACTATGATGATTTGGTTTTGATATCTTTAAGGACTTAGGCACAGGATTGACGGAAAGGGATCCATGTCAAGGATTTTGGAAGTTCTTTAAATAGTTGCTATGGTTACCATCAGAAATAGCTACTATGGTTACTATCAGAATACAAAACTAAGTTTAAAGCAAGAATTCGACAAGCAATAAAATAATCCCCCGGGCAAAGCCGGGGGTATCAGCTAGTATTCATAAAAATATGAAAGATTTTTCATTTTCATCACAAACCTGTATAAGGAATTTAAACGAATTATACCTTACCAAACGGGTATTAACTAAAGATTTCAAGAGTTCAAACAAGGACAAAAATTTTAAAACACATTATTTACTGTTTAACCAAACACATCTAGCAGAATTATTTTTCTCATTCACCTTCCTCTTAAGAAATTCTAAAGTTTGTTCAATATGTTTTGTATTGAGTTTTTTTTAATTCATGTAATAGTAGAAATATTTATAGTTTGCTCCAGATCTATAAAATATCCTGCTTCTATTACTTCGACGAACTGCTCTAGAGTCCCCCTGCTCCGTGACAAGCACTGTGCTTCATTACTTTCCCGTGTTGTCCCATAAAGCTGGGAATCGCTTTCGCTTTGATTGGCCATAATCGGCAATCGCAAAGTACAAAAGGCACTCAGTTCCCGACCCCATAACAATCTCATATCCTCCACCAAACGCCCACCATTACCGCGGGCCGATAATTCCGTAATTCGAGAAAACGAAGAAGACCGTAATCACCGTATTACAGACTCGCCGAAAACTGCAGTTTAATTTAAAGGATCGTCGATGCAGTTTAGGATAAGTGAGGCCTCCGGTAAGGCACCTATTACTTTCCGGGAAGAAGGCGATTATTTAGAGATTCTCACAGAGGACGGGTGGACGCGGGACGGTAGCCGTTCAGTTCCCATAACGTAGGAGCTGCGTGCTATATGATTAGCGGTCATGGTCGCTGGCTGCGAAGGCCTTGGCAGCGACTAGCGACTGTGGCGTGCAGCGTCTTGTCAAGATTGGGAGGTCCACCACCGCGAGCGAGGGGGTGTCGACCGTGCTGCGGTGTGTGCAGGGGCCTTGGCAGCGACTAGCGACTGTGGCGTGCAGCGTCTTGTCAAGATCGGGAGGTCCAACACCGCGAGCGAGGGGGTGTCGACCGTGCTGCGGTGTGTGCAGGGGCCTTGGCAGCGACTAGCGACTGTGGCGTGCAGCGTCTTGTCAAGATCGGGAGGTCCACCACCGCGAGCGAGGGGGTGTCGACCGTGCTGCGGTGTGTGCAGGGGCCTTGGCAGCGTCTAGCGACTGTGGCGTGCAGCGTCTTGTCAAGATCGGGAGGTCCCCCACCGCGAGCGAGGGTGTGTCGACCGTGCTGCGGTGTGTGCAGGGGCCTTGGCAGCGACTAGCGACTGTGGCGTGCAGCGTCTTGTCAAGATCGGGAGGTCCACCACCGCGAGCGAGGGGGTGTCGACCGTGCTGCGGTGTGTGCAGGGGCCTTGGCAGCGACTAGCGACTGTGGCGTGCAGCGTCTTGTCAAGATCGGGAGGTCCAACACCGCGAGCGAGGGGGAGTCGACCGTGCTGCGGTGTGTGCAGGGGCCTTGGCAGCGACTAGCGACTGTGGCGTGTAGCGTCTTGTCAAGATCGGGAGGTCCAACACAGCGAGCGAGGGGGTGTCGACCGTGCTGCGGTGTGTGCAGGGGCCTTGGCAGCGACTAGCGACTGTGGCGTGCAGCGTCTTGTCAAGATCGGGAGGTCCAACACCGCGAGCGAGGGGGAGTCGACCGTGCTGCGGTGTGTGCAGGGGCCTTGGCAGCGACTAGCGACTGTGGCGTGCAGCGTCTTGTCAAGATCGGGAGGTCCAACACCGCGAGCGAGGGGGAGTCGACCGTGCTGCGGTGTGTGCAGGGGCCTTGGCAGCGACTAGCGACTGTGGCGTGCAGCGTCTTGTCAAGATCGGGAGGTCCAACACCGCGAGCGAGGGGGAGTCGACCGTGCTGCGGTGTGTGCAGGGGCCTTGGCAGCGACTAGCGACTGTGGCGTGCAGCGTCTTGTCAAGATCGGGAGGTCCAACACCGCGAGCGAGGGGGAGTCGACCGTGCTGCGGTGTGTGCAGGGGCCTTGGCAGCGACTAGCGACTGTGGCGTGCAGCGTCTTGTCAAGATCGGGAGGTCCCACACCGCGAGCGAGGGGGTTTCGACCGTCCTGCGGTGTGTGCAGGGGCCTTGGCAGCGACTAGCGACTGTGGCGTGCAGCGTCTTGTCAAGATCGGGAGGTCCCACACCGCGAGCGAGGGGGTTTCGACCGTCCTGCGGTGTGTGCAGGGGCCTTGGCAGCGACTAGCGACTGTGGCGTGCAGCGTCTTGTCAAGATTGGGAGGTCCAACACCGCGAGCGAGGGGGAGTCGACCGTGCTGCGGTGTGTGCAGGGGCCTTGGCAGCGACTAGCGACTGTGGCGTGCAGCGTCTTGTCAAGATCGGGAGGTCCAACACCGCGAGCGAGGGGGTGTCGACCGGGCTGCGGTGTGTGCCTTCATAGGTAATAGGTGCACGGTAGTCGGGACAGTGCTGAAAAATATTAATCAAGCAATGAAAACATATTAAAATCACTCAACAAAAGAAAAAAAGAAAGCAACTTTAAACAGTTCAATGCCACAATTTATTATATTATTCAAGTAAACGTAAACTAAACTAAAGCAATTTCAAATATTTTGGCCTCGACGTTCCTCAGACAAAGCTTTTGCGCTTTTAAAACGGTCTTTCAGAGATGGAAAATATTAAGAATGTTACAGTGAAGATTTAAAAATCACAAGAACGAAATACGGTCAGATTTTGCCAAAGTAATCTGTATATGAAACCCATATTACCCGGAACTTTTGAGAAAACCGTGAGTCCGTCACCTATCAACCCCGTTCTTGAGAGAAAGGTCTTGGAGAGAACAATCCAAGAAAGTAATAGGTTTTGATAATGATTACCGTAAGGGCACAATTATAAAGAAAAGGGGCTAAAACAGCCGATACACTTGTATTTATTTAAAACTATTTGTTTACCTAACAGCTGCTGAGCCAAGGCGACACTAAATAAACGTTTTTTATTGTCGCCTTGGCTGAGCGCGTGTGTACTAGTTCCTTTAATGCTCTTATGACATTAAACACATGCTACAAACTTTGCGTGCTTATTGCAAAACACGTGCATGGAACACGAGTACTTGACGCATTGTATCTTGATACTTGGGAACCCTTTACACCTGAAGCAGTTGGAGTGGAGTGAAATTCATCAGGACACCACAGCTGATACGATAAGTTGTACTAGCCTGACGGATGAGCATTTTCCAAGAGCTGTCAATCTGTATCTTATACTCAATTCCAGATTCAGCTTCAGTTCATATTTCAGTATGGAATTTTCACAAGCCATGTGTTTCAAACAGCAATTTAGGTTGCACTACCCATATGAAATAATAATCAGATGATGTTTTTACCATCTCATGATAAGGATTTAGTAAATAAATACACTCAGCAAAGGTAATAGAATTGCTATCTCCCATAAGGCCTCTGTACTTAAAGGTGAACGTGGAGAATTGAGTATTTACTCAGTTCCACGTTCACCTTTCAGTACGGTTCATATGGGAGATAGCTATTCTATTACCTTTGCTAGGTATATTTGTTTACAAATATCCATATCAAAATGTTTTAAATCATCAACATATTGTAACATAATTTGGCTAATACTTAAAATGCCATTTGAAATTCACAGCTTATGGAAATTCCATACTGAAAGGTGAATGTGGAACTGAGTATAGTTGCCTTTGTAAACAAGTTACAGTTGATGTTTACAGAACTTTTTTTTTGCATAGTTTGTTGTCCAAAATCACTGAAAATAAACAATCTCTGAAACTTCTTTTTGAGAAGCTATTCAGGCTTTTTGTTCACAACAATGATCAAGTAATGTATATATAAAAATAAATTCAGACGTACTAGAGGACCTGTACGGTGCTCTACAGCCTTAAATTTTGGTGCCGTAATAAGAAACTATTTGAATGTGTCATTGAAAAATGCGATAGTCTTGATACCTTCACACTACGCATACAATTGAACCAACTAATAAAAGTTATGATTTTTTTTGTTCAAAAGTAGTTAATTATGTGAATAAAACTCTCAGGAAATCCAAATTTATCATTAAATGTCGGTTTATGGTATAAATTGGCCACAGATACCGAAATATAGACTTAAGTGTTCCATCCTGTTCTCGACATACTCCAATCTTTACGGGTAGCTCAATTGGAAGTTACTAATCACTGGATATTCAAAGGACAAATCATGTAACAAATGTGGTTAAACGCAATGTTATTACTGAAGACATTAATCATCAATTGAAGGGAAATTAAAAAAAAAACATTTATTTTGGTTGAAGAATAAACACATACAGTACAAGAATAATATCACAGAACTGGAAATATAAATATATAAATCTTTAATTAAGGCACAATCCGTAAAAATTAAAATTGATTTTGTTTGGAGGTTTGCCGTTCACACAGTTTTCGTTGGAGCTAAAAAATAATTGCTGAAAATGAAAGCCTGAGTGTTCTCACATCAAAACAGTTGAAATTGAAAACTATGGAGCTATAGATCTTTTTTAAAGAAACCTCTTGGAAAAATTACAATTTGTTATTTGTCCTCAAAACATGTTCGCTCGAAACTTATCCTATTTCAATAATCAATAGGTTAAATTAAATCAGGTATTTCACTTAAGGTCCAAAATACACCGAATGATGAGAACTGAAGATATAGATCAGAGAGTTGATTTTTGAAAAATAAAACCTGTGTTGGTTTGAAGTTTATAACTCGCCTAAAACTGGTTAGATTTAAATTACCAATAGCTTAAGTGAAAGCCTGTAATTCAAGACCAAAACCTAAAGAAGCCCAAATAAAACTGAAGCAAAAACGGCATGGCAGGTAAATCATGAAAAATGTTTGGAGGTCTCATCATATTATATTAGTCAGAACTATATGAAGTACAGCTCAAATGAAAGCCTATAATTAACTCAGTGTTCTCCTACTAAACACTTTTAATAATTTTAATAATATTGGAGCTATGTTTTGGAGCTTTTAACTAACACAAATCTAGAAAAAATTAAAGTTTATGCTGGTTGTCCCCATTGCCTTTGCTTGAACTCGTCCGATTTATATAATTAATAGCTCAAATAAAAGCCGGTGCTCTGATTGGTTGAAATAATTAGAACTGGAGATAAGGATCTTTAACTGAAGCAAAATACAAGAAAAATTCCGATTGATGTTTTAGGAGGTCCAAAACTTCCTTTTAAATCGACAATTTAATCTGAAATTATGTAATTCCATTAGTATTTTAAGTCCAAGCATTATACAAACCGTATGTATTTGAAAAAAACATTGTTAAGACAGAGCTACAAACTTGTCTCCTTTAAGAGAAACATGGGGATGAATTTTCGTTTCAATATAAGTCTAGTAATTCGGTGGATAAATGCATGCTGATTCATAATGGCAAATCTATGCGCACATACGCATAGTTTAAGACGTCAATTGTAAAAATCGGTTGGGTAGAAGAATCAAACGGACTCAAGAAGAAAAAACTATATTTTTTAATATAAATTTTCAGAATACAGTTTATAAGCCCCTTGGACAATAATTGCCTTTTTTTATTATTTTTGCTTGCTATTATTTATCAGTACATTCACCTTTGTCAATGCTCGAGGAAACTCGTAACCGTTGCACAGTAATAAAATAACGCTTTACTGCTTTAGTGTGCATAATTAACGGGCTTACAACTAATTTAAGACGCAATAAATTGTTATTCAGCTTTAACACGTACAGTTACGATTCTCCTACAGTAATTACATGCATTTGCTCGGGAATAACTGTTGATAAACGATAAGCAAAGAGGAAGGAATATAAAATGTAGAATTAACCTAATAGCGCCATCTGTTGTCTGGACAACAGGACTTTATTTCTTATAACGTTTCTACGATTTAAATTAATTAATTGTTCCGGTAAATTCCATTTAAAACTTATTTAGGTCGTTTTATTTCAGCCCGGCAGGCATTACGATGATACAGTTATTCAAGTTAACACATTTCTTTTAGAATTTCCATATAGTTGACAACATTTTAATTAATTACAACTGCCTGTTGTCCTACATTTCTCTATAAAGATTTATCTATGTAAGTTGACCTATTAAAACAACAAGTCGTTTGAGTTATGATAAAATTAAGATAAAAGACATAACCTAATTATTTCCTACTATTCGAATATAGAAAACGGAATTTTGTATAGGCCTGCTCTGAAGCTTATAATTAAACATTATTCAACGTTACTTTTTATGTTCAAAAATATTTATGATATACAGGGTGTTTTTTTTAAACGCAACCCATTTTTAAGATTGAATAATTCACATATAAATATGAAATAAGTGTTGTTTTATGGTTCTTTACGTTTTGTACACTCTATTATTTTAATTTGATCACATGTAGTTCACTTTATGTGCTCAAAAAATCCGCCAGTGGCATTTGTATCAAGTTATGCTCTCTCTATCAAATTCCCGAACACGTGTTGCTAGGCACCTCTTTGCATTACATTTGTTTTGTTTGTTTTGGGGTACTGAATATGCTGTGACTTGTTTTTTAGGCCTTACTTTGAATGTGTCCCCAAAGAAAATAAAAATATAGTGGCGTCAAACCAGGGATATTGGGGGGAAATAATCCTTCACCGATAAAATCAAGTTTTGGGTTGCGTTTTTAATGTGTGTGTGTCTTTAAGCACGATAACTCGCGTAAAAATGGTCTGATCTGAATGAAATTTGCCACAGACATGTTAAGGAGTATTATCCTACGAAAAAAATTCACGATATATTCAGCACCTCAAAACAAACATAACAAATTTCATGCAAGAAATTCAAAGAGGTACCTTGCAACACATGTTCGGCAATTTGATGGAGTGAGCATAACTTTATACAAATGCCAATGACGGACTGTTTGAGCACATAATGTAACTGAAATGAGATCATATTGGTTGTATAAAAGTAAAGATCAATAAAACAATCCTCATTACATATTCATGTGTGCATTATTCAATCTTAAAAATGGGTTGCGTTTTAAAAAAAACACCCTGTATAACATATCAAAACTACTTCCTCAAATTTAAATATTAGTTCTTATATTCCACTCTACTATAATTTTGTTCATTTTATTGTTTGAATTGATGAACTGTGTGACGTTTTAAAATTCTTTTGAGGATCACCTCCGGGGGTTTAAAAAAACCTTTACTTAATGATGTATATTTATTTTGTAAATTAACCGTAATCATTTTTTTCCGCGACAACTTAGTTTTTCTTGGGAAATTGTCACCACCACATTTAAAATTGCCAATCTGTAGATTCTAGTTAGGAAACCGCATTGCGCAATGATTTTAGATTGGTAATATCTTCCTGTTAGACGCGTCGTCGCTCGGCGCAATCGTGGAGCCATTCGACGCAAACGCCCGCCCGATTATTAGACCGTCAAAATCCAACGGAGCTCCGATAACGAACGTTGCGAAAGCAACTCGGTAGAAAGTTCACCAGAGAACGCGAAGATGAGACCTGCAGCCGCGTTACATAAGGATTAATTAGTGGATATGGTAACGAGTAACGAGTGCAGAAGTGGGCAATGACGGTTCTGGGGCAAGCAACAGGTTTGGGACTCACTGAGTAAAGTCGTGTAGGGACAAATAGTTGATTTATTGTTTTGTATTCGGTATTCTTTTTTGCTTTATTCATATTTCTCACTTCTAGTCGTGACGAAATTTACAAATATTTATTGCAGATTGGAATAGGCTCCAAGTCAGGATGTTTTACTGAATAGGTAACAGATATTTATTTATATCAAAATTTATACAAATAAATATTTTAGATAATTTACGATGCACTACGTTTGATCTACATGAATAATATAGACTGTTAATTTATCAAAGTATCCGTAAGTTCAGATACGTTAATTGTTTATTCATAAATTTTCAATATTAAGGATACCTTGTGACGCTTTTGCCCATCATTAAATCCCCAAGCGACTATAAGAATTCCTTTATTCTTCTGCGTTGTTGAAAAATATGGTTATAATTATAAAAATTAGCGTTATAGTAGCTCTAGTATAGCATAACATTGTTAAATTCTTACAAATCATTTGACCGATTTAGGAAGTAAAACATATATATATAGCAACGAGATAAAAAGGACGCAAGGTTTTATTTCATATTATTATCTATCTTGTGAACACGTAATGTAATGTTTCACACATGCAGTATACAAAATTCCTGTCCCTAAAACAGTCTACCCACCGAATGAATACCAAGATCGGGTATCTGATGAACCTCGTTAAAAATTTCATCTGTCGCCTTCTTACATTTCGAACAGCCTTCTATAATTGCCACCGCCAGATATCCAGTCCTGCAGCCCCGCGTCTGTCGCCCCGTCATAACACATCCCCGAGCTTCTTTACCTCCAGATGGTCCGGGTATTTTCGTCTTGCTAAAACAGCCCCCGTCTGTAGCGCGATCCGCGGTGTTTTGTTTGACGCCGTCATTCCATGTCCTTCGTCCTGCCGCTGCCGGGGAAGACGGACGAGGTGTTAGAGACGATTAAGCGGGGGACTGTTAAAAATGTCCAGGAAAACACTGAGTTAAAAATACGATTTCAGGGTTTGAGGTTTCGCGTGAAGAATTAAATTTAAGAAGTTAGTAACCGGGTTTTTGCCATGTTGGTTTTTTTTTGTTTTATGAATCAAAATTTGGTCCTTCAACTTTTTAAAGTTTTACCAAATCAAAATCTGTGTATATTAAAAGTACTGTACCGTTACCTACGTAAATAAAAACTGTCTGTTAATTTCTCCAAATCCGTATGTCCATATACGTTTACGATTCAATTTATACATCCATATTAAATATTAAGGAGCCCTTTTGACATTGTTACCCATTATTAAATCCCCAGTTTTAATTAGAAAATAAAGTTTACCACGGTTCTAATTGGATCGCTACTCACAGCGCGAGAGCCACATTTATTTTCACGCCAGGATTACTCTTGACGTTAATTCCGGTTTTCACCGATCGTTAGCTCCTGCCCGTGCGATCGCACCTGTACCAATAAAAATTAAAACCACAAAAGTTTCATCGCCAGGATAGCGATAAAATTGTAAATTCAAAATAGACACAGCTGAGCCTGTGGCCGTTTTTTTGGAGGGAAGCGCAGCACCTGGGGCAGGTGAGGCATCCTTCACTGCTGATAACAACTGATAAGGCTACAGATAAGAATGACCTTGACCGCTGACCGGGTAACGGATCATGTTGTCCTGTCTGGGGCAATTTATGAGTAGAAACATAGATCAACCGTTGACCGGCAGATATAGGGCAGTTAGATGTTAATCAGACCCTTCTGAGTTTTGTCAGAATACATAATTTACGATGTTCCAGTTGAGCTAAACAGCTCAACTATTGTTTTATTTAATTACATTATATTATTACATTAATGGCGACCTAACCAGGTAGGTATTTTAAGCAAAGTATGAATGACCGGTGAGTGAAAGATGACTGTGGCGCGATCTTGTAGTCTTGTTACTGACTAAGGTCGACATGTTCTTTAGACAGGACTGCTAATTAATAGTCCAACAGCCAATGATAACTAATATAATATAAGTAACATTATAATTGATAATATAATTTATATTATATAAATTACAGATTTAGTTTTCCACCATCATTAGAAGCAACTAGATGAGGCTTTTTGTTTCAATGGTCTACAACTCTGCGTCCTCTTCACTTCTTATCCATCTGTCGTCGTATGAAGTCTTGTGGAGATAAATTAATTTGAGGCAAGAGGTCCTTTTGGAGCAATGTAACAATTATTTTACATCAGTTTTAATATAGGAGAGCATGTTAGTTTACTACATTTAGAAAGTGGATTACACTAAACAAAAGTACTCCTAAAACCTATGCAAAGACTATTAACATTATTTGCTGATTTGAACTCTGCTGTTGTAATCGACAGTGTCGCCGTCGGCGCCGGCGGACTACAAGTTTTATACGATCGGCGCATACATTTCCAAGATATACCTTTGATTGTCCAATTTAATTTGAAAAACATATTTTGAACAAAAAATTGTGGATGCTCTCTCTTTTATAAACTTGTGCTTGTATGAGCAAACTCAGAAACTTCAAATCATTTGAAACCACAAGCACTAGTTGTGACCCACAATTGAAAGGTTGCCGACAACCCTGGACCAAAACTGTTTGTATCTGGAGCGGTAGTAATTACTTGTATATCGGAGGTGCGAATGAATGACGACCGCAGTAAACAAACAGCAGAGGAATGTTTTATTCTGGGAGAGATTCTTGGACGAACAAGCAAACACTCTCGAGCCACCCGAAGGCTTTGATCCGGCGTCTTGTGGCTGTTACTTCTCCCGGCCAGAGGTTTAATGTCGTGATTTATCTGTTATTAAGTGGTAGGTTTAGTGGTGAAACTCTGGAGTTACCGGTATACCAATATTTGAGTTTTGCTCTAGCTATTGCAGTAAGTTATTGTTACTTTCTTCAGATAAAATTGGAGATCTCTAGACGATTTTTCATATTAGCAACGTTTGGGTTTTAGTCAAATAGAGTATGTAAACTCTATAATAAATATGTATTGTTTAAGTTTTATTATGATTAATCAATACTTTGTAGCTCGCATGATGGGATTACACAGATATTATGGGTGTAACAAATCTTATTTGGAGTCTTCGTTTAAAATACTCTAATAAATTAAAATTGAAATGATGATAAAAAAAATTACAATATATATCTCTTTTTACAAGATTGTTTCAAACCATTGTTAAAAATCGGAACCTCATTTACGACAGTGAGTTATGCAATCTAACGAGTTTAAATTAATACAGAGTCGTTAAAGGCATTGGACTGAAATTCCTGAGGACCAATACTCAACGCTACAAGACGTTTCAGGAGTTGTCATCTCTTCCCGGAAAATTCTTTGAAAATATTTTTAAAAATCTCAATCTCCAAATTACCCATGAAATAAGTCTTCACTCGAAGGGTGTCTTTCTAGGGAACCGCTTATGTGTATTATGTTTGTGGTAAATGAGAAGAGGTCAACAATGAAAGCCCTATGGAAGACCTAAATAGAAGAAAAGTCGCAAGATTAGCCCATTTGTTTCTTCAACCATTTGCTGTAAGGACCCAAACGACTGTGACATGTTCCCATGTTATGTAACTCGGATACATAACCGGCAACACAGACGGCTCCCATGGTCATCATACAGAGGTCATACGGCGCACAATAGAATTGATACTTGCAACACTGACTGCTGTGCTGGGACCGAGCAGTGGTCAAGCTGATCTCGAGATTGTAAATTGTGCATTACGCCAATCTATGCATGTTCTTATAAATTTGAGCTTTGAGATTTGCTGGATTTATATTCAAAATAATAGTTGAAATGCCTTGAACATAACTTTTTTCTTAGAAGACTTCCACTCTGGAAAATATTATAAAAACACTTTAAATATATTCTCATAAATAATTTGTGGGTATGAGCTATTGTTATTAGATTTCTTTTAATTGTGATAAACCTACCATGTGCCTCTTTTCAGATAATTGCTGACAGGATTCACTGAATATAATTTCACAAAATCAAAAATTTACTGTAAATCAAAAGATTCAGAGTATTAGTCCAGAGGTGAAGAAAATCAAATGAGAATTCTTTTTCCGCTACACTACTGTAATAAAATCAATTGATTGTTTTTGTTATTCGTTTATCACGTGCAAAAATTCATCATTACAGTCGGAAGAACAATGTTTTCTATGCAAAAGTAATTTTTACTATCTTTTTTGGAATTTTCCGACATAAATAGATACTATTTAATAATGATTCATCAGATGTGTAGTGAAAAGTATCGTTCAAAACACGAGTGAAAGGGTTTTACATATTATCGACCATAAAGAGTGTTCGATAAATCTCTTACTTCAAACTTATAAGTTATTGATTATGTAATGATCCACTTTTCATTATGAAGTATACTATTTCGTGGTTTACAAACCCATACAAATGACGCATTAAACAATAATTTTAATTACTATTATACACAATTTTCAAGATTCCAAAACCAATTTTATTGATTAAAAATGGACAAAACATAAAAATAAGTTCTCAGCTAAAATTACCACCCATTATACACAACAGTTTAAACAACGTAATACATAACAATCAAGAAGGTCGAACCGGTGAGAAAGTATAGATTAGTCCCAAGAAGGGCAAAGGGCTTCAAAAATTGCCCCCGAAATAGCCCGAGGATAATTCTAGCCAACAGACCCTCTGAACCTTACAGTCTATTAATTACACGCCGTAATAACAGTCGCAGGCGGTGGAGTTCAATTATAGATTATTACCGCCCGGCACATCCTCGACCCATTCAGACCTGACCAACGCAATGATAAATGCGCCGGAGACGCACCGCGCCGTATCCTGTTTCAACCCCTTCCAATTAAGTGAATAAGGGAGGCATCGAAAAACGTCTTAACGGCGCTGCGCTGGGGAGCAGGAGCAGCAGTGTATGACTGGAACGTCCCCCATGTGTGACGGCCATTGTCTGGGAGCGTCGGTCTTATGTGACTTGACGTCTTCACGTCGCGGCGTCACGCTGTGCGCTGTGCGCTGTGCGCCGTGCGTCGCGTTACAAGTGCTCGCGTTAGAGGTCCAATTGTTTTGTATTATTTTATGTTTTACATGGTAATATTGCATACCACTTCAGACCGAGTGTGAAAAAGTAACATATTTAACGATTGGTTGCCAATACAGTAGAGTCCCGCTATTCAGACAGCGACAGGCGATGTAATTATCCCATAGAAACAGATCTTTCAAAATGTACCTCGTAACATAATTTAAATATCGATTGCACTAAAATGAACTTATATGGTTTGGTGAGCGTAAGGAAAGAGAGTTGGGCATGTCATATTTTACAGGATTTCATTATAACTGGAAAGATTCAATTATGAAAAAATTTGGTTCATGGCGGGAGAAAAGTGGTACGACTTTTGCCACGAAAATGTTAACTATTTAGTGCCTCAAATCAAGGGTCGTCATCAGGGACCCTTGTATATTGAATCTTTTCTCAATAATAACAATTTGATGTACCTATTACTCATTCACCATCAGATGTTCTTCTTTGAAGTCATCTGAAGACTAATTAGTCAAATTATACAAGGTTTAATTGTAAACGCAAAACCCGCTCCGCCCATTTCAGTAATAAAGGCTCTTGAAAAAAATGTTAAATGCTGTTCGCAGGAATTTCCAAACCCAAACAGGCTTAGGCCTATTTGCAGGCGAGCTAAATCTACTGCGTAACTCAACATCGTCTCGAGCTTCATGCAATCAAGATTCATGGATCAATACTACTTTTATACTTTCAAATTTTATATTTGAAAAAAGTTGGATTTGCCTCAATAAAGCTAGAGACTGCATCCACCAACCTTCCTCCTTTGTCTATTCGAAAGATTTTGACAACCCGTTTTCATAAACCTAATTCCTAAAAGTATCCTTAATAACAATGCATTTAAGTAACTAGGGTTACCACAAGGAAATTCAATATTTTTAAAAGTTTGACGCCCACTTTTCAGAATAAAAAAATTGTGCCGGGATTGCCACCTCAGTTTCAACATTGCCGAAGGTGAAGGACTCGCAAGACCATCGTCCTGACAAAGCTTCGCCTGGACTTACCGAAGGAGCAAATAACTCAAGGTAAAACATTGTATAAGAAACCGCCGGGTAAATATCTGACTGAGTAACTGGAGACAGTTTTTTCGGAGACGGTTAAGCCAAAGTCACGCGATGGCGCGGAATCGTGGCCAAACGGGCGCGCCAGCCGCCAGCTCGGTCGGCGGGAGGGTACACCCGCTCATTTACAACTGTTACGGATGCCCTGACCGGTGGGGGGAGGGGGGAGGGGGGGCAGGAACGATCAGGAGTTGGAGAGTCCAGCGGCTAATTGGTCAGAAGAAGAGTCTGTGCGCTTCGGTCGGGTTTTGCTGCTTGGCAGGAAAGATACGAGGAAGGTTCTGGGATGACTAACGGGATACCCGGGACTTATCTTATTTTCTGTAAATTTTTCCTAAAATAACTTCATTCAGTTTTTATATCGTATTGTATTTAGTTCACACTCAAAGAAAAGGCAAAGAAGGCTGGGTTGAGTAAGAACTGAACGTGAGGTTTGTTTAGCACATCATATATGATTTCTAAAGAGGCGAAGGAGCTCAGCAGTAGCGTTCTAGCTCAAGCGTTTTGAAGATGACTTACAGATTGGTATTAGAAAAGTCCTGAGACACGAAGGTTTGTTTCAAACAAGGCCTAGGCACTATTGATGTTATGTTGAGTAGTATCATAGCCGCCTCTAACGAAGGCCGTGGCGATGGAGAACTGGCAACGCCGCGCTGGGTGCCTAGCATTTCCCGCCACTCCACTGTAGTTGCATGGGGATTAGCAAGCTTGCCCTTGTTTATACGCTTTTTTGTGCGAAAAATTCGTTTGTTATTTAATGTATGATCACTTCAGTGACAGACTGCGTTGTCGAAAACTTGTGTTGTGCCAAATTCTAAATGTCAAGCACAATTATTAATGATATAAACGTATTCACCTTCAAACGCCCTTCACAAGTTTAGTGGATAAAAAACTTAGTATTTTTGCAAATTTGCCTTATGTGGCTATAAATTTGGAAAACAAAAGATAAACCAAATCCAGATAGAAAATTCTTAACAAATAAGCCATACGGTGCACTTTATGAAACTACAGTACTTACGTTTTACGGGAGATCATAATTTATATATTAAAATTGTAGGCATTAATTAAGTTTAGGCTTGGAAACTACACCAAACATTCATATATATTAACTGTTAAATTTCAGACAGATCAGTTAGAATCAAGATTTGGTCAATACCGACAGTAAACAGGGGGAATTATAATATTTCAGCTACGAAAGTGCCACAAGTGATGGAAGCCGAGAAGAAAATACGCTAAGAAAGTGAGCTTGGTCCATTCCACTAGGCACGGGGAAATTAGGTTTTATAAAGAAGTGATTGTATCCTCTATTGATTATGGCAAAGATAGCCTTTCTTCAGGGGAGATTTTAAACCAAAGTTTAGCTATTCTTGAGGATACATTATAT
This sequence comes from Flexamia atlantica, assembly GCA_035578135.1. Classification (NCBI taxonomy): domain Eukaryota; kingdom Metazoa; phylum Arthropoda; class Insecta; order Hemiptera; family Cicadellidae; genus Flexamia; species Flexamia atlantica. Next base: position 18,696,779 of record JAQJVK010000012.1, on the reverse strand, counting down.
ATGATATTCTAGAAAAGAGTTTGTTGAGAAATCCAGTTTGATGAATCAGGTTTAATTTATGCTCGTGGGTATATTGCATTTAAGCATTGTCGAAAAAAAATTCGAAGAAAGCTTAAACTTACTAAGAAAAGTGAAAATCCCAATGAAATGTATTTCTATGAAATTAACAGGGGCAGTCTTTCAGTACCTTCTGATTTTTTTCAATGTGTAAACATGTTGGGATTGTCCAGATTTTAGTTTCGCAAGAATATGAAAATTTTTTTTAATGCTGCAGTCGAAAAAAATTCCAGAAATTAAGCTTATTAATGATTTCTTCTGATGTTGTACATACAAAAAGTCTAGGGAACTTGTGTTTGTGGAATAAAAGTTAAGGATGTGGTTTCGAATATTGTCCTTACAATGGCATACATTTTATTAAACAATTGACTCAATAGTAAGAAACGAGAAAATGAGCTTTCAAAATAATCGTGGAAATATTGTCATTCCTACTTAGATTTAATATAGTTTGTTTCACTGACTTTACTAACGAAATTTGTTTCTTATGAAATGTTATTTGGTCTTTGTACTAAATGGTTTAAAGGAATTTTAAAATGTGTTAATATTGATTCCCTTGCTTCCATCTTTAGAAAATCAAATAAAATGTGCACTGTAAAATAACTAATTAAGTATTTAATCGCTTTAACAAATCGAAAACCTTGAGGTTGTTAGCATTACGGCGCCCGGGGCAAGCGTAGAGTAGTCAACCACTCCAGCGGCAGCGCGGCGTTGCCACTTCGAATGCCGCGGCCTTCGTTAGAGGCGGCTATGGTAGTATAATTGTAGACTGTATTAGGATTTAAAGAACTTGATCAAGTAAATCATTTTACTCACAGTAGATATACATTTTGAAACGCAGCAAGGACCATGCCGTTATTTTGGATAATAAGCTAATATGATAAATAGTAAACGAATATAGCTCTATAGCTTTCAGAAAAAATAACCAAGGTGCTGTGGAAATAATTAACACCTTAAATGAAAACAGAAAAGAGTAGTTTTAATATTTGAATCTTCATGACATACAGTTGATGCAGATTTATTCAATATTTTTTTAACAGAGAATATTTTACACATTCTCTAAGGAAATAAAACTTTCAACTTTGGAATTGCAGTTTTACATGACCTATATCATCACCATTACGAGATCGCTTTATTTTTATTACGTTCGCGGACACATTTAGTGCTTAGAATCATGAGGTTAACATGTTCATACACGTTTTACCTCTTGGCAAACACTGCAAGATGTAGGACCACCTCTGGCGCCACGACTACAGAGCCACGATTGTGGCAGACAGAGCGCAGCGTCAGAGACTCGGTGATAACAGAGCAGCTGTAGTGATAAAGCCGGGCACGCGCCTCAGACGCTGATAACGCGGCGCGGCGCTCACAAGCTACTGATAACGGATAGGAAGCATACTGTGACAATTGTTTATGGATGTTCAGAGGGAAATAAATGGGTGTTGTACTAACTTGCGAAAACGATAAGAGAAACTATGAAGTCCTCAGTGTAATTTAAATCACCTTTATATGTTTGCCCAAGATATTTTAACTGACTTTCCGATTGTCTTATTATGCGTTCCGATTGTCTTATTATGCGTTCCGATTGTCTTATTATGCGTTGCGAGTGTCGCTTAAAATTATAATCCAACAAAAAACCTGAGCTGTGCCTTAGGCGAGCCTTATTTTTAACATTCATAAACTAATTGGCTCCTTGAAATAGTCAATGAATAAATTTAAATAAGGAAAATTTGCTATATTATAAATCAAATAAACTTGGGAAATCAAATAGCCAACTTTGGGACGAAATTAATCTTTTTTCGGTTAAATCAAATTGGGGATTTAAATCATAAGACGAAATTCCTACCAACGCTCAGGCCAAACAACTGCAAAAACAAACGCTTTCAATCAGTACATGAATGATAAATTTAGTTCGGATAACGAAATATCCATACACAAATAATTCAGTATTTCATGATCAAACTGGTCGGATATTTCTATAGAAGGATCGAACGCACAATCAGGAACTGGCGGGAGATGCAGGGGACATTTAAAGATGGCGTCCTTGATAAATCCACCTGTCCAATACACCTGCTACTGCGCCAGTTAAACCGGCATCAATTTGTTAAGAGGTCAATAAAACATCCGAGCCAGGACTTGTAGCTGCACTACAGTCTTGTCATCTCAACAAGAGGCTTGCTATGGGAACACATCGCAATTACATGATTTGTTACTGGCGATTGCCGATCGTTAGGTCTAAGCTCAAGTACTGTTGCTGACTTGTGCTAATGTATGGCCATTCATCTTACCTTACGGTCCAAGGGAATGCTGCATTGGAAATGGAGGAAGTCTGATACTTAACCGAACTTTGCTGTATAAAAATAATTTTAACTTTATGAGAAACTTTATGAGAACTTTATTCTTCTGTATTAAATGTTAGATATAATGGTGTACGTTGCCTACTTTTGATCGTATCATATTTTAGAGCTTACTGTTCAAAAAGCAAGGCCTCTATCTTTTCTGTGCCTCTATTCAAAAATCTTACGATTTTTCGAATTCCGAAACCTTAACTCAGAATAGTTGAGTAGCAAATGTAATCCAAACCAAAAGAAATCGTTATAGCCCAGTTATAGTAAACATCAGACCTTGCGCAAAATCCAGTGGGAATTTTTTTTATGACTTGTTTATGATGTTAGCACCTAGTTTGAAACCTAAATAATTTAGGTTTATTGACTGTTAACTAATAACTAAATGTTATCATTGTTTACTCTAACTACTTACCACTATGTATAGGAACTTACTTTATATCTTCCCCTGTGCCTTATGGCAGTTTTATCCAAGCAAAGTTTAACTCTGTTTTGTATGTTTTAGAAAATTTGAGACTTGAAAGAAGCAGTCTCATGCTTTCTAAAAATATAATTTCGAACCTAAACTATCTTTCACACTTCACTGTTCATGGGAACGAAAAATTACACGCTACTTGTTGTATTTTGGAATCAATCTCATCATAATTGACTAGCAACAGCAACCAACACTTAAAAATGACGATTTTTATTTTTAAGTAGCTCAGCAACGAATTTTCTTTTGGAAACTGAGTATCTCTTTAACAAAGTAAAGAGATACTCAGTTTCGATTCGAAAAACTTGACGATTAAAACCGATCGATTAACTTGTCGATTAACTTGATCTTGTGCATGGTATACTCTTTCCATGCGATTGCAATGTAGAAATTTTGTGTTTTGCGAATAGGGTGAATTAAAAAAATACTTAAAACACATTAAAGAGTTAGTGCAAATTATTATTCCAATGAACAATAGCAAGATTGGATTATAAGATGATTTTTTGCAAAAAAATATGGTTTTATCAAATTTGTAGCATTTTCTGGATTAACTGGATTACTTTAGCACTTTGGTGAACGTTAGTTTCACACGCTTCTTCAAAAGCATTTTAATTTTATCCTAGTATAGCCACAAGACTTCCTTGTAATACAGTACAGTATTGAAATGAAGCATCGCTCATTGGTTTGATATCTAATAATGAATTTACTTGATTTTATCTTGATATATAATATCAAGCCATTCAATTAAAAAAAGACGACAAACAGTACAAGACCGCCCAGAGGGAAGCGCCACGCGCGTGCGCGTTGGGCAACGTTTCGTCAGACGCACCGAGCATGCGCATAGCGGACGTCGCGAGAGCGTGTAGAGGAATTAGACCAAGCTAATCCTCCCTTTCACCACCACCCACTCCGTCTTTCACTCACGGTTAATTGATTTATGGTCAGTCATTACAGCTTCTTTGCATAAGACCAGAAAGACGAGACTTGCTATGATGTCCGGATGCGCGTGGGCGTTGCTTCATCAATTTCTGTTGGGCAATTTTTAAGAGTTAATTGACGTTCAGTTTTGATCAGTGAGAGGTTTAAATTTGGTAGCTTACGCAAACGATTCGCATGGTAATTATATATTGGAACTTTTAAACACATGAAAGATCCACCTCCTACCTCAATAACAGACTTGCAGTAAGCTGCATTCTTTTTTCAAAAACAGTTCTCTTTAATTTTTTTCGTCAACATTTCGAAGAGCTCCGTTAGGCCTACCACATAAAAGTTTGACGAACAGTTTTTATTTGAAGAGCTATTATCAAAACATATGTTTTTGATAAATCTCTCATAAGACCTAATCAGAAGAAAGAACTTCATCGCCTAATCACATTAACTCAGCCAGTCAGATGTCAGTGATTTGCCACCGGCTGTAGTCCGATCAGTAAGCATCCATTCGCATGCTCTGGCGGCCACCAGGCCATTGTCTGGACCACTCCCTGAATGGCATTACGGCCGCCGGTAGCGCTGTTTGTCTCCCTCTGATGGATCACTTGTCTGCACCCCCAGGACTGCTGGCTAGTTGGTGTTTCCTGTACTGGGCAAGAAGAAGTGAATACAGGAGTCGCCATCAAGAGTAATTGGGAAATTATACTATCGTTATGGACTGAATCACTCGTCTGAACAAATTGCATTAGGATCCTGAATACAACTCAAAATGTATGTTTTGCTATTTTCAACAAAAAGAAGAAGTATTCTGTATTGGCTATGGACCTGGAAGGGCCAGATAGAAAGATCATAGGCCTACTAAAAGGAAATTTAAATAAATTTAGGGTTCAAAAGATCTAGTTAGGAATACTGTAAGAGCTTAGACTTCAAAGTGCGTCGAATGAATTTCCATTCAAAAATCACCCTATGAGCCTGTTTTTTTAGCTGAATGTCACACTGATAAATAGTACAATGTTTAACTATTAATACTGCGTATTTATGACCGGTGTCATGAATATATTTTACCTAGAGAAAAATTTATAATAACCTATAGCAATTTGTTGATATTAATCTTAATGTTATTTTAAGTTTCAACCAATTCATTGTAAATCACTGTAAGACTTTTTGTCAAGCATTGGCGTTAAAGTGTCTCAAGGGAGCCAGGTGGGGTCCCGGATGTTGTAGGTGTTTGGAGTTTGGTCTGAGGTGTTTGGTAGCTGAGGGCCCAATATTGACCGGGGCGGGGATGTTTGATCAGCTGATCTTCAATTGTTGAGGTTGTTGGTGGCAATGCCTCCTGCAGTCTAGGTCGTCTAGGATGTATTGTTTGCAGCCGTTTAAGTGTACAATGTTGCTTCCTTTTCAAATGGCACCCACCCCCTGTGTTTTTAGGGACCGTTTTTTAGTCTAAGAATCTTTTTGCTAAACGCAACTCCCTGTGGAAATCATTATTTTATCTACGACCATTGCAGTAAGCACCAATTATGGTACTACAATAAACATTATAATGATATATATTAAAACACCAAAAACCAAGCAGTTGCATGATGACGACTTTATGATACTGAAGACACTTTAGAGTAGTGGTTCTAGACCAATGAGAGCTCGGCATTTGACGAAAGTAGTGTCATAATGACAATTACGCAATTCGCAAATCAGCTGATTGTTTCATTGCGATTCATATTTGAGTTGACTTATCCCATCAGCTGATTGTTCAACAACGTTTCATGGTTAAAGCTAAGTTTACACTAGCATCTAAAAGTTGCGTAACTTGGACACTCTAATTAACATTGTTGTTATTCATTCATTCATTCTTAATCATTCTTTTTGAGACAGGTACCTCATGGAGGACGTTACCCTGAATATGAGTGAAGGATGAGTGTGATGATCGTGATGATAGTGGAGCGATCTTGTAGCCTTGTTACTGACTAAGGTTGGCACATCCTTAGACAGGACTGTTAATTAATAGCCCAACAACCAATGGCAGTTGGCTCCAGAAACAACCTTTCAAAAAGCTACTAACTTTTCTCGGGATCGATCCGGCTACCTTCAAGTTTGTAGGCGGGCACTATAACCACTACACCAACCAGCCAATACAGGTTTACCATAAACAGGTGTGTTAACACTTGAATTGTTACAACACCTTATTTATAATTAGAGGGATGCAGTCTTGAGTGACGACAAAAATATCTGTTCCACTAATAAGGCGACCCAAATAAGTGTCGCCACTTAAAACTGCATCCCTCCAATGATAAATAATGTGTTGTAACAATTGAAGTGTTAACACAGCTGTTTTTGGTAAACCTGTATCGGCATAACAACAATGTTAATTAGAGTGTCCAAGTGACGCAAGTTTTAGATGCTAGTGTAAACTAGGCTTAAGTCTGCTTATGTGCCTAACCTCAGTTGAGTTGACCTATTCCATCATTAGTAAAAGTCATGAGTTTTGTTTAACTTCAGGGAAAATTTTGTCGTATATTGTTGGTCGTAGTTAAAGTAGTGTATGCAACGATTGTATTATGCCTTTAAGCTACTCGTGAGATATTTAGAGTGGCACGAGTGAGATGTGCCTTTAAGCCACATCTCACTCGTGGCTTAAAGGCATTCATTATACAATGGTTGCATAAACTACTATTATATCACCATTGTTAGGCTATATAAATTTTAGAAAATTTACATCTTCTTTTCTCATTTATTATTAGCAATAAAAACGCTATACAGTATTAACTATGCATTTTTTTAAACATTATGTGTGCTTTATTCATGCAGTACAAACATAGCATCTAGTACAGTATAACATGAGATAATGGTGAATGTATTATATATTTTACATTTTAGAGTAATAATATGACTGTACTTAAACGTGCGATTAGGTAACGTCGCCTTGTTTCATGCGCAAACCAAGGTGCCAACTAGATCCAGAAGAAAAATCTGACCGGCGGAAAAATTCGAACGGGAATCTGAGGCTATAAAAGTTACTCCGTCAGATGCTTTGGAAATGCGCAGTCCAATCCATCGGAAAATTAGTTTCAGTGAAAACACAGTGTGCTTAATGTTCCATGATTTATCTTCACACACATATAAGTAATCTTCTTTCCTTTCCTCTTAATCATCAACTCCCAGACGTTTCCTCTGACAAAGGTTTGGAACCTTAAGCTATTACAATTGATTTTCAGTCCTGCCGACGGATATATTGCTTATTTTTATTTTAGAAAATAGTAGTTGATAACCCCGGCTTCGCCCGGGAGATTATTTTCTTTGTGTCATTAGTCTTGTTGTTTCTTAGTGCTGCATTTTATTAGTAACCATAGTAGCTATTTCTAATGGTAACCATAGCAACTACACAAATCACTCCCAAAATCCTTGACATAGGTCCCTTTAGGACGATCCAGGCTCTAAGCCCTTAAAGATATCAAAACCAAACCACCATAGTGCATATCATGAGATTTCAAGCTTTAATTTGACACCAAGATCAAGTGTCTACGACATGTAGTTTTGGCTGCAGCCCGAAATATACCAACACACAACTCTTTTTATATACCTATTGATGATTGATTAGATGTAATGCTCGTTCCTCGCACGGTTAGATTACTGGAATATTAACAATAGTTTCCTTGGAAACCAAATAAAAGCTACCGAAAATATAAATAATTTCAAAGTCTTAAAAGGATAAGAGGGATATTAAAGTGATTTTAAGGACCCGAAAAGGCCCATCTGAAGCATCAGTTCAAGATGCAAAATTGCCCGGTGCCTTTGTGCCAAAATTAAACTTGTGCAAAATTGCAGCCCCTAGTCTGTCCGGTAGTTTTTGCGTTTAACCCTTGCAGAGTACAAACAAACAGAAACTACCTCTTTTTTATAATACTATAAGATTAGAAGGCCATCTTCGTAACCATAGTGCATTTGATACCATATTACTGTATAAGTAAAGGAAAAGTACTCAAAATTGACCCAACTAACTAATTGTTCACTATGATCCCCGGATGAAGTACTAAAAAATGTTCCTTGCCCTCATTGACAGAATTGTTGACCAGTAGTTTTCCTGGGTGCGGTTCGATGTGGGCCTATCCAGGTGGACAAATAATTTATAGCCCCATGTAATCTTACATGAAGAACCAAACTTTTTCCTCGTCCTTACCGACAGAACTAGTTGACCAGTAGTTTTCCTGCTAACGGTCCGATGAGGGCTGATGCAGGTGGACAAATAATTGATTGCCCACTGTGATCCCTACATGAAGTACCAAACTTTTTCCTCGTCCAAAACGACAGAACTGGTTGACCAGTATTTTTCCTGCTAACGGTCCGATGGGGGCCTATCCTGGTGCTATATGCAATGCGGGCGCTGCTGAGGCACGTACGTCAAAAGACAGGTGTCTCTCTGACCGTCAGCGACACCTGTCGGCGGCCAGACCGTACGCAAGGCCGTGGTCGTAGTACTACGCGGCGTCGGCGCCAAACACGGACCGGTTTTAAATCAAAATGCATAAATTGAAGGTTGATATAGTAGTTTATGCAACGATTGTATAATGAATGTTTTTAAGCCACGAGTGAGATGTAAGTTAGAACACGAGCGAAGCGAGTGTTCTAAATATCTCACGAGTGGCTTAAAGGCATAATACAATCGTTGCATACACTATTTTATCTACGACCAACAATATACGACAAAATTTTCCCCGAAGTTAAACAAAACTCATGACTTTTAACAATGATGGAATAGGTCATCTAAAATTTGAGGTTAGGCAAATAAGCAGACTGAACCATGAATCGTTGTGGAACAATCAGCTGATGGGATAAGTAAACTCAAACATGAATCGTAATGCAACAATCAGCTGATGTGCGAATTGCGTAATTGTTATTATGACACTACTTCCGTCAAATGCCGAGCTCTCATTGGTCTAGAACCAGTACTCTAAAGTGACTCCAGTACTCTAAAGTCGTCATTAGAGTACTGCTTGGTTTTTGGTGGTTTAATGTATATCATTATAATGTTTATTGTAATACCATAATTGGTGCTTATTGCAATGGTCGTAGATAAAGTTTTTTTTGGTACTGATATTTAAATTTGTTAACGGAAATGGAATGGGTGTATAACATGACGACGGCTTTGGTGTGTTTTGGAAGGATCAAGTTTCAGTACTCATTTTCCACTTTGAATCAGTCAAGGTACAGTACACAGGGAACATAATAAAAGGTGTCGACAAACCATTCAATTTAGAACTGTAACAAGTTTCAAGTGAATTATCTTGATTTTTAGTTTTAGCTCATGTCAGTGTTTTCCGTCGAAATATTCTGTATATTGTTATATGAAGCAGTCAATAACGCTTAGTCATTCTATTCTGATTTTTTTTTACTGAACTTTTTAGTTCGGTACTCCGATCTTCTTAGGTCTCACTGAATGTTTTTACAACTAGCCGTTCTTTATGCCGTTAAACTGGAAGATAACTTTGGTTTCCAGAGAAACCAAATAAAAACTACAAAAATCCCAAAAGATTGCTCACACAAAATACAAAAAAGCCTACGGGGTAAGCCCGATAATATTTCAAGAACGAAAAGTATTTGGATAAAATCAGGTAATTGTTTGATGTTGAATGACACAAATACCAACTGATGGGAGATTTCGGGCAAATATTTCCCCTTTTTAATATGTTACAACTAAAGTGAATAATCTAACTATTATTAATAATAACCAGCCATTATATTTAGCAATAATTTTTGTCAAAATAGTAAATTAGGCTTAATATATCACTCCATTATCCATAATATCAATCTGAGTCTGGTCAATTTGGATAATACATTCCTAAACTTAACAAAACCAATTCAACCTAACTTAACCTAACCTAACGTAAACCTAACCTAACTTAACCTAACCCAACATAACGTTCCGTCCAAAACACCGAAAATTGACTAACTAACCTGGGTGGCTATTATTCATAATGGCTGCTGGCTGCTGGTCAAAGCGATTAATAAACTACAGTAATATATTTCTTACATAGGCCAAAATGTGCTAGTAATTTGGCTTACGCAATTGATTTATAACTCCAGCCCGCAAAATTTGTAATTATGTATAATAGCCGGTCATTCCTACATAATGTCTGGAATATTACTTTGGCTGTGACCTGTGGATGAACATATCACACAACATCACAAACCTAAGCACCTAAGCATCAACATATCACAGAGAATATGTTTTTGCTTTGTAATTGCTCGAATAGATAGCAACATTCTTTCTCAATTGAATGTTGAGTACACATTGCTTTTGCTGTTCGAATGTACAACAGTGTTCTCTTAATACTTCAAGGTCCCTCAGCACATCTGAATGTTCAGCATTGTATTCACCAGCTTATTGCTCCTAGGTGCCCTGATATCTGATTTCCAATGTGTGCCGTCTTAAATCTGATTTTCCAATGTAGAGACCCGCACATCTGATCGCCCGAATGTGCCGTGTGATATCAGATGGCTTATAGAAAGTACCAGGGCTTGTGGGCCAGATTGTGGCAGTCAGCTGCCCGCCGTATCACAGCACAGCAGTCCGCCAGGTGCCTACACCACTGGTACTCCGGTACTCCTACACCTGCTCTGGATACCCAATCCAGAATCTCCCTCTGCTTTCTCCAATCAATAATTATTATCCTTGGTTCTTTATTTTTATTAGAGGTTACATAAAAAAATTAAGCCATTTCAAATTATTCTTTTACTAAAAATTGGCGTTTAGTTTGTACGTGCACTAGGAGCAAATAAATAAACGGTATCAGGAAACTGACACATACTTTCTCCCTTCAAGTAATTTAAAACCAGAAAACATATTTAGTGAAATAAAACAAATTAACAATTAATTATCACACAAATATATGCCAAATGTTATCAAAAACGGTTAGTAAATAACGGAGATATCGATTTTTAAATATTTGCCATGAGAATAACATTGGACAACGTACTGCGTTTACCGCCGAACTAAAATATCAATTATCTCCGCAACCAGTTGACATAAACTCATGATTCAAAATACTAGATTATTTAGTTTTTCAAGTCAAATTTAATGGTTGCAAGTATATTTTCTTTAGAGGTCACAGATTTTGTGAAATTTCAAAAATATGAATTTTTTAACACTTAAACCCCCATAGCTTCTGAACCTGAATTTTTACAGACATGCGGGTGGTGTCATTTTGTTTGTCATCTTAAGCACTAAAAACCATGAAATTTTTATCAAAATCGTTAGAGCCGTTTTTGAGAAATTTGGATTTTTGTCATTTTTTATGGGTTTTTATGGTGTAAATACCCTTAAAAATCAAAAATTCAAAAAAATGAAAAATACGCCTGGAGATACCACCGCTTTATACCTACATGCCAAATTTCATGAAAATCGGTCCACTGGTGTCGTCTCTAGCTTTGTTTACATCCACACACACACACACACATACATCCACACACACAGACAGACAGACACCACGCCAAAAACCATTTTTTTGGATTCAGGGAGCACTAAAACGAATATATCCACTACCAACTCAAATTCAAAAATTTTGACGAAAACAATACTTTCTCCATATACATTGTATAGGGGGGAGAAAGTAAATGGGCTCTGTTAGTATCAAACATTTTGGATATAGTCAAACGAATTTTGAATAGATTTTTCAGAAATTATTGGACCTCAAATCCATATATCTACAAGTTTAATTCAGTCCAGGTATGTTTTGATTTGATGGTTTTAGACTGCTCTCGCATAAAAAGCTTTAGAATTCCGGTTAAAACGTATCGGAACAAGGCCGCACTACAGTGTGGCTTTGAATGGAATAGAATATAGCAGATTTTAATTAAATTTTCTCTTTTCTGAGTTTTTTTAACGGCGCGTTGCTAATTTATTAGTTTTTAAGGTTCCTAAATGGAAAACGGAGTGATTAACAAATTAACCCTCTCGAATCTTGATACTACGGCTACATTTATTTATTTATTTAGTTTGCCAGTAGGTAATGATTGCTTAAGAACAGGGCAATGAATCATTACTTTAAAGTGTAAATCTACATTTGTCAATGACACCTCATATAGCAGCTTCCCCCAAATCAAACCCAGCAGCCCTACAACCCCGGTATCCTAAACAAACCTTAAATTTCCGGTGCAAAACATGTTTCCTGCCAGGTACTCGACACTCGACACGTGCACGGCTACAATCGGAGGATGCGGGGAACACTTGCAGGGCCGAGGACATCTGGCGAGGAAGCAGCTGTAGGAAGTGGAGGTCGGTCCTGGAGGATGTGGAGGACGGCAACAGATAACTCCCGTGTGCCTGTGGTGCTCTATGCTACTGGGCCACCTGCCTCCGCCAGCGCCGCCGCACACTTGTACATAGAGGGTACATAAACATGGGGGCAAGGCGTTGGGGAGTAATGGTTGTAATGTATGAATTTTACTCTGTGATGAAGTTTGTTTCCATCCGCTTAAATGTTTTTCTTGGGTTTAGAGTTTGTTGGTTTGCCGCTACAAGAATGTTTCAGTAATGTTTCCTTGGTAATTTTCTGATGAAAAAAGTATAAGTATAGGATTACCATTGAAACAAGACAGACAATATTAAAAAAGAAAGTTATGATCACTATATGAAAGAATTAAAAAATTCCAATCCTTATAAGGAGCTAGCAGAGCTTAGTAAAACATTGGCAACCAAAGAGGAACTTACTTGTAAAATTTCAGGTTCGTAAGACACAAATAAATAATAAATTTAGAGATTCGAAGTTAAGGCAGAGTCGCTATGATCTTCTATTGTAGTAGAATAGATTATGAAAGTTTTTGGTAAAACACTTCTGTTACTAAGGTCAACGTTCCAAGCTAGTGAGAGGGCAGTGATTGAAGAGAGCCTTATAACTTATTCGGTGCGGGTGAAGAGTATTTGAAAAATAACCCGGTAATGTGCATGTTTAAGATTCACTAACTTTTCATAACAAACAACACGATGATATTTCCTAAAATTGCTCTCTAATCACTCAGATACAAATAGAAATACCGTAGAATGTTTGTTGGCGAATGAGAAGTCTTAAATCTACACACGAAGGACATTAGAAGCAATGCGTGATGTCTTTATCCGAGGAATGCACTTACTGTTTTATTTTGTGGTTTGTAGGAGATTTATGAATGGTGTCGGTGATCATTTTGGTATATTTTCAGAATAATTTTGATTAATTAGTTATTATTAATTTTGTTTATAACTTTACTGTCGAGTCTTTAAAATTCTTGTGTATGACGGATTTTTCCGTCAGATATTTAATTTTCTATATATTCAATCTCTCTTGCTACAGAAGAGGGGGGGTTGTCGGAGAAACCACTGCAGACTTCAATGAATACCAAATTGCTTGATACAAATCTTTGAGAGCCGGTCAAAAGATACTAACTCCAATATCCTTTATATTCTAAGGAAGGCGAAGGTGTAGGATGTTGTTGGCGGTATTGTTGGCTCTTGTATTAACTTCTCTATTATAGTTGCGTCACTGTAGGCAACTTTTACCTGTACTTGACCTGCACTTGTCGATCGAAATACCATGTCAGTTAACCACGACGTTATTCCACCTTGTCCTCGGTATTTTACACTGTCAGCCAGACAAGGTGGAGGTGCCTGTATCCAGAGCGCCCCGTTCCCAGCCCACAATGGTACATTAGCCGCCAGTTAGGTACCAGAAGGCTTGCTTGTTACCGAACCTGTCTGTCGCTCACAGTACTCGGCCACTCAGCTACGCTCGCTCACCTCCTTCAGTGTAGGCGGTGTCGAATCGGACTACCGTGAACTCTTGGGAATACAAATCAATAAATATTACATGGTCTTTTATAGAGCGAGATAAATAACCAAAAGACAATTAATTAGTCTTATTCAGAAGAATCTAATCTGTACTTTTTCAAGAATTAAGAACCGCAACGTGGAACCAAAATGAAACTATTCCTCAAGAATGTTTTTTATTTTAGAGTCAAAAATCAACCCCTACCACTTTGCAAGGCGCTGCCTAATATGAAAACTTGAAAAAATAGGGAGAAATATTTATTTTCCTCATGATAAGTAACAATGAAATAATTTATTCCGATTTTATTATTATAGCGGTTAGTGAATATTCTAAATATTAAAAAATATATTCTAAACATCTACAATTTCTGCATCAAATAAATAATATTTATATAATACTTTTAATAAGTAGTCTTAATATATGCATACCATTTACTTAACTTTTCCTCCGTTGGTACCACCATCTCCACAACAGATGATAACTGAAACAGATGGTAACTATAAGAACTCCAAAGTAAAAAAGTTGTATGCATGTCACTCTTTGGTCGTAGGAGCTCATGGTGGAAGGAAAGTAGGAGCTCACTATGAAACAGTTGTACCAGATTTCCTCAGGGCTTCGCCCTTGAGGAATTTAATTACTATCAGAACTAAACTCCAATGAATATTTTTATAAAACTTAAAATGTTTAAATTTTCCATGGTTACACGATTTTTTGGTTGATATAGAATAGACCAAAATAACTCCTAATGAACATAAAAGACGATTCTAGCCCAAAAAGTTCGTCGGCTGGTCGGCCCGTAGTGGTTTCCTCGGCTGAAACCATGTTTATCTGCTAGTTCTATATTATTTGTATTCAAACAAGTCCCAGTTAAAACAGAAATGTCTGACATTTAAATAAAATGATGGCAAACTTCACCCACCAACTCACAACACTCAGCCGAGTGCCAATGATTTTTAACTATTCTCTTTCCCTTTAAGTATAATCCATCAGAACACCCTCCCCTCTGGAAACTTCCATACCTCCACATACACCCTGCAGGGGTAGCGTTATATTCATGCAGCCCCTACATGCACCTTTCCACCTTTTGTCGCCAGACAAAGCCGGTATCGGCATGCAGGGTGTGTACTTGTTGCTACCCCTGCAGCAGGGTGCAAGCTGTAGGGGCAGCTGCGGGGCTGACAGCTGGCACGTGCCCTTTAAACCTACTCGCTGACGCGCGCACACGCACCCCGGCTAGGTAGCCCAGATTCGCGCCAGATGCCGGACAACTGTTGCTGCTACAATGAGTCTGTACCACCGGTTGCTCGTGTTTACCCGCGACAGATTCCGTCGCAGGAAATGATCCAGATGTGACGCGGGTCGTGGCATCTGCGGCGATGTGGGGGATCGTGGAAAGGGTTAGCAGGTAGGGTGCACCCACCTGGGTTTCAGGTGATGAAAAGGGGTTGGAAAATTGTTGTTGTCCCAAAAATGGTGTTTGAGCCCGACGAGCAACAGGAGGATAGGGGTTGTAGTGCAGGTATTCTTGTTTGTATTCTGAGCTTCTATTTGTATTCTTGTTTGTTCTAAAAATGGATTGAGAACTCGAAAAATTAAATGAAAAGAAAGGCATCATTATATTATATGATTTAGGCATCTTGAATTTTCAAACAACTAATTATCATACATTTTTATCTTTTTAAAATTTTCTTTTAACAAAATAACTGCGTGTACGAAGCCAAGAGTACAGAGCGAAAAAAAGGAAATCTATGAATGCTAAATCTGTCATACCTCAATTACCTCTATTACATTCTATTATAGGATTAAAATATTGTCTTATGTACTACCCTTATTTGATTTTTAGATTGAACTCGAGATTAATGCAAGCAAATTTTATGCAGCCAAATAAATTAATCTAAAACTACTCACGAAAGGTCTAAGTAGCTAAGTAGTAAACTGTACAGTAGCTGAACATCCAGCTAAAACCTATAATACAGTGTAACTATTACTGCATCATTCTTTAAGCCTCCTAAAAAATTAAGATAGATTGTATGGTAAACGATTCGTAGGTCAATAAAGGTTACGTAATTAAATTAAAGGTCGTACGAAATTAAATTAGAACAAATGCTATAGACACTACCAATATGGCACGAAAAATGTTTCAACAAGTTTTGCTTTAAGACCAGTTCGATATTGTATGAATTTACTACATTCGTCTTAATTTTTTCTTTGATTATTCTCACTTCATCTCCTGTCACTTAGACACAGATAGTGAGAGAGGAACACTTAGCCCATATGGAAAAATTTATATTTAAAATATATTTTTAAAAATATATAATAATATATTTTAGAATAAAACGTCATATATTTGAAATATATATTGAAATATATTTAAATATACAAATTATGGGACCCAGAAAGATATAATTATATATTTACTAAATTTATAATTTTATATATAATTTATTTCTAAAATATATTTAAATTATATTATTGTTTGTTGTTAATAATATATTATTTTATATTTGTAATATATTTAGGTAAATATATTGTTGTTTGGAATAAAAATATATTATAAATATATTTAATTTATATTTCAAAATATTTTTCAAAATATGATTTTTTTCAATTTAAATGTCAAAACTCTACAAACAAATTAATAAATTGATATATAAATATATAATATTAGCCTTACATTTGATTTTCATTAACAAAAAAAGGGTGACCCCGCTGGGATTCGAACCCCGGACCTTCGCTCTACCTACCCTAACTAAGCCTACATCCTATCCTAACCTAACCTACGCTTTAACCCACTCGGCCAATTCGACTCATGGGCGACAGGGCATAACTTAGGATGTAAAGGTGATTGGGAACGCTGTTTCCTTTTGGAGTTGGAGTTTCAATGCTTTTGCATTGTAGCACTAGTCTATTTTTAATGGACAGCATTCAGTAATTAAATAGTTGCTGTTGTATCTAACACACGTTGCGTACTTAAAGTTTATCATAGGAGTTGGTGAAGACTGTAAATGTTCTTTGTATCTTATTTGAAAATTTATTCTAAAGTTTGTCCAAAATAGATGTTACCGTATCGCAGTTCCAACATTTAAGTTTATACACTTCCCTGCTTTCGTCAAGTCATCTGTTTTCTTTTCTGCCGTTGCTTGTGATCGCTTATAAATCAAATGAATTATTATTATTTTTTTAGTTCCATAGGCTATTTTTACTTCCGCATTTTTAAAAGTCTCATACAGTAGATGCTTTGTTAATCGTACATAATCTGATTTAGCATTGGGCATTACATTATGTGTTGAGTGACAGTATATTGAGATGTATTTCAATAGTGTTTCCTTAAATATAAAATATCCTATATAGTATAGGATTGCATAAAAATTGACTAAGAAATATCAACTATTTTACATGTAATTTTTCTTTGTCATTTTTATATGAGTACATTCTGGTCAGTACTTTAAAGTTTTCATCTATATTGGTGTAATTATGTTTACTTCATATTATGTAATTATGTTTACTTCATGTATTATGTGTTTGGTATAATTATGTTAGGGTATCTATAAAAGAACTTCAGGGTTTTGAGGCAAAATATTGTTATGAAGCAATAAGCTTATGTAACTGTTTTATACTTGATTAAAAGGTTGCATTTTGAATTTTTCTTTAGCAATTTTATAAAGTTCAAAATGGGCTCCCTTGGCGGCACAGAACACATTGTAACGATATTCCACCTCCTTATATGTCGTGGCTGACATTTCTGGGGGGGCGGTTGCCACAGAATTAATTATTCGTTGCCTGAGGTGGTCAACATCACGAATTTTCGAAGGATTCTGTGTACCGTAACGACAGATTTAGTTTATGCTAGCCAAATAACGCATTGAGCCTTTTGTTGCGGCGCTGCCGCAACAAAAGGCAGACAGCACTTGACAGCCGTGCTAAGTTGTTTCAAGGCCAATGTTCCGCAGCGCTGCCCACCTCTTGACAAAAACATTCCCAATTGTCATGAGTTAAACCTTATGAGCTACTCGTTTCAAAGAAATTAACTGCATTTCGCTACCTTCTACAGTTATTAAGATATTAATTTTTAAAATCCCGGAGTTCTTTTATAGATACCCTGTATAAGATGTTCCGCATATTTTGAATTTATGCTTGTCAATTTGTTTAATATATTATAAATATATTTGTTTTTATATTTGCAATATATTGTTAATAATATATTTCCAAATATAAAATTAAAGTTATATTTGAAATATATTCATAATTATATGTTATAAAATATATATGGTGTTAATATATTTAAAATATATATCACTAACAGTATTTCGTAATATATCTGTCTTACTTTAGTTTTAATATATTTGTAATGTATTGCAGAATATATTTCAAAAATATATTTCATTAAATATATTTTAAATATATATAAGAATATATTTAAAATATATATAACTAACAGTATTTCATAATATATACGTCTTACTTCAGTTTTAATATATTTGTAATGTATTGCAAAATATATTTCAAAAATATATTATATTAAATATATTAGAAATACATACAAGAATATATTTCAAATATATTTCACTAACAGTATTTCGTAATATATTTGTCTTACTTCAGTTTCAATATATTTGTAATGTATTGCAAAATATATTTCAAAAATATATTACATTATATATATTTGAAATATATACAGGAATATATTTCAAATATATTTCACTAACAGTATTTCGTAATATATTTGTCTTACTTCAGTTTTAATATATTTGTAATGTATTGTAAAATATATTTCAACAATATATTTCATTAAATATATTTGAAATATATACAAGAATATATTTCAAATGTATTTCACTAACAGTACTTCATAATATATACTCTTACTTGAATTGAAATATATATATTTTATATTTCAAAATATATTCCTAAAATATATTCCATTAAATATATTTTAAATATATCCTGGTATATATTTCAAATATATTTTCAATATAAACTAAAATAATATATATTTGATAATATATTTTATATATATTTTGGTCTTTTTAAATATATTTTAAATATATTTAAATATATAATTTTTCCATATGGGAGTGTTACGATAACGATAACTCGATATTCCCTATCCCGTTATCTATTGTGGTTACTGTTTTATTTGCCTCATATGCCTCCAGCCACCCCCAAATCTCCCATCTACCCTAAACAAAATCACGCACAGATTCACACGAACATTCGCAGAATAAAGACGATTAGCAAGAGGTTTCGCAATTTCAGGAGATTCGAGTCTCGGGTCTTAGCCCGGGGAGCTCACAAAGGTACGGGGGGACCTTTGTCGAAGAAGAAAAGCGTCTTGAAAAACGGCTTTTTGATAGAGTATCGCCTGGGCATCTGCCGTTCGGCACGCGCCCGGCATTGTGAAGCGGCAGCTGCGCTGCTCGCTGTACGCTGCTGTGCCTACTCCTACCGCGTAACACGCTGTGCGATCGACAATACACTAGGTAGTTCATTGTAATTATTTTACTTGTCGATTGTAACCATTCTAATTGTTGTTTGTAGTTTCTTCGTTTGTTAATTGTTTCTATTCATTCAGCTGTGTGACGATTCCGTCTGGTGTTCTCCAAGGCTAGTTGTTCGGTCTGTTGTTGTTTCTCGTCAATTTTTGATTCCGATATACAATAAATAATCGGGAAGTTCATATGAAATGTTGATTACATAATATTTATCTCAGAAGAGTATAGAATTCAATGTCAATTACTAAAGTATGGAGGAAAATTCAACGATCAGATCGGTGCAATATTATACCAAAATTTAGGTATAAGCCGAATCAAATAACGGGTGTGCGAAACTTCAATACTAAAAAATAAAAATGCAAGCTTTAAAAAATGAAGGTTTCTGGAATAGCCTCAGGGAAATATGTGTCTTTTGTAACAATTTATAGACTGTTTTGAGACTATCCTTTTTAGACACGATATTAAATTCAGTACATCCGTAAATTCTCGATGATTGACTTAAAAATTTTGGCACAAATGATATTGGCACACATGAGTCCCCTCGGCCGCTCTGCGGTGGCGAGGCGGCAGATTCCTGGAGGCGTCGCAACCGCAGCGGCGCCGGCGGAAGACACCGCAGTTACATTCGCTTGTGCAGAAAGCGTGTCAGCGCAACACGTGGTTGTGTTGTGATTAATCAACAAGTTGAGGTTGATGTTCGTCAGCTGATGTGGCGGCAGCTGCGGCGGGTCCAGCTGGCGGGCAGATGTCTCCGCGGGGCCCGAGGCTGCCACGCGCCGGGCGAGGCCTCACCTCGGTGTCGATACGTCGATTGTCGGAATTGAAGTAGTCATACTGCTGGAAATATCGATGTACACCGTGTCCCAAAAAACCTGATAAATTTCAAAACCTAGAAAACCCCACTAATGCAAACTTAGCCAATGTTTAACCTTAAAAATAATATTTTTTGTAAAATATTTTATGCAGAAAGGCCCACTGTAGTTTAAAAACAGCGGGTTTTTAAACGATTTTACCACTAACGCCCATTGTTGTTTTAAAACAATATTTTATATTTTTTTTTAAATAAAAAGTTCCATTTTGTAAAAAACGAAAACCCCTTTATTTAACCTCTAAATAATTATGAAACAGCAAAAAAATTTTATTACGTTAAATCATGATTCGGGCTTGAAAGGGTTAGTTAAGGAGATCATATGTTAACTAAACTCAAAGTTTATTTGAATGTCTGTTTATAAATATCAGCTGATTCACTGATTCTTAGAATAGATTGATATGCCAAGCTTTCGATATATCGGAACGAAAGTACCGATATTCCCGATTTATTGTTGGTTTCTTTCTAACCTAAATCCTTCCGGGATACCAAGTAGTTTTAAAATTTCGACATACTTAACTGTTAACAATTGATATCCGGGGTTATATCGGAGACATGATACACCGAAACAAAGCTATTATATTTTGGAGAGGACGACAACTATTTCCATTCCCAGCCTCACTTGCGTATACCACCCCACTCTAAGACCTGTCAGTGCGATATGGCCGGATGTTGTTGTTTTGGGAAGGTGAATGTGGCCCATTTTGTGGGTGCACATTGAGTACCGAACACCGCGAAACAGCTGTTGTAAAGTGATCCGAATTTTAAAGTGAATTCAGTGTAGTATTTTTTTTAATTTTTGGGGAGGAGTAAGGTCCAATATTGGTCTTTTTAATGAGTGGCGTCAACATTTTGAAGTACAATATAATTTTTACTAAAGCATGAACAAATAACATCTTTGTTTAGTACCGTAACAAATATGTAATTTTCATCACTGATCTCTTGAACTGCAAAATAAAACGAACTGCTCACGTTACGAAGCCACATACCATATAGCTAATCATTATCAAGCATAATTACTTCATCAGTAATTAATTGGATGTTTGTTTATAAATATCTGCTGATTCACTGATTCTTTGAATATAATGATATGCCACTATAATTGACTGGATAGCCGAGTGGATATAGCACTCACCTCATAACCTGAGGGTCGCCGGTTCGATTCCTGAGAGGATCGAAACTGGGTCCAGTTGCCATCAAGTTGCCATTTGTCATTGGGCTATGAATTAATGATTCTATCAAACAAAAGGTCGTCGTTAGATAGCAACTAGACCCGGGTTTGTACCGTTCCCGATCAAAACTTAAAAAAATACCACTGGCGTTGAAATACACAAAATAAAAATAAAATTAAAATAAAAATTGGATTTTTAAACGGCTTTTTCTTTGCTCCAATCATCGACTTGTTGGACACTTTTTTTAACTACACCTGTAAGACTACTTTCAATCACACAATCACACACTA
This sequence comes from Flexamia atlantica, assembly GCA_035578135.1. NCBI lineage: Eukaryota > Metazoa > Arthropoda > Insecta > Hemiptera > Cicadellidae > Flexamia > Flexamia atlantica. The sequence goes on along the minus strand of JAQJVK010000012.1, from coordinate 18,675,359 downwards.
AGTGCATGCAACTTAACACATCATCACTAATACAACAAATCTTCAGAGATAGATATGCCTAGCAAAGAAGTGAAACGACATCGATTCGCTCCGAGACACTAAAACGCAGGAACGCGAGAAAAATCGAAAGTAATGAAAAGAGCGAGGTTTGAACTTTCAGACTTAATTAACTAGAGATACAATTACAGAAATTACTTCAAAATAGATACCGTAAAGTTCCCGCAACTCTCACATTCCAAGCGATCTAGCCCGGTCAGGTCGACCGACCGCTCTAATGGTTCTTGTACGAAAAACAAATTAATTAGTCTCGCCTGGTGATGTTCATGCAGTGCGCTGAGCCGCTGAGCGGGACGCTACAAGTGGTGCTGGAAAAGTTGTATCTTTCCACTTGCTCATTGTGTTTAAGTCCCTGAACGCTTTATCAGTTTTCCAACTAAAATAGACTGGTAATACAATTTGGTAATTATATATTTAATATAAAAAATACTTTTTAAGTAACTATAAGTTAATTTTCTTCACTCTGAACAAGGAATTGGAAGAAAATTTTAAAAGTAATCGTATGTTGTTAACTTGTTAATCTAATTAAGGTTAATTTAATTTTGGACCCGTCCTGTTGAATAAAACTATTACATTTCTCAAATGTAAAGGGAATGTTGGGACCCACCGTTTCAAACCACAATTATATGCCAATGAAAAGTCCGTGATCCATTGATAAAAGCATGATGAGCCTTCTCAAGATAAGGAAGGCTCAACTTATTTCTCTTTCAAAAGTTGACATTTTAAATAAAGTGAACCATTTGAAATCCGAATAAAAATAGCTACTTTTACCAAAACACACTCATTTATAAAAATAATAAAAATGTTTTATTTCCTATGTTTAAACATGTCATGGTGAAAGCAATAAAAAATTAAATCTAGTTCAATACATCAAGTAAATTTGCACTTTCTAACCGAGGAGGGAGTTTTTGTAAACAGGCATACCTCTTCTAATTACATAAAATAATAGCTTTCCCTAATATTTCCCAAAAAGATTCAATCATTGACCGGGTGCTACGTTTTTAATAATCAGCAAACGAATTAGTAAATAAACAAAAACAATTTGCATATCAATTACATTTAGAATAAATAAAAAAATATTTCTACAAGCAAGTAGAGTAGCGGCGCAACGATGCAACAAGCAAGACACACGCAGCATCACTAGTTGCCTACCTCGCGCCGTCCTGTCTCGTTATTCTCGTTACTCTCTGAGAATACTCAGCGAATAGACAGTAAACTCTGATGCTAGCTGAGCCTGTTGTTTTCAGAAGAAATTTTGCTCAAGCCTTCATGAATCGTGGGGCAGTAATAATTTCCTCTTTCTTTAATAGTTGAGTCAATAATAAAAATTCGGCGGTAAAAAATGTTTATTTATGATAATTTAACAAACAAAATATATAGATTGTCTTTTAGGCTAAATCAAATGAGTTATTGATTGGGTTATTGATTCTTGGTTGAAAATAAGGCACATGAAAGGCTATGAATTTATGATTCAATTAAGCACGTACAAGTGTTTTTCCTTCATTCTCGTTGTATTATTAATTTGAGGCTTACTATAAGGCCCCTCTTAAAGTTAAAGAAACAGTCCGCATGTATTATTTACCTACTTTATAATGTTAAAACAATATTAAAAGCAGAAGAGGGTATACCCAGAAATAATTTGGATTATTCTTGACACAACTTAAAAATAATTCTTAACAAAAACATAACTAAAAAAGTCATCGTTCAATGCTAATTATTAATGATTTACTTGTTTCCCAACGACCAAGAATTAAATATAAGTAGCTTTTTTAAGGCATTTTTGTAACATTTTCAAATAGTATTTTTTTAATATCAAGGGAAAAACAAAAAAGTTAAGAGAATGCCTCAGATATACTAAGCACTCGCACCCCTGCAAATAGCTCATTCTCTTCAGATAAAAACAGTTTATCATTCACCGTCTAAAAATCGGACAATAAATTAGCAACAACCTCTCAGTCCAAAAACCCATTTAATCTCCAGCCGCATATAAATATAGCGGATCACGCGAGAGCCGGGCGGGTCGTGCTGGGCGATGGTATCGCAGCCACAGACAGTCGACACGCGTGCAATGTACAGTGACACGGTATCGATGTAACAATGCGTGCAATCAATAGCCGTGCCGACTCCCGCCGAGCGGTCCTTCTGCAATTCACTGCTCTCCAACTATTCCCTCTTTAGAGGGAAAGATAACTTTTATTTGTTGTATGGGTGGTGCTTGAATTCTCCGTTGGTGCTTCTTCGAACGTTGAATATAAGAGGAGTGAGGGTGGATTACTGTTACCTCCTTGTACTTCTTTGTCTGATTTTTATCTGAACTCTTATGTAAAGTTCATCATTTAAGTATTCTCAGGACGGACGGCCACAGTGTGGGGCGTGTAATGGTTTCGTCGCACTCCTGAAGCAACATGACTGAACTTTTATGTGGTTTTCGTGAAATGATTGAAGAACCAAAGGCAAAGAAGACGTTTTGTTGATTGATGATACATCTTAAAGCGCCAGATTAGTTATTTATGTATTTACGTTAAAAATAAAATGGATTTTTCTAAATAATGAAGCTTGTGTCCTTTTATTTCCAAAATAGATACCAAGTACTTTTTCCTGTGCTGATGCAACAAGAAGGCAGACCCTTATTAATTCCCCAAGCACTACGGAACTAGGACAGCGCCGCCTCATATCCCAGATTTTATCGTCACCTAGAGACAGAACGTTTCCACCCTCCGCCCTCTGCAGGTCGCTCAAATCCGCTTCCGGTTCTGCCTGAGGGCAGGTGAGGGCCAGCTGTACTACCGGAAGTACTACTCCACTTCCGTACCTCTTGCATTATACAGTAAACACGTCTAATCTCAAATAAATCGCGGGTTAAGTAAAGGAAGTGCTATGAATCTTTATGGAGTTCCCTTGAAAAAAGACGTGTATTGTGTTTCTGCTATTTAAAAGTTGTTTTTTGTGTAAAGCAACACCTTTTGTATCTTAAAGCCTCCGATTACCTACGAGTTAAATCTACATTATTGTTATGCTCTTTCGCTTTTTTCTAAACGAATCTATTACGCTTTTGTTAAAAATGTGATAACGTTGTTCATGCAGTAATGTGAAGACTAAATCGTAAAACCGACTTACATATTTGGACCGAGTTCTTGATGACTTGTTACTCATAATCTTCAACGGCAATTATATTCGTCACCCTCCATGAGTTCTGCAACTGATGTAAAAATACAGCAGCCTGTAGTCTCCTTGGTTTACAGACCGCTGGGATTTTTACGAAGGACGGTTGCCGGAGTGCTATGCTGGATCATAATCCAGCAGACCAAATTTACTGTTTTTCTTTTCCAATTGTCTTCTTTGCACTTTAATAATAAAATTATGTTTTTGAAAAAATATCCTTGATCACTTAAACACCCGAGGACTAGAAGGTTGACTATTTATATAGCTGATCAAGATGAATATATCAATTCATCTTGATCGCATTCCGGAATTTAAGAAAATTTTATGGTGAACATTTGAATGAACCTTTGGTACACATTTGAATAAAATTAGAATAAACTGTTTCCTAGGTTTTAAAAATTCTGTATGATTAAATCGTTACCAGGAAACTGCAATACATTCGGTTGCTTGCAAATAAATAGGTAAACTAGAAATTTCAATTTTGGAAGTTTTTTATCGCAGTCAAAAATGTAGTCTTTTTTTGTACCTAACACACATTAGGCACGCTGATGCGAGTACACACATTTTTTAATATCTTTTGATCTTCAAGAATGTTTTGAAACTTAATCACATTGTAATGTGTAATACAAGACAAGCGTTTTTGTTTACTGGCTGTAACATTCATGTTTTCAGCTATTCACGTGACAAATCATCCATGACTAAAGTTATTTCAGGCCCCTACATTGTATCAAAAAATTCCAGAAAGGGAGTTTTCTTCCGTAGTTTTGACTTATACAAGTGTTTTCCTTGAAGTTAAATGAGCTGTGAGAGTGTAATGTAGCGAATGTCATCAGATGGGCCCCGGGCCCCGCATTAGAGGGGGCCCCGCGGCGATAAATCCCACCAATCAGGGTCAGAGGTTACGTACAAGGCTGCCAACACGGCGACAATGCAGGGGAGCGTCTCAGGTAGCGAGGCCGGTTCACAGCCAGCCCCCCATACGTCTTGGGCTGAAAAACGTATTCGTTATTGTTATAAAAAACGGGAAGTGCAATATTTCGATGATAAAATCTGAGTGATTTTTAATTAATCATATGCATATTATTATTTATCATCTAATCTTACCTTTTATGATCCAATATTTTATGAGAATTCCTAGGTTTCAACACCGTAATGCCATATCATCTCTAACAACAACTTGTTATCAGACAGATATTGGATCGTAAGGTATAAGATTTGATAATAAGCACAGTAGGCCTAATGCTATTTAACGATCCACATGTTTCCATTAATAATCAATTACGTACTTAGTCATCTATTCTTTAATATCTTTAAAGCTTTTTTCTCCTCGTTATTTAGGTTATCGTTAAAAACAACAGGTTTCTTTAAAGTATTTATAATGTCGCATCTGTAACATGTGGATCAAACTTTTTTGTGGATTTTTTTTTATTGATATTATTTTCAAGGTTGATTCAGTATTTTTTAAACATATTTTTATAAAGGTCTACTAATTACCCTCTTGTGTTGTACTTGTAGTATTTGGTCTGCTTGCTTTATATTAAAGAGGTCTTGGATAATCATTTTATTTGGAATTATGTTTTTATGTAAATGCAAGATTGAGTACTTTATTTTTGAAGATGGTCTAATTTGATCATCAGAAGCGACGAAGTTGATGAAGAGAGCAGAGAAATATGGGTACCCTTTTAGTAAACACTATGAAAGTGTTGAACATTCCTGTTGATTTACTGTATGCATTAGCGATTAAATTTAGTCAAATGGTTGTGAGAGCTCTAAAAACGTATTATTTCGTATTACGAACAACTATGACAATTTCTTAGAACCTTACGTAGTTTTTATAGAGGAACTAAATCTACGCTTTAATTTACAACCTATGCATGTGATAAAACTATTTCTTTTACTTTCATCTTTTCTCTTCTATTTGTACTTCATCTTCAAACATCTCGAGGAACTACCAACAACACCACGATTCACAGGGATTCCTCCAAAGAAAAGACCATATACGTTGCCGGGAGAGGGAGCGCTGTGAACGGGCCCGACTCACCCCAAGACATTCGTTATCGTTACAGCCATTGTCGTCGCACAACGTACTTCTTCCCCTGCCCCTCGGCTCAAGGTCCCCTCGCCCCGTCAAGGTGAGAGACCGGGGTCGGGAATCACCAGGATATCGCGTATCGAAACGATGCAGCATCCGAAGGAGAGGTGTTTCATTTTAACATTATATTTTGATTTGGATTTTTGCGGACATTTGCCATCACTGATTAGTAAAAAATAAGTTTCACGACGTTTCGGGATCTGGAATCTGATCCCGTCTTCAGGTGGAAGAAAACCTAGAACATAACAAGATTAGTAACACATAGCCAGGAAAACCTGGAGAAAAACACAACTAAAACAGAGAACTGTAAAAGCAGTCACGAAAACAATAAGCTGAAAAGAAAAACAATACACAAAATAACACAGGAATCACAAGTATCAAGAATCACCAGGCAGGAGAGAGCACGTCCACACCCAATCAGAGCTGAGCTGAGACTGGACAACTGGATCTGGGCTGAGACTGGGACTGGTCCAGTCTCAGCTCAGCTCTGATTGGGTGTGGACGTGCTCTCTCCTGCCTGGTGATTCTTGATACTTGTGATTCCTGTGTTATTTTGTGTATTGTTTTTCTTTTCAGCTTTTTGTTTTCGTGACTGCTTTTACAGTTCTCTGTTTTAGCTGTGTTTTTCTCCAGGTTTTCCTGGCTATGTGTTACTAATCTTGTTATGTTCTAGGTTTTCTTCCACCTGAAGACGGGATCAGATTCCAGATCCCGAAACGTCGTGAAACTTATTTTTTACTAATCAGTGATGGCAAATGTCCGCAAAAATCCAAATCGAAATATAAAATCACCATCACCAACAATGAATTTCAAACAAAGAATTAACATTATAGTCCAGAAACCCTATAATTTTGTCATTCCCTAACTCTCTGAACGAAGGCAACGATTTTTCTTCTCTAGGCTTAGATTTTTACATTCCACTGGAGCACTATTTATTTCATCTCGCAAAACTTCTTAATACAGTTTGCGAATGATTCAAACTCAACTTAAGTTTATAGTACTGTACAGTAGTAATTTCTCTACAAAATGTTAATATGGTTTCTTACGCATATTTAAGTAATTCGGTCTTTGCTAAAAGACTCAACACATCTCATACAGTTGATCAGAATAATAGTATATTTATGTATTAAAATAATAAACGATTTTATTAAAATAGCAATGGAAGGAAATATCGGTCAATGTTGTATTTTACCTCATTAGCCTATAGTTGATTAAAATCTTAATGCATGATATATTCATAACATTTAATCTATATCAGTTCAGCCCAAATTTTCATTGTCTCTAGGGTATAGGGACAAAGCCCATACATTTGAGTTTTTCAGCATTAAATGAAATTATTTATTTCATATTATAACCACAACAAAGAAGTTGATTCTTTTAGCAAGTCTTTCAAAAGTTTTAAAGCAACGCGGAACTTTTGCCTCTTAAACTCTCGGCGATGACCGTGAGGGAGACGTTTTTATTCACTGAAATGGTTCACGATTCAAAAGGCAGATTAGAGTAGCTTAAAATAACAAAGGAGAAAAGGAGCCCGTTAAGTAAAAATATAAGGGGAGAATACGTCAAAATGTCAGGGTATTTCCGCTAAGAGCATTAAATCGGATTAAATCGTCATCCTATTTTTCTTGTTGGCCAATTCCTTGATTTTTCACAATATCTTATTTAAACCTTTTCATTAAGTTTATTAAGAAAAGATCTGCGTTTATTTTAATTCATAATTATTGTATGTCCGCCTGCATGTCGATATACATACATTGGCAGCATAAAACCTTTCAAATTACATAAAATTCCACCAACGACACTTGGAGTTTACAGCTCAGAAACACGTTAAAAATAGTTTTGAATTCTTTAAATCGATCTTAATTTATATATTACGTATGTATATATTTACTTGTTAATAAACTATTTAGCGTTTTTTCTAAACAAATCTTCACAACAAATTTTAATATCTTTCTAAACTGATTTCAATAATGTTGGTATTGTTATAGAAAGGCTTTGGCATGAAGTTTTACAGGAAAATATATTTCTTTAAGGTCCTACTTAAAGGAAAATCCCTTGAGATGCTTTAAGATTCGTATTTGCCTATAAACCTAATTCGGACTATAATTTTAAGTAAAATAGCTGAATTGAGAAACACAGATTTTTTAAGTAAAGTCATATTTTATTGTTGGAGATGAAACCATAGAATAAACAAACTGATGCAGGCTCGCTATACCAGTTGAAGTGAATATTCTATAATATTGGCTTTGGTCCCTAATCATGTTTTTTTTCATAAATAGATTTATGTTTATTATTATAACTAGTGTTGGACATGTTATGTTTCAATCAAATATTGAAACATAGTGGTTGAAGACATCAATAAACTGAAAATACTTACAATACTGCGATAAAACAATAAGAAACTAGGTGCAACAAAGGCATTGGGAATCAGGTAATCAGATCGACGAGTGAATCAGTTTGGGCCAGAAATAGGCGAAGAAGTGTTGCCAAAACTGCGCCGCCGAACTCTTTGTTTATGCTGAGACGAGAGAGTAAATACCTTATGATTTACGTTGGCACTATTGTGAATTAGCTGTTGTAAAAACAATTCACTTTTCTTTCTTTGCTTATGTGTCTGTTTTACTGCACATCTCACTTGATTGATGTGAAAGCATGGCATAACAAAGAATTTCTTTTTTATAAAAACCAACAATGAGTTTTAAATACAGTAGTTTTCATCTCAAGGAGCGAAAGTTATAATTACTTTTTTGTGCACTATCGTGTTTTACAAGCGAGACGAAGTCGAGCTTCTTATACTTTAATGACTTTATGTGCTAGTTAGTGTGATCAGATAACTAGTAAATCTGATCACCTTCCTAGTAGTAAATCTTCCTAGTTTACTAGGAAGTACGGTGAATAGAAACTACCTCATTATTAAGTATTCTGACCTCCAAGCAAAAATCGGCATGACAAAGTTTTCTAACCCAAAAATACAGAGCGACGATAATAAACAGGAGGATATTAATTATAAAGTACATGAATCGCAACATCGAACGAGTAATTAATTGCTATTGAGTCCCTGCTGTAATCAGCCGGCGCCAATCACCCCGTGTTGTGAGCGGGTTGAGGGCTGAGGGTGTGTTGATGAGCCGTGGGGTGGACGAGGAGCGTGTTTGTAGTTAACTGTGTCAGTGTGATCATACCGCATTGCTATCAATCTCCCTGCTATTGACGTGCTGTTGTTGATGTGAAGTCGATAACCCAATAACTTCCGCAAATACTTCCTCGTGTGTTGCGATTGCTTCTACCTATATAGCCTCCGTGTTCGCGAGGTAGACACTTCAAATATTGGTAGAGGATAATGAAGAAGGTTAGTTGATTGACGGTAAATTGAGGAGAAACACTGCTAATTAAGTTGAAAAAGCCGCCATCCATAAGAAATGCTTGTGCAATTATATTTGTGCGTGAAAGATTTACTTTGGTTTTTTGTTTTATGCCAGATATTCATGTAAAAGGGCATTTTATTAGTTTATGTCCCGACTTGTTGGTGTGTTTATGAAAATAATCTGGTCAATTACCTCTTCTCTAGGTGTTAAGATGCATATAAAAACAAATGTTTTAATAAAAATCATAATCTTATCGTGAAATGTTTGTAATTATTTAGATTAAATTGGGACTGTATAATAACTAAAAGATGCATATTGTAGTAAATTAGTAATTCTATTGATTGACCATATTGTGAACAAATGTTGCTTTATCTTACAATGTCCCTTATTCTCTGAACTAGTTAGGCCTAATAGTACGAATGAAATAGTTTGAAATTCATTATTGCCTGACTCAAACTAAACTGGGTAGCTCAAGTCTACAGCACAAATACAGTTATAATTGATCATTAAAGTCCATTAAAACTTCAATTATCCATCCAATCACCTCCAAACCTTTGCACAACACTCGGCATAATCCTAGCAGGGTAGGCAACTAGGCAGCCGCAGGGAAGACACCGGGTCGGACCGGCCCAGCCGGAAGGTGGGGTACAGACTACGATATGCATAAGGGTGAAGGGTTGAATCTGCATAAGGGAAGCAGCTGAGGCCACACCTGGACAACCTGTACTGAGCGGCAGATGCTGGGATTGACGGGTATTGAGCATCGAACGTACGCAACTCGTATGTGATGTTGTTTATGGTTTATTACTAGAATAAACCATAAACGATCTACGATCTTCTTTTCTACGATCCGAAGATTCAATTCTGTTTCGGGGTTTCAAAAATGTATATAAGAATGTAAATCCTACAATGATTTACGGTTGCATAGAAGATAAGGAAGTAGGTATAAGATCGAAGGTAAGAAGGCAAACCGAATAATGCAATGTAACTGCAAGAACATATCCAAATTAAGATGAAGATGCTGAGGTTTGCCAAAATTGCTGATCAAGCTCTGACTCTGGTTATCAAGGCAAGCGTCGTACGTCCAAGCTCCCCAGCAACACAAACCAATTCTGAATTTCAGAAGTCATAAGTCAGAAGTCAGAATATCTTTATTCAAAAAATAATTTTTTACATTTACAACATTTCCATTCGTCACCAGGACGCGCGTGGAAAAATCGAATAAGGACAAATTCAAGAAATACCGATTCATGATGGCTAGTTTACAAAAGAAAATATTTTACAATAGAATATTTATTTTTCCATGCCAACCCATGAATAATACAGCGAAAGGGCCTTATAACACACGAGGTTTTGCAAACTGATTTGTTTACTTTCAGTTGAATATAATACATTCTACATAATTTAATATAATTTAATTGACAAAAGGCCTTTGCACATTTTTCGTCAATTTTCATTTACTACAATGTCTCTCATTGGGTACAATGTCTCATGACAGAACTTTGGGTAAATCTTTTATTCCAAAACTCAAAAATATCCAACTTCTGTTTCCCTTGTCGGAAGTGTCAAGCAATAAATAAGGTTTTTGCGAGTCCACGTTTTTATCCTTCTTTGGCCAACTGTCGCCGAAAAAACAAAATATTTTTACCAAGGGAGTCTGAGACTACCTACCCCCGATCGTTTGTCCGGAAGTTTAAAAAAGTGGGGTTTCTGCTAATTTTGGCGCGTGGACCATATGCTTATTAGAAGCGACGGCGCTCGAAATAACCTCTATAAACCAAAACCGCCAAACGTTCATCTGGAAGTTGTTTTCCCTCGGCCGTTAAAACACAAATGTCACCGTGGAGAATATCGTTTCATCGTGGGGCCGTTTTTGTACTACTCAACCTGAAAACATTCCTCCTAAAGCGGTTTGTTTGGGAGCAACCGAGGTACGTTCTGGTTATATTTTACTGAATAATTTTTAAGTTTGTCTTCTAAGCAATAAGTTTTAGCAACCTTCCATCCATGGTGGAACAAAAATAAGTAAAAAATAAAGAGGTGCGCTACTTACATAACATGCTGACGTCACTCAGTTTTCAAATCAGTATTTCTAACATTTGTTGTAGGCGTCGGGAGTCTGCTGATCATTTGACACGTGAAGGGTTTCCAATGTGAGTGACATCATCATAGAATCTGAGTAGTACATCTATCTATCTCTTTTTATTTGTTGTCGTTCCACCATGCCTTCTACCAGAATGACCAAAGTCTAAAATGCAATTTTATATTACAAGTTGAATAAACATATATGCATTGAAGTTTTTTTTTGTTTGTTTTCTTACTTCACACACTTCCACGACATTATAAGAGATTTATATTTTTCATATTAGTTCAAGCTTGTCGGCCCCTCTGCATATCTAAATTAAAATTTATCTTTTAAAGCTATAAACCACTGTGGCTGGCTTATGACATGGCAATGCTTTTTAACAGCACCATAAATTATGAAGGAAACCCGAGAAATAATGACACCTCGAGTAAGAAGAGATGCACATGCACATGGTTCAACAATTAAAATTAATTTTACATTCTAGCAAATAGAAAACAGACCGATAATACCTTAAGAGTTAAGTGTGCTCAATAGGATGAACCTTAAGAGTGTGCTCAATGCACTTTTAAATTAAAAGAAAAAATCCTGAAATATTAGGTTTTTTTAATAGTGGAATGATATGTTTCAGCCAGTATAGCCATTTGAAAGGGAAGAGAAAGAACTGGTATCACAAAAACGTCAGTGTCCTCACATTCGGGAAATGCCGTATGACTTGTTGAAAGTTAAGAATACTTTTGATCGAAAAACTGAAATAATAGGACTTTTTAAAATAGAAGAATAGTATTTTTCAGCCGGCTGCGAGGGGAGGGGCTGGGGAGGCAGGTAACCCAGGGGACCTGCGCTCAACAGTTGTCCCGAGGACCAGGTGCCCGGGACAGATGCCCAGGAAACCCCCCCCCCCCCCCGCCGGGGGCACGTGCCCCGGAAACCGCGAGATTTGGACCAGCCTCAGCAGCTATCTGTTGGCAATTATTCCGGAGGAAGCGGCTCAAGTGTAGGAAGACTACTTCCTGCCGATCCTCCCGGAGTTCGCGGATTGACTGAGGGGTCGCCCGTCCCCGAGGGGTGCCATTTAACAAAACACATTAAAGTCCCTGGATTTTATATTTTAAAAAGCAAGCTTAAAAGCTTCATATACTAAAAAGGTTTAGTCATCTGATTTAGAACACTTGAAAATCGAGAATTTTCATTACCACCAATACAATCATCTGGATAACGATTTCAATCAGAAACAGCTCAAAGCTCAAGAGCCATAAATAAGAAGGAGTACTAATAATTTTTTTAAAGAATATTCTTACAATTAATTGTTTTTACATGACAATTACTCAACGTCCCATTGCGCTGTAATAAAAAATTTAACCACTCTAATTTACCAGTAACATGGTTTTAAATGTCAAATACCACTTGGCAATGAGCAATGAGAATCCTGTATCCAAAGTCAAGGTTTGGACGAATAAGGTTCTTCAGTTTCTTCAACAATGTAAATAATTGGTATTCTAGTATTTCAAGGATTAAGATTCCCTACGAAGAGACGCGACACTGGCGGCAGTGGCGTCTAGAAAAGGAGTCAAGAGCCCGGACCCGGGATAAGTCATTCTACACTCCAGTCCCGATTCCACTGGCACATGGCCGACTGACCTGAGGTGATTTATCGGCTGACCGGAAGCTCTGGTGGACATCCGGAGCGCGACACGGCTACTCCATCGCCGCAGACACGTGGCGCCCCGTGGCCATCGGACCCGAAAACCGAGGAAACGCGCCGCTTTTGGCACCCTGAGTGCTTTTAGTTGTAGCCTGTGGGGCGTGGGTCGCCACCGCGTGCCGAAGTGCCGCACAGGAGGCGGAAGTTCGAATGAAACTGGTAAATCCGTTAAATTACCGTTTTTAGAGATTCAATGACGTTTCAGACTATGCAAATTTACGAAAAAATTTCTTTGTTTCTTCACGAGAGAGCTTCTTGTCTTCGTAGTTGCACGGGATCTAGAACCGATGCTGCAGTTCTATAGGTCCACTACAGACGGGAAGACTGAGGTGTTGAGGTGGTTCTGGAGGTAGCGGGGGATTAGCCAAAATTTTCCACGGTTGATTTCCGGGGAGGAGGAGTGGAGGACTACAATGACTCCAAGACGACAGCAGAAAACCTCAACAAGGCCGGCAACCCTTAGATCAACTCTAAAAAACAAGAGGGTAAATATGAGTCTTAATAACACCATTATCAGTTACGGTTTCAGTAAAACTTGCTCTGATGTATTTACTTAAAATTGCTGATGTTAATAAAACTAAATCAGTACCCTTCCTTAATTTTTTTGAGCCTCCGCACTAAATACACTCCGTACTTCGCATGAGTATGATGGGTATACTCGGTTTTTATCAAGATGAAGATATGTGGACTAGCACTCAAAACAGTTATCTAATTGTTGTTGTAATGGCGCTCAACTAGCGCGCTGCTCTACAGAAGCCGCAGCCTCCAGCCCAGGACTTATCTGGGAATCAGTGTCGACGGCACATTAGTCCGCCCTCCGATATCGTATATTACAACATCAGAGCTAAGTGCAGGGTCCGACATGCAGATGACCGCCCGGGGCCCTTCCTTCTCTCTCACTCTCTCCCACACACGGTCATTATACACCTGTCTCTCTCAAAACTAGATTATCCCGGGCCCGGTTAATAACTGCGGCCGCGTACAGCCACGCGTCGTCGCGTGCCCGAACTCGCCCGAAGTGTCCCGGAGACGCCCGAACACCCGGCAGATGTCCGAACCTCCTCTCTCTCTTTCCATTCATATCCAAAAAGTGGACAAGTTTTTTACCGTGGGAAGGCGAGCCCAGCACATGTCCTCCACCTTTCCGCCTGCTGCTGCCTCTGCTCCAAAGGTGGCGCCCCATCTGCCCCGCGTCTTGGACACAAAAAGCTCAGAACTAATCACAAATCGGTGTTGTGTTTCTGCCTCTCCGAGTTTGGCATATGCCTGCATATGGCGGGGTAAAAAGACGGGCTAATTATCAACCCGTCTTTGTGGCTATTGGATCTCTATCTAAAATTGATCTAGGTCTGTATTCAAAAGTGGGGTTTAAAGCGGAGCAGATGGGTGGATTAAGTTTTTTAAAGGTCAAAAAAATTTCGGTAAAAATTAAGGGCTCGTATTCTAATAAAACTAAGCATTGTAAAAAAGTCTCATTAGTTCGGTATTAAGCTATGAATTCTTTCATACACAAAAAAATAACATAATATATATCCGTTTTTAAAAGATGATGAGGCAAAGGCCTGCAAGTTAAATGTTTAATGTGCTCATGGGAAATAGTTCTTTGTGTATAGTGTGAGTAAAGTACAACATTGTCTCACGAGTGAAAATGTTGGCTCCCGAGCTTGCCGGAAACAATTTTCACGAGGGGGACAATGATGAATGTGCTTTACTCTCGAAATGCACACACAAGTTTCTCCCCCACCTGTTATCCATTTTGTTTCGATCTGCAATAATTAATTAGTGTCTGCAATCGTGTAGTTGCAACCGGCAACCATTCATGCACCTTCGATCAGTTGATTATTGCAACATTCTTATCCGCTTGATTCTTACAGTTAATTGTTGTCAGTGTTATTCTTATGTGATTATTCCTGCCACTAAATAAGCTGTTAGCGCCTGCAATATGTTATGCTTCAACATATTTGCATGTCTGCATGGAAATTTGAAGGAGTTAGATTTTTATTGATCTCAATGTTATTTTTAGGGGTCTACTTTGTCTCTCGGCGGAGGAGTATTTTCTATATAATAGCATTAAGCATAAATTTACTAGTAAACCCGATTTTGTTCCTAAATTTTGGTGTATAGCCGCCAATATATATATATATATATATATATATATATATATATATATATATATATATATATATATATATATATGAATTGAGACATTAATCCCAAGTCGGCAGAGAGTAAGAAAAGAGAAGAAGCTTACCTCAGGTCATCTCAGTTAATAATATAAACAAAATCGTGACGTCTTTTGTAGACTGGAAACATATAAACCTTGAGCTAGGAAATTAATCTCGAGCAATCGGAGGAAGTATGTTATTGACAGCTCATTTGAGGCTACATTTTTGCCCAATAGACTAATCGAGCTTGCTTGGAGCCGGATATAGAGTCTATGATTGACGTCACAAGGTTTGGTTCCACAGTCCTTATGGAACTAAAGGCTGCCTGGGCTGGGGGGGGGCAGCTGACTGTTTCTTTAGAGCATAGCCACTGTTCATACTGTTCAACAAGGCAAAACTTTAGACCATTAAAATTCGTACGTTTCCAACAATGTCAGTATTAAATTAATCTTATTATTAATTTGCTTTAGGCCTAATACCTTCCCTGAGACAAGCAAAGCTATTTCCTACCGAAAGAATTGTTTAATCCAATGGACCTACGCAGTGGAATATTTTATAATGTTATAATAACCTGAGGACATAAATAATAAATTTCATTCTGAGGAGTGGACAAACAGCATCATTAAATCGAGGCCGTTCGATTGTTGATTGCCCGCTGTCTCTTCCACGAACACGGCCCCAATGAATGTGCGATATGTTCACTGTGATTGCCTCACAACCGGCTTCAACCTACTGATCAAACTTTTTATCTGTATTTGAAAAATGAAGGAGTTTAAGTCAGAAAGCATTAAAATTTCTCAATATCATCCACAACACAAAACATTAATAATGCAGAAACTCAATATTGTAATTGTGTGTTCCGTTTAACACAGATGAGGCTGCATTTATTTATCATGAGTGTTAAATGAAATTGGTGTAATCTCGATTGTATAAAATATTATACTGTTTATATGTTTAGACATTATAACTTTATATAGCCATAATGTAATTTGTTTATTTATTATGCATCAATGTGTAAAACATGTAAAATCTGTGAACATATTCATGGAAATAAAGTATTATTTTTCTAATTCCTCTTCTCCTACAGGGAAAAATGCTTTCCTAGACAATTTTAACTAATTGTTAAATATACTTTATTAGTCATCATCGGCAAATCCCCCTTACTCGATTTTTTAATCTGATCTGGATCAATTATTGAATCAATGAAGATTTTTCAATATTGGACGTGATTTGACTTGGAACTGTGAATAAAAAACAAATGAAATTCTGACATAACGAAAATAATTTTTGTATAATGAAATGAGACTGTTCTTATAGATCTAATTTTAAATAATCATTGGCTTGAGGATTCATTTTTATTTACTTAAAGGTAACAAATTAAAAACTTAAGATTATTGAAGGATTCGAATTGAATGAACTGAAAATTTTATTAAATTATTCAGTAATTTGTGTAAGTTTGAAAATGAAGTGAAATCGCGTTGAATTACATGGTAAATTGTGAATTGTTATTGTAAATAGTTTTGGCGGTATTTACCAACATCGTCGACCGCCCCACTGACATTGTTCCAGCCGTGACGTGCGGTGACGTCACACGACGCGACGCGTGCCCGAGGAGGGTGGGGGGCGAGGGTGCACCTGGACAGCTAATCACAATAATAACTTATATCCACAGGGGTGTAACATCTGCCGAGCGCTAGTGGGCTCTAGCGGCAGCTGCGGGTACTAGCGAGTTGAGCGCGCTGTCCGCCAGGGAGGCGCTGGCAGTCAGCTCTTTGCCGCGCTATCGTACGCACCGCGTACCGTGCTTAACCTCACCGCTAGTGCGTACGCTGTCATCATGTCTACACGTTGTACAGTGCAGTGATTTAGTGTCAGTGCTGACTATAGTGCAGTGATGTGCTAGTGATAGTTCTGCCCCATGGCGTGCCACCGGTTAACATAATCAGTGCACTTTGTCCTTTTAACCAGTGAAATATTTCCCTCCTTTACCATGCATTGGATATCTTCTTTGATCATCCTGGCAGTCGTCAATCAAGTAAGTAGCGTTAATTAATTCATCAACGTGTGCCTTAGTAAAAAAGTTTCTTTGCAAAAAATATCACAATTAGCCTAAACATATAATGGCCATATAGGTCTAGCGGCACGAAGTACAATTTTTGGAAAGCCGATCTCTTATCAGTCAGTGATCAATGTTGTTATCGTGTCGGTTTTTGTTTTGAGTTTGTCTCATGTCATAACCTACACAATTTATAAATATCAACTCTTAATTTTTTCCAAAACTCATAAATTCTAAACTATAAAACACGTCTAACTCGCAGGGGGTTCATCATGATTATTTTTCAATAGGCCTATGTTAAATTTGTCTGTAGGGAGGTCTCACGATAATTGGTCTGGAAAGTAGATACCTCTATGTTTGATATAGATTTTTCAAACTCGATTTCAAATTGTTTGCGACGGAGAATAATTGATTTTTTATTTGAAGGAAAACCAATCGTCCACTTAAACATAGGTTGGTACTTAATTTATCTAAACATTTCAACTTTAGATTTTGCTAAATGCTATCATTGAAAACCCTGACCATGTTAAGGGCATTTTGAAACTAAAAAATAATTTTAAATTCCTACTCAACCGCCCGCAATAAAAATGCTCATAGACTCATTCAAAACTAAAATAACCAACCTACATTCTAGTTTTTCTTGGACGACGTTTTTACACCCGCAGACAATGGGTCTACTTGTTGATCGTCGCCGCAATTAAACCAGTCCATATTGTTATTGTCCAGTTATATATTTCTGCGATATTGGTTTGTGTGTCAGCGCCTAATTTTAGCGTCAGACTGAGGTGGTCGCACCTGCCGCTCTCCCACGGCCCCACGACTATATTCTCACGATTCAACGATGCTCCTCGTTTAATATCCGTGATACCCGGCCCATTAATGCACTATTGCATACCGCGTTTCCTCGTTAAATTTGCAGTTATCCGCGGCGGATTTGTATCGAGCGAAGTTTAAATTTTATTGTTAATGGGGGTCGTTAATTTTGTAGTGTGGGTTTAAGTTACAGGAAAAGTATTGCCAACATATATTTCGGCCTGGTTTTAGTGATTTCGGCTTGAGAGTTCTCAGTTAATTTATGAAGCCATTAGGGAATCAACAATGTAATGAGAGACCACAAAAATATAGTGCGAAAATGTTAGGTATTTAAAATCAAAAAGTTTTGCAGCCATAGGCTAAAGATTCTTTTTATGTTATGGTGTGATAACAATATTTTATATTACAAACTCTTAGTCCGGCCAAAAATCATTAGGCTGTTAAAAAAAGTCTTGGAGATGTTTGTTTAAGAAATTACTGATTCGATTATTTATCGGCTTAAAAAGTCTCATTTGGATCTAGCCTAGGCCTTAATTGATATTACCGTTAATCACTGACATGCCGATTAATTATTGTGACACAAGGTTATAACATGACCCATTTAAGGATTAAAAACGTGATCCATGTTGATGACATGCAGCAAGCTTGCATTTGATTGAATTTCCACCAAAATATTTCATACTGCAGGTATTATAAAAGTTAACTTTTTACGATTAATTGTTAGGATTAATAATGAAATGGATTAACACTTGCAAGCCCATTCCCACCCATTCACAGTAAAACTATTAATTGTCAGAATTAATACTTACATGTTAATAAGCACCTTTTATAGAGCATACAAAAATAAGCATTGATTTCTTTTCAAAGTATGATTTAGGCCTATTGCAAATTGTCTCCTTAAATAATGGTGGTATAGCCTATATTTACGTACATTTAATTGTGTAGGAATTGACTAGTTAATTTTTATAATGAAAACTTAGTGGGCCTTATAGTTTTTAAATGATAAATTTTATTGATTAGTTTTAATAATTAATTGAGAACTTAGTAGGATACCTAATTAGACTAGTTAATACAACAGCATCAAAATATGTTTTGCATTGCCTTCAAAATATTCTCTATTGTTTTTAATTGCATTCCGGTTTAAATGGAATTTTAATGAAAAAACGTTTATTGCTGCAGTCTATTAAAATAAATGTAGCTTTTTCACCCTAGCCTCAATAACACAAATTACTTCCAATGATTAAACGATTACACGTTTAGTATATTAAATATAACATTTCTCAACAAATATTAACATAAATCCATCTAACGTAAGGCTTAAGTGCGTTTTATTAATGCGTAATTTATACAACTGAATAATATGCAACTGGTAGGCCCCCTAGCCACCAGACCAGCCCCAGTAGACCAGTCGCCGTTGGACAATGCGTGCACAGCACCTGCCCAGTACAGCTGGTCTCTAACAGCTGCCTGTATATTTAGAGTGCATTTCTGTAATTTCCCTCTTTTGCCACAAGTTTGTTGCATATTATTGTCCTTGACAAGTTTTTCGTATTCTTTAAGCCTGCACGCTGGATATTTGTAAAATGTGTTATATAGTTCAAGTTCATTATTACAACTATCACGTATTTTTTCCAATTCGCGGACCCTTTAAACAAATTTTCATTCCATTTCCAGGCATGAAAACAGTTTTATCTGAGTAGGCTAAATTTGTTTGCAAATGGTCTGGTTGAGTCAGTTGTCTCTTACAGTTTAATTTGTGATGGATCTTTAAAAGAGTATTTTCAATAACTTACATAAGCATTTTAATTTTTGAGTACAGTTTTTATCCATTAGTGGGAGGGTACAAATTTTGTCAAGGCTCTTCTTATGAAACTAAGTCAATAATGTTGAGCCAATTTTTTTATTATACTTTCCTTATGCTATGATTTTACGTAGGTAAATGAGTAGGGCCATGCTACTCTTCATACGGCGAAATTCCTATTTAGTAGCAAATGTTAAACAAAACTGCGGCGGACTTTACCATAATTTTAATTTCTTAATTCTCTATGTACTACTTACTGTACACACGGTCGCAGGAATTCAATTTTGTTTCCAAAAACTGTAAATTTAAATACATAACAGTCTCCTTCAGCGGACCGCGCCGTAAATGTGAATTCCCGTGTTCCTCCGGTTGTACAGTCCCTGAGCCGAGTTTCGGGGCCCGGGTCAGAATAAATCACGCCAGGAACGCTTTGGTCTGCTCTCAGTTTTATGTTTCCATTGAACCGGGGTTATTTATGTCAGCTAGACCGATAGAAAAATACTCTCCAAGATTTACAGCCTCCTCTGTACATATTTGCTTTTGGAAGTCGGTTTATTACACAGAGAACTGTTAATGTATGGCCAGCTTTGAAATACCGTTTTACGGTTGTCTAATCGATTTGTGAATTGCTTAAATCACTAATCGCTTCTTTTGTACTTTTAAATTACATTGAATGTATATTTCTTGAGTCAGTTCGAACCGATTGCCAACACATTGGACATTGGAATTCTTATGTAGCATACATAATGTGCGGAACACACAAATTACTTGTTTTTACTGTGTTGTAATATATTAATATAGGCTATTTCAAATGATGCAATGCAATTGATATCGTTACATGTTTATAACTAAACTTTTTTTATTTTGACGATTGTAATGGTAGAAATGTAGATATTAAAATTATGTTTTGCACGTTAATTTTTTTATCGTGCAAGTGGCTTTTTTAAATCCTCTCCAATAGCTATGTCTGTTTTTTAAATCAAGTGTTTATGAAAAACTATAGCCGGTTAACCCGGGTTTGCTCAAGAGATTCTTCTCTTTTGGCGGATTAGAAAGTGCTACAATCTATTGAAATTATTTAAAATACGATTATATCTTGGGTTATTCAAATCAAGCCAAAAGCATTTGTTTCCCTTGAAAACCGCCCTCCTGTGGCGAAGCCCTAAATTTTGAAGCCCAACAACCATACAGTACAAATCATGAGATTCAAAGATTCAATTTTATACCGCACCAAGATCGAAGGTCTACGACATTACTTTTGGCTGTAGCACCTCATAGCCTATGCCTATACGCGGTCTAACTGAGGATGACCGCGATGTACCACCTTTGTGACGTCGATTACTGATTTAAAATGCTCCTTTTCCAATGAAAACGTGTGACCCCTCCGTAACGTCAAGGGTGTCCATTTTCCATGTATATAGCTTATATATATAGAGTGCTGACCGTCGGGTATGTGTTGCAGGCGCAGTCGTCCGGAGTGTTCGAGCTGCGGCTCAAGTCCTTCGTCAACAAGTACGGCAAGGACAGTGTGGGCCAGTGCTGTAGTGGCGAGCGGACCGAGCCCTGCACGGGCCCTTGCAGGACCAGGTTCAGGATATGCCTCAAGCACTACCAGGTCAAGATAGACACCACCTCGCCCTGCACGTTCGGTGACGTCATCACGCCAGTGCTCGGTGAAAATTCGGTTCAGTTAAGTGACACCAAGACTGAAGAGTTCAAGAACCCCATCAGGTTCAACTTCGACTTCACGTGGCCGGTGAGTAAATTTGACTTTTTGGATGTAGATGGTAGAGAGAAAGGAGGTGTGTTTTGGAATATAGTAGTCTAGGTGGTCGGAAAATGACGTGAGTAATATAAGAGGACCAACGCTTTCTGCAATCGTGCACTGTTTTCTATTCCTCAAAGGACCTTGAAATTTGGAGATATTTAACAACATTAGCCCGTTGTTTATTTTTGCCTTCCTTTGCTTTGTGGGCACCTTGGAGCGTTTAATCTAGGTATATAGACGTGTAAGTGCCGTTGCAAGATATAAATTCAATTTTGCTAGAGAAGTGTCTGAAAATCCCCAATGAGTTGGTTTTTGACAGTTGTAATTTATAAGACAACTGAAATCTGTTCAATTTAATATGATGACTAAGCCGTTTTGACAGCTTAGTCCTTCTCTATCATATTATCACGTGTGTTAATAATAAGGAATCGTTCATGACGACGCAACATTTTATTCGTATAATTTTCCTTAAAAATGGATAGACCAATTCAGAGAGTTGTTTGAAACCCTCGTAAGTAGTTTCCTCGCCAAAATGTTCAACCCTTCAAACTCTACAAGAAGTCCCAGTAGGACCCCGTTTGTTTGTAAAGAACCATAAATTGTTTCCTGACCCAGCTAGGAGTCATATTTGAGTCTTTCAAATCGTCAGGGGTTTCTAATTATTCACTCCTAACCCTAACAAACAAAATCAACTCGAAAAGTCGTCCGAGTCGGATTAGAATATGAAGTGTGGCCAATCTGACGAAGTCGGCTGTCTCAAGGGTTGGGGTGAAAGAAGAGATTGTTTGACAGAGGGCGTAGCTAAGGTTCCCGACCATTCAGTCGGGTTTCTTCCCACACTTCCCCCGACAGATGATCGGGCAAAAACTTGTGCCAGACACTTAGGCTGCCTTTGTGGCCCTCAGGTAACCTGGGCCCAGGCTACAGCTGCTAGCGCTCCCTGCGGATCGGGTGCAGTGAGGGAGCTCGGGTGGGAGTTAAGGATATCGCATAGATTGGGGTTTTGTTTGCGGTGCCAAAGTCTCGAATACATTGAATTGAAGAAAGTTTGTGAATGTTTGCAAAGACTGAATAAATTTTCCCCATGAGCAAAGATCTGTCTATTCATATGACGTGCTTCCAATTCAATTAAGCCCTCGTATTAGTTCAGTCAGTAAGTCGATAGTATTCGCGTGACTTTATAACTCGCCATTATATGACAATTATTCTGGAACTTCATAGCAATTTGCTTATACCATATTTATTTAACGTGCATTCCGGTTGTTCTTATACAAACTCTGTAAACGCTGTACCGTAACTCATTCCCAATTCCCTTTCCTTTTTTGGCACGTTATTACTAGTCTACATTTTCCATCGGCTACTTCATCCATCCATCATCCATTTAAACAGCCAATACCACCTCCACCGCCCGCCCCACCGGTTGGCGACACCGACGCCCCGACGCCGGCAGATGCAGTGATGATTTTATGCGCTGTTTTACGCGGCAGATGTCCCATTGTTGCGAGGGGACAGATGGCATACATGTAGCGCCTGGTGCATGTAGCCGGTGGTATCGATCGACCGTCCGTCGCACATGGCGAGTGCCATCGAGATTTTTCACCGTGCCGATTTCGGCCGCGCGCCACAACAGTCCGGCTTCAGACCGGGTTATTTTTATACGGTTAAGTTTGTTCGCCCCACATTCACGGTCGTGTCTGTTCCATCTATGGGGTCTTTGGCTGTTTTTGTACAGTGGCTGGCGCTTATCCCGCACGGCCGGTATGGATATTTTAACGCTACTTCAACGCAGTGTCGGTAGGTCGGTTTTTGGAGGGGATGTATCTTTATATTTTGATTCTAATATTTTTACTGGATGTTAAAATGTGATGTTGCTAGGGCATTTGTCTATTTATTAAAATAGGAATTTTTAGTGTAAGATGGGAAGCTATCGCGGTTCAAAAGATATCAAAGACACATCTGAGATGAAATTATTATTATTTTTTAAAATAAAATGCAAGCATCATACACCATTGTTTCATCTAAAATGGATTTGTGCGGATGAAAAAGGTATCTATCAGCATCAATTTGTGTCTATAAAGACCTTTGTAATATACTGTTTTTGTTGTACAGTACCTATTATCGGTGTTATAAACACGTTAAACTAACGGTATAAAATTACTAAATGTAATATTTTTGCAAAATTTTAATATTGCTTCAAAACACCGGTGTTGACACGAGATATCAACTAAAGGTGGCGAAATAATAAACATCAGGCCTAATAGTTTCCTAATGTCACTAATTACGTTCTATAATGTCCAGCTTTCTAATTGCTCCTGCAGGTCTAACATCCCTCGAGGAATCCCTATTTATACATACTCGTTTCAAGTGACGCCGCCCATCACATGAGGTTTCAAGGCGAATGAATGAATGGTATGTTAAGAATAGATTAGGCCTACATGAAAGCATAGTTAAAGTGAAACTGAAAGTACCGGTACCGCGATTAACCATGTTGTGAATTGATTTCGCTGGCGGATTCTACTCGACGTTGAATACCGGAACCGGATATTAAATGGCAAAATAATAACCGGGGTCGGATCTCGCGTGCCGCCGGCTCGTACTTGGCACCGCTTCGATTGTGCGTGGATGCGACGGCCTCGTCTCTGGGGAACGTAATTCTAATGAGCAATTGACCGATGGCCCGGGGTCACTTCGGGGGCCCCGTCATAAAATCATTAGGTCCGCTTGTGCCCGACAATCGGGCCGATGGATTTACAAGGCAGTGTAACGGGTGAGACAATGGGTAGGATGGTGTCAACAGTTGGTGAATAGACCAGTGGAGCCCCCGGGGTGGCGGTCGCTGTAAACCATCGGTAGCGAGAGCTTCCCAGAAACATTAGGCTTTCGCTTTCCGAGGTATCTAACGTTCTTTGAGATATATGACGGTTTTGTTTAGTCTTAAAAGACCGGTGTCCGTTTGAAATCGCGATTTCACTGGCTACTGAGGAGATCGCTTTCTTTTAGAAATGAACGTTATGCTTGAGGTACATGGTAGAGTTTTAGAATTTTTCATGCTCGTATAACCCTTACCCCAAAATCTCATTTGATGGATTTATCATGAATTACTATTTCTTTTAAGTAAAGGTTTGGGATTTACCTGCCGATCCTTTTTTGCTAGGTCAGGGCTATTTTAGGAATGGCAAATGAGGTAGAAAAAAATACGCTTTAGACTACGCATCATGAGTCTAAGTCAGTCAAGAGATAGTCCTGAATTACTTCTTCTACAAGTTTTACCGTACCTGGATCGTGTCGAAACTGCCACGGTAAATTGCTCACTGTCGCATGTTACTATGCAAAATTGCATAAAACCAGATAAACATTATCTGCACAGACACAGTAACAAATCAATACGGCGTAGTCAGCCGAGCATTCCTCCCGTCCGCAGATCTCGGCATACCTCGTGTTATCTGCACATCGCAATGTGCAGACAAACAACTAGGTGTTCGCCTCGGTAGCCGCCGCCAATGCATCAGTGTGTGTTCCCATCTTCGGCCCTCAAGGCCGGAATAATCTGGGTTACTCCAGAACTGTTAATTGCCCAGGATTCTACCGGGAATCGCCCAAGATTATACGTAAAATATAGGTTATGTCGGGCGAGTGGCGTGCGCCTGCGTCAGAGTTGGCATCATGCACGCATGCCACCAATTATCCACGTTCTCACGGTTCCATTGAACCTCCGGATTGTTATTCATACCGTATTCTTGTTATATTTCAACGTGATATTCGAAGCTCGTCCTCCTCGGGACCTTGGAGCTTTCGCAGACGGAATTTGTGATGAGGCGAGGGCCGAGGGCAGCGTGGGTACGGTACACCCCGGGCCGGGCCCGCGGCGGGTGCAATTAAAACGATAATTGCCGCACTTGTGACCCGACCCCGGCGTTTAGCTCCTCCTCGGTTCGACCGTTTATCGTGTCAATCTTGCGAATATCTGGCAATTTTCCAAATCCCTAAATATCGGTTTCTCGGACCCGTGTTTCGCTTAACGTGTGTCGATAATTATCGAGTTATTTTTTAAATACGGGCAAAAACCTGTGATTACGGGACGGTTCAGTTTCCCTTTTCGCAACAGATGTTTTCATGTTTTCGTTCGGATGGTTTTTTACAGTAATTTTGAATTCTTTTCTTGCTAAGTTACACTTTTAAAATTGTATGTTTTGCCCTGTTTAATTTTATGGCGAGTGATTTGGAACTGAAAGATCGTTTACAAAGTTGTCATGAAGCCACGCAACACTTGATAGTACAGTATTTATTAGTTTACTTGGAAAAGGTAACTATTTGCTATCTATTTTAACTGTATCTCGCTGTCTCTTGTAATGTTGGGTTGATTATTGATTATTAACAATGCACGAATGGCTGCCTTGGCCCATTCATATCAGAACAGAGTTGGCACCGGAGACTATTAGGTTAAAAGTTATTGAGTTCCCCATTATTGCAAATTATTGCAGAGAGTAATGTTATTCTGCAAACTGTCTCATGACAGTTTCTAGGTCATGAGCCACTTTCCATTTTTATGGGAAACTTATCATTAGAGATTTTTTTTTGCAAATATACATAAAAGAAGTAATTTATTTCCTTTATCAAGAATATCAGTCGTAGCTAAAACTTACGAAGTGAATCGGTAATCGGTGATGTCAGTTCAGTGAGCGCTGGAGGGCCAACAGTGGCAGGAGCGCGCAGTATGAGGCGCAGCCGCCAACCGCGCGAGGCGCGGACTGTAGCGGTGTGCCCGGCCGTGGGAACGCTTGTCGTGCCCTGGGGCCCAATTAATCTGGCACATTGCTGTAGCTCACTGTTTATAGCTTACCTGGCCGCCGTATCCTGCTATCACACTTACCCTCGCTCCAGCCGCGTCCTCACTGACGTAACACACTGTCTACTGTCTTCTGTCTTCCGATCCTCGTCATATTGTGAAGCTGTTCAGATTTGGATTCAGTGCGGAAAGCTAAATTTAAAAATCGTTCACAAGCTTCTAAATGTATTCTTATAGTGTAGGATTCACACGACTTTTCCTTTTTTCGAGATTTTAGCCTGTTTGTTCAAACAATGATTACTATATTATTATCTATAGGACCTATTATGTTCTAAACACTATCAAGTTGTTAGTAAAAACCACGTCCAGTGCAATATTATTACACCTAAGTTATAATATTGTTCCATAATGACAGCAATACTAATACACAATGTGTTTAAAATTAGACGAAGTGATTGCCCAAGCAGCTTGATTCCGTTACACTCTATCTGTTACTTCATCGCAATGAATCGCTGTGCAAACAAATCATTTTATTTTGGAATCATCAAGGTTATATTGTCCATATTTAACGCTTGGTAGGGAAAGTAGATAGTGAAGGCCTTTCTTTATATTTGTTGACACGTTATACAATAAATAGTTGACTCCTGTGACTTTATGTAATAAATTGATTAGGTCATAAACAAACGATGTTAAATGACCTAAATCATACCTTGAAAGACTTGGCGAGCCGTGACGTGTCTGTTCAAGGTGCAGGGTGCATGGGAGAGTTGGGCCGACGTTCGCCATCGCCGAAACAAAGGCCGGATTTGGGAGTCGGTTGCGAATCGCCTGTCGTGACGATGAATTGAGCCATTCTTGGAACCCCGTCAAAGAGTGTGCGAACATCGAGAATAGTATTTACACAGCCATCAGTAGTCAGTGCGACACTCCAGCACTGCAATATTCAAATAAGGCTACGTGTGCGATTCGTTTTATAAATGAAACACATTGTGAAAACTGTTTGCAAAAAGCCTCCAACAGGTTAGTTTTTCATTGTAATGACAAAGTCGCTTGAATGGACGGATTATACATTATACAGCAAATAACTTCTGATCTGATCCATTGTACGGGCTTGGCGGTGGACCTTGAAGCTCGATGAGACCGTAAAATTTATGCTAATAGGACAAACTATATCAATTTGATTCTAGAACATCATAACAGGTCAATTTAGTCGATTCAATAACAGTGGACCGTCGTCTTTTAATTTGTTAATGGCCCGTGGCTGTTGTGTACAAGAAGATTGTTTTCCGTATCCGTGAGAAAATGTATTGCATAACTGAATATCGGATGCAATAACAATCTGGGACCGCCCCGACTACATTACCGACATGTAGGCAGCCCCAGAACAACAGTGTCAATTAGCATGAACACTGTGGAATATGGAGTAATAAATAATTAAGAAAGGTTGCAGAGCTAGAAATAGCCTCATTCATTAACAATAGCGCCTAAAAAATATAATGTAGTAGATAGCACCAACGTCGTGGAGTAAGAAACTTTAAATATATGAAAAATTATACAGTTTAATAAATAATTTATCCAACGAATATGTCGTTGAACAAGGAAATAATCCAACAGAGAAACGTCAGCCTCTCGTATTCACGCGGCCGTTTACGTCTGGTCGGAACTGGTCGCGCACGGCTTTGTCCGTTTTTTGTCTACCACTTGTTGAACATTCAATTAACATTAACCCAGCCCGTTCGCCGGAAGGACCGGACCGGTTTTCATTCATCTTGCTCGCAATTTATACCCCTCCAATCTCGCCTATGATGGATCCCTTCCAACCGAAGCTGCAACCCTTCTCTGTTTACCTTTTTCGTTATTTTAGTTGTTTTATCATTATTAGAAAGGTAACATTTTCTATGATAGCATTAAATTAATTTATATGTAGTGTGAACCTGAACAGGTGCTCAAATCATGTATGGGTCTCATAAACCTTTAATTATCTAAATTGAAATATCATCCTACGACTTGGGTTGATTAATTAATGTTTTCTTTTTACCAGGCTAGTTTTCATTGCGTCTGTGTTTATCTTTCTTTAGATTACCTTTTCTGAACATTACGAGTACGGTTAAAACTAAAAACTGGCCGTTGACGAGATTCACGTATATTTTGCGAACTGGGTGGGCTTGAACTTGTATTCATGCTTTCAACTTTTCTCTGAACAGTATGATGACTTTTTAATTAAATTCTTCATCAAAGCGGAGACTTTAACGATCTGATCTTTCGAAGTTGCATGAAAAATAATTAATGTTTATCGAAAACCGTGAGTCCTTGATAGATTTTTTATCCACCTCAACCTTTTACCGGCAGTTGCACCGTAAGACTTATTCATCAAAACCTCTTGTAATTGGATTTACTTACTAAGCGTTCTGTTATTTACCTCTGCAATGAGTTATATCTACAGCCCGATATTCAGCAACCTGTTCACCCATAACCAACTGGTTTTCTATTAGCCGCGCCGCTGTGGATGAGTTATTTATGCAGTTGTTGTTGCTCAACTGCAGCAAGCGGTGCTTTCATTATCATATCTTCTGTCACAGTTTGACAAACAGTCTGTTCCGATTTATAATGACCTTGTTCTGGTTTCAGGGTACCTTCTCTCTGATCGTGGAAGCGTGGCATGACAACAACGACAACTCTACTGGTGAGTTCATCTACCATTGTACCTAGTGACAGTTCTAGGACTCCTCGTCCTGGATTGATTAGCATTCTTGGTTTTCTTTAAGTGATGAGGCATTTAATTAGAATGCAACAGAGCTATTGCATTGGAATTGCCAATCGTACTGTGCCAAATGCTTGAACCTGTATTAAATTACTAATGAGTTTCTTGATATTTTAAGTTATTATTGTAGTTGTATCGTAGGTAATTATTTTTGAGCAATTTCTATAACCTATTTAGTATTTCGCGAAAACGACATAAATTGTGGCTCGGGTCTAAGCGTAACAGTTCTGAAAATGAATTAGGACCTCGCCGAAGTGGGTCTAGGGTCCCTATGGATGGCATTCCCGCTGGAGCCTGACGAGCCTCGGGGACCGCGGAATTCCCCCGGACGTTCCCCGGCATATCACTCAGGCATTAGAGGCGAGGCTGGCGGTATTGTCCCTACCACATGTGCCAAAACACTGACCGCCACATGTGCGAGCCAGCTGGCCTTCTTCCGGCAGCGGCCCTAGGCCCACTGCTTACTTCCTGGGAACCGAAATCCGAGCCGCCTTCGGCCAGGTGTCGACGCGCGGATTGCCCGGACTGTACCTCCACACTCATGTTTCCCTCAGGTAGGCCGTAATGGCCAGACCGGGTATAATAACAGAGACAATAGCTCACGACCCGGGGTCGTTACGGCTATTAATAAAATGGGCGGGGCGTGCTGAGCGCATCGTATACTTACGGAAGGGCCGCATCCCGACATCGCACCCGACGTTCCCACCCTCGGACTCCCGTCATCGCTTTATGTTTACAAATTGTACAGCCGAAACTGCATTGTTTTTGTGTCCGGCGCGCCGACTCGGAACGCGCCCAACCTCCCGGAAAATAGTGTTAGCGACAAAAAGCCTGCCACTCCGGCCGTAATGTTAATGCGACGGACGCACCGGTAATTGACTGTTGTTCTGCAACCGATGCTCCGGAGTTGCAGTCGGAAATAACTTACTTTGGACACGCCAGGGGCTCGCAGGTAGTCCATCGCTTCTCGGGCTTGAAGTGCAGTCGCTTTTCTTGTACGTCTCTCCGTGATTGTTTATTTGCTAGCTGCGCTTCGTTTTTTAAACTCAATTTTCCGTAACATTCTTGGTGGGGTTTTATGTCGGTTTGAACTGAGGAATTTTATGTTGGCAATAGCATTTAAATGAGCGTTCGCTTCGAACGACGAAAGATCTTTTACGACTATTACATTTAATTTTTCTTGACTGATTTCTACCCTTTTTGTTGAAGAGCATGCTTATGTTATTTTGACCATTTAAAACTGTTGCAATGACCGAATTGCTCAGTTTTGTAAAGTCAGGTGTATATATTTATCGGATAAAACCCATTGTGTTCACGCTGCTTGGAGAAGTGAATAACAATGTAATCATTGGAAAATCTCTATGTTATCCAAACTTGTACTATGGTTTTGTTCAAGATTTTAACTGTAGACTAAACTTCATTGTATATCTGGCAACGCTTTGAGTTGCTAAGTTATCGCCCTCTTTATCTTAAATTTAAACCCAACTTATATTGTGACTATTGTTTGACTTTCTCACCCCTCCCCGCCTCCCCCCGCCCACTCACCCTGCGCCGGACAACCACAAGAAGCTGTCAGTTCCTCACGTCCCCGCGGATGAGTGACGCGCGGTGGAAAGTGGGAGGAAAGGTCGCCAAGTCAGTGTGTAGACGCGGCCGGCGCCGTGTCTCTTTCTTGTTACATCGCGAAGTATTTTAATTAAAGTTCGCAGCCCCGATTAATGGAGACTTTGCGATCAATAATGCATCAAGCGACGCTAGCTGAGGTCTAGACGGAGTCAGCCGAGCATAACCAGCCCGCGACTCCAGACGCAGCATTCTTCCCGCAGCTTCCCTCGCCAATCTTCTTTGTCCGGTCCGTCGTCCGTCTATCCTCTCCTACTTCTTTACTCACTTCGAGTTGCATGAAACCGACGATTTATCGTATACGTGTTTTCCCCCGACAGGTTCTCGGTTTCGTGGACATTTCTGGATTCTTTGGTGGTGTTTTCGCATAAAACAGTAGTAGAAGAAAGTATCATACCAAATCACTGTATTTGCCTTTGTTTGCTTGCACTATACGTGCAAGATTTCGCTTTCTTACTATATTCAACCCTTTAAACAGTGATGAAAATAATTGCGTTCATGAGCTATTTCCATCGATTCTTAAAAAAGTGATGTATCGTTTGGCAGAAAGTCTTCCTCTATTGGCGATTTGCTGAATCCTTGCTGTCGAAATTCGTCAAAAGATTGGGGCGACGAAACGGAAACCACAGCTGTGAACGCATTTGATTCTCATGTCGTATGTATAAAGTGGCCACACATTTTAACTGTAGAATACACTTCATTGTATATCTGGCAACGCACAAGTCAGGTAGTGTTTAAAAAAACCGCTATGTAAATAAACTTATTTAATTGATAAGTTTTATTATAGTGTTTTCAATTCAAAAACACCTTTGCCTCTATACTCTTGATAAGTTGTAATATCTAGTGCGTCTTGCCATCTTGCGAATTTTAAGTTCTCTCAATTTCATCCATCCATGCTCTATCGACCTTCTAAACCCTCGTCTCCCTATCCGAATTAATCCAGGTCCACTCGTGTTATCATCTTCGGTTTAAATAACCCCGAGACGTAGAGCCGCGGCCAGAACAGGTCCCAGTGCACCTGCAGAAGACATGGCCGTGTGTATCGGACCATAGGTACACGCGGGTCCTCGCACTGTAGACCTGCCCTCCGCTCCGGCCGGCGCTGGCTGTTAGTCAATGGGCGAGGTACAGTCTGATCCCGCGATGTGCGTTATCCCCCCTCCCCCCCGCCGCGAGGCCGGCACCTCGCATAGGTCACGTGACGAGCCGGTAATGCTCAGTTTAATGTGCACCGAGTGTACCTAATCCCGGCCGCAACTTGTTCCGTGGGAATCGTTGGCATTATCATATAGTCTGCTCTCCACGCCGCCGCTAACGGACGGCCTTCATTATCGGCTTTCCTCGCTGAATTTTAAAATTCGGATGCCGATGAGGGGTTGAGCGTGGAACATGGGAATGAGTTACGGGGAAATGTTATCATATTTCATTACTTTTGATGGTTTCCAGTTTAGTTGGTTGATTCAACAAAATATCGGCAATACGACAGTTTATATGAGTACGTAGTAATTTTGAGTTTACGTAGTAGTTTTGATAATTTTACATACAACTAGTCGCATTATTCCTGTATAATAACAGGATTTTGTCATGTAAATGTGAACAAGCTGATTCAAGATTCTCATTGTAACAGCCTTCGGTCACAGTGACAGATGACTTAGTCCAACCACTACTAGTCTTTTGGCTTCTAATCTAAATAGCCGACCGTCCGAAGACTTCTCATTAATTGTTTCCACGATTATAATCTCTGTTTAACACACACAGTAATGCGCAACGACTTATTAAATCCATCTACCATCTATCATTCAAATCGAGATTTCCCTTTCAAAGACCTAACCCCTCGTGTCCCCGTGTACACAGCCTGGTCCACTGACGTCACTGTGGAGCCCAGAGCCATTGAACTGTAACACCGTTTATAGCTGCGCCCAGAGCCCCGAGCCCACCTCGGCTGTGGCACGTCGGAATCCTCGCCGAATCCCGCGATATTGTTGTGTTTTTGTCATTCCCCGCTCTCGTTCCCACTCCGGCTCGCCATTCGCCCCGCTGGTTTTTTTCACCGATGTAATTATTTTCGCTGCCGGTCACGCCGTAAACGCGCGTTTTAGAGTCGGTAATTAATGAAATCCTTGGGAATCCTTTTACGATTTCGCATTGAAGGAGGATTTTGCGAAATGGTGTGTGATGAAGTTTTTTTTTACTATTTCTTATCGGGCCTACGATAAACTTTATGGGTAGTAAACCGAGTTCCGAGTGCGATTGTAAATGATGATTCGTTTTATGCTTCTCAGATTATCTACGGTCTCCGGATAGTGTGAACTCGGTTTCTTTTTCTGAAACTATTGAGATTTGATTTTTATTGCGAGGTTTAATGTTCCTGGAGATAATATGTATTTTATAGTTTTTTTACTGTGATCCATCCGCACCTTTCGGTGCGGATAACTTTTCGGTATTTTAGGCAAATAAACTATGAAAGTAGAAAGAGTTAAGAGTCCATGTTTAGAAGTTTTTCAGCAATCAAAATATGTAATTGCACCGTTATCTGGGTCCTGCTTCAAGCACTCTGGAAATATCGGAATCATGCACAATGCCGATCCTGCGAGTCACGTCACCCCTTCAACAGCTCACAAGTTGTAGTTTTAAGTAGCACTTTACAGGTATTGCTGCGAGATTATTGAAGACATCCACCGTCTAAATGCTCGTTTCTGTGTTGCAGCCGGCAGCAAGACGCTGATCACGCGGCTGACGACGCAGCAGTGGCTGGACGTGGGGCGGGACTGGCACGAGGAGGAGGACCGCTCGTCCCACTCGGCGCTCAGCTACGAGTACCGGGTCCTCTGCGACGAGCACTACTACGGGCCCGGCTGCGCCAACCTCTGTCGGCCGCGCAACGACCAGTTCGGCCACTTCACCTGCTCCCCCCAGGGCGACAGGGTGTGCGCCGACGGCTGGCAGGGCGACTACTGCACCAAACGTGAGTGTCCCCCTACTGCTTCATACCGTAAAGTTTATTTTTAGATAATAGAACTTAAGACCAGAAGCTTTTTGCCTATATGAGATTCCTTAACATCCTTAGACGACAATTACTCGGCAAAAAACACTTTATCTTTCTTTAGTCCACTCATTCTCGACTGACGCAGATCTTGTGTCGGTTAACCACTTCAACACTGACAGCAGTCCAAGACGTTTAGCATTTAAGTACAGTAGTTGAATATGACAATTTTGACTAAGACATCATTTCGGCTGCAGAAAAAAAAACTATCTGCACTTTATACAGTCCCGTTTTATAGGAGTTTCTGGGGTAAATCAAGTAAAACCGCGACTTAGGAATCATCAATACTCATCTATACTCATTGAGTGCTATAATTGACATTACAACAGCAGTTGGATCCCAACTACAAGTAACTTTAAACTAGTTTCTCATTCTATTTTTAATATCCCGCGTTCCCGCACGTTCCGTCCATGCAGTTGACCCCGTTAGTGTCGGGGCCTGATATTCGCACGTCGGCGGCGGCGGCGGCGGCGGCGGCGGCGGCGGCGGCGGTTCTCACGAGGGCAGGAAACCGTCAACTCTTATGGCTGGGGAGCAGGCGAGCGGAAGTCGATTAATCTGGGCTCCTCCTGGGCTCCTGGGCCACTGGGCGTGTGGAAGCCAGCAATTAGCCGCAGGTCCCGTGTCAACTCGCCGACATTGCAGTCCTCATTGTAGCTTAACTCGATTAACAATTTGTATAGGCCACGTGATTTCTAGCCTACAAGCATTTTTTATTATTGTTTTCAGATAAATAACATTCATTGTTAACTTTTCAAACAGAGAATAATTTTAAATAATAACAGATGAAGAAAGACCAGGCAGCCGGGCAATCGTTCGGCGGCTACGTAATAAATACTGTCGTCAAATTTCAATAGGTACCTTTTTGTTATCTCAAATGTTTTGTAAATCAAATTATGTAAAACGTTTTTAAACTAGTTAATTTACGATCATTTCAACCAAAAATACCCAGAAACGTTTTTCCTCTATAAACGGGAAGCTCCTTATTAGACGTTCCAAAGTATAGAATCGCCAGTGTCTCATTGGCAGATAAACCCAGTGATTACGCTCCACTTCCACTTGTCGACCGCCGGAGCCGCGGTCTCACGCGACGCTCGCAGTCATTAGCATGACAGAGGCTGGCGTGGGCGATCTTGTATGGAGAGATTAACGCCCGGTAAACAAAAACTGTTGCGTCTGTTGTCACGAACACCGCTGCCACAACTCGGCTCGCGGCGATCCTCTGACTCTTCTGTCCGCTCTTGAAACTGCCGCTTGCGGAAGCTTGGCAGTGGTATCGTGAATCGTGAATGGTCACCAAGATTAAATTATCGATCATAATAGAGGTTATCGATTCGGTGGGTCTTTTTGAAGGTTGACTTCTTGTTGTGAGACTACATGCGACATTTTGTTGCAGTTAGTTGAGCTCTTTTAACGATTAGCTCCAATTAGTGGTTACAATGTTTTGTTAAGGTTCGATACCTCAGTTTGGGGCGTTCAGTGGTTGAGTTTTACGGTCAGAATTGTTTGTATTATAGTTTTGTAAGACGTGACTTTAGATTCTTTAAAAAGACGGATAGATAATTTTTTATTCCCTGTTGTTGAGGTGGTGGTGAATTTTCATATTTAATTTTGATCTAGTAATTCTTGTAATTTTTTAAATAACTCTTTGAATCACTTTAAAATAAATATAAAATTTGAAAAAAAAACTTTTAAAGAGATTCTTTTAACATTTTTCTATTAAAAACCAAACCGTAATAAATTTAAATCCCTCGTAACATTTCTGTACAAGGGACGCCAAACTGAGGTCCCGGTCCCGCCAAATAGTTTGGCGTGGGTAACTCGGCGTCACCAACAACAATGGGATTAAAAGGCAGCGTGTACAGTGGAGGGGTGGGGAAGGGCAGCTGCCGTGCCGGGGACAGCTGCCTAGTACAGCTGCCAGGGGTGTGTGCGAGTGTGTGTGACGTAACATGCAATACTCATGTCCGTGTGTTTGTTACAGCCAAGTGCCTGCCGGGGTGCGACGACCAGCATGGACATTGCAACAAGCCCAACGAGTGCATGTGAGTATCTTGCTTATTTTTTTAAAGTTTTAGTTCTCGAAGCAAATTTCAAAGTTTCGCGTAGTGGGCGAGGAACTTGGCGAGTTCCGTGGGAACCCTGTCGGCCACATAGCCTCATGCGCCGTGTCGCCGTCGTTGCCAACGGCACACTTTCTCACACTGACTCACTGCGACGCCAAACTATCTAGCCCACTTCGATCACTCCTTATCTATGATTTTTTATCTGTAGACTTATCGGAATTAATTTTCTGTAGTGGAACAATTATTTGGTTTTTCCTCTCTCTTTTACAGCACGTAAATTAAACTTTTATCAATCTTTTATCAATGTTTTCCTCATTTTTATGATCATAATTTACTTAACACTTCAAAATTCATCCATCACCTTTTTCAACAATTTTCTCTAATACCAGAAAAAACAACATCTAAGCAAATTTTTTCCTCTATTTCAGATGCCACAACGGTTGGAAAGGTCCCCTCTGCAACCAGTGCGAGCGGTACCCCGGCTGCCTGCACGGCACATGCCAGAAGCCGTGGGACTGCCTCTGCGAGGAAGGCTGGGGAGGTCTGTTCTGCAACCAGGACCTCAACTACTGCACCAACCACAAGCCTTGCAAGAACGGCGGCACCTGCTTCAACACCGGCCAAGGCTCCTACACCTGCAACTGTCCCCCGGGCTACACCGGCACCGACTGTGAGAAGGAGATCGACGACTGCGCCCACCAGCCCTGCTTGAACGGTGGCACTTGCAAGGTAATTATGATGTTTTGATTGATAATTTTACATTACGTGGAATAGATTTTTCTCTGTGAGATTTAAGTAGTGGTGTTTGGTTGATTCAACTTGGAGAGGGGCGAGGGGTCTACCAAAAGATCCCTGCATCTGATTTATTTTGAAATTTTTCTGCTTTTTTCTACTAATTTCTAAAGATGAATCAAATTTTTAATACCAGATTAAGGATTTTAAAAAATTGCTTGAGCTGATTCTGCTTGTGGAGGGGGTCTACCAAAAGATCCTTTTTGATTAATTTTAAAATTTGTCTGTTCTTGTTTTCTATCTCCTTAAAGTTAGTTACATTTTTGATCCCAGATTCAGAAGAATTTCCAAAAAGGAGAAGGTTTAGGAACTATTTTATTAGTTGCTGACTAATTAATAACTTGATCAGTCCTTTGCTGCATCATCCACTGATGTTCTAATGTGTTTTTATTTTTTCAGGACACTGGATCCGGATACACCTGCGAGTGTCCCAAGAACTGGCACGGGACGCACTGCGAGACTTCCACGCAGACTTGTGACGACCGACCCTGCCAGAACGATGGAAGGTGTGAAGACACCCCCACCGGCTACCGCTGCCACTGCGTCCCCGGCTACACCGGCATCGACTGTCACCATCAGATCGACGATTGCGCCTCCAACCCCTGCCGGAACGGAGCTACCTGCATAGACAAGATCAACGGTTATGAATGCACTTGCCCTTCTGGCTTCAAAGGGAAAAATTGCGAGGTGAACATAGACGACTGCAACGGCAATCCTTGTATGAATGGTGGCACTTGTTTAGACCTAGTGAACACTTATCGATGCCAGTGTGTGCCAGGCTTCCTCGGCAATTTGTGTGAGAAGAAAGTAGACTATTGCCTCGCCAAACCATGTGCGAATGGTGGAAAATGCATGAACTTAGTGAACGACTACCGATGTACTTGCAGACCTGGATTTACCGGTAAAGACTGTAGTGTCGACATCGATGAGTGCGCTTCAAATCCTTGCCATAACGGGGGTCTGTGCGTCAATCGAGTGAACGGCTACCAGTGTGACTGCCCCGACGGCTGGACCGGCAAAGCTTGTCAAGACGAAGAGGTAGCCAGTGTCGGCAACATCTCGAGGCACGTTTCCCAACAGATAGACTCAGGACTGACGACAGAACACGTTGTGGTTATCGCCACCCTCTCCACAGCCGTGCCCATCCTGGTCATCGTCGCTGCTGTCGTCGTTGTTTGCATGAAGCAGAGGAGAAAGCGAGAACAGCAGAGGGCGGACGACGAAGCGAGGATGCAGAACGAACAGAACGCGGTGCACAGCAGTGTCGCGAAGCGGGGCGACACCCACATGATCAAGAACACTTGGGGTCCCTGTGTGAAAGACGGTGGGGGAGGGGGAGGTCTGCCCAGTGAGAATTTGTGTTTCGCCAAACCAGTGGCCGTGGACAATACTCCGGTGTACACGCTGCATAGGAGCAGGTCACATAAACAGTTGAACACTGACGCGTCGGTGCACAGACAGAGCAACCGGGCGTCCTGCAAGGACCTGGACAACCTCGCCAGGTCAACGCAAGACAAGAGGATATCCGTCCTCTCTGTCGACTCCTCACTTTGCAATGCAAGGTAAATATTTGCCTTTACTGCTAACTGCTTGAGGTTAAATATTCTTGAATTTTTATTAATGATTTAAAAAATTTACAAAATGGTTGTAATTTTTTTTAATATTTTAAACTCAACAATTTTTAATGTAGGCTGTATTCGTTTTTTTCAAATTTTTGTGTTGCTTAAAGAATATTTATGGAAATTTCAATATTTTATATATTTATTTTTTATATATGCTAATACTTTGTTCAATGTTGTACCATAATAAAACCATCCAAAAATAAAAATTTTTTAAATAATTTGCTAAGATGGATTTTTTATCATTTTATAACAAAAATACAAAAAATCTCTAAAACATTGGTCAAATATTTTATTGTAATTGACTGATTTAGTAGGCCCACTTAGTTATTAAATTTGAAATTTTAAGGTCCTTTATTTTTTACAGTAGGCCTACCTACTTTTTTAATGTTTGGCTTTTTATTTATTTTATTGAAATTTCAGATTTAGTTTGGAAAAATTCAACAAGCCGTAATCCTAATCAAGCCTCACCAAGCCTTAGTATTGGTTTAAAGCCTAATTTTTAATATACCGTAGTAAATATATTATTTCCAGCAATATAATCTTTTAGTCTCCCATGTAAACTTATTGTACCGTACCTTTCTCCCTTATTCATTTTAATTATTTCATTAAATTATGAATTTTAATTTATCACATTCCTGTCACACTCCTGAATTTTAATGAATTTTAATTTATCTGTCACACTCCTGTTAAAAACACTTATAAATTTATATAAATCTAATTGGGCTCTGTTTGTCTGATTGCAGTGATTCCTCGCTGCTGAAGCGGCCACATGAGAAGGACACCAGCAGTGGGGTCTTATCGCCGTCGAGTAGCGTCTACGTCATCGACGAACACTTCCCCCACCACCCGGACACGCTGTTAGCGACCGAAGTCTAGCTCTTAACCTACAGACATTCTTATTTATTTAATTGATCGGAACTGTGCTTTATTACCTCCACGGGTATAAGCCTGACTGAGGCAGTCGTGTGATATGTATGTGTGCATCGTGTATAATGTACATATATTTATATTGTGATCATTACAAAACTAAGTCAAATACGGACAAGAGATATACAGCGCTCAGTTTTTTGGGCTGACGACTGATTTTTACATTATCTTGCATGTCGGGCGTTTTATGTCATTGAATTCGGGTGGGTGGGGAGGGGGGAGATTTCCTCGATGAAATCTTTATTTATTACGATGAAAATGGTTTTGTTTTGATAAACGAAGCGATATCATGTTCCTGTTATTATTATGCTAAGTCACGGTGATTTGGGTCGGACGCATCGGTCAGTTGTTTAACTGACCTCTGCGACGCCCCAAATTTACCTTTGTTGTCATTTTGTACTTAACGATATTGACTAGTTTAAATGTAAAGACTTTAACATTTTGTATAATATGTACATTTCCTAGTGTATTTATCGTGTATATATTGTCAATAGCTCTTGTATCACAACATTGTTCCTGATACTGCTGGTATTTACCAATTTTCATCGGCTCTCTAATGGGATTTTGCATTGTTGTAGGATTGTCAATAAGTTATACTAGTCTGAAAATTTAAAAGACGTAAAAAAATTTTAATAGGCCTCTGAAAGCTGGCTGTCCATTGTTCTTTTAGAACAGCTTTCAAGCATTTTAATGCTAATTCACCCTCTTGCCAGACATTCATTTGAGCAGAAACTAACCCTTGACTCCTGAAAATCAAATTTCCTCTTACCTATCCATTACTTGTGGTTAAGTAGGAGAAAATATATTTTCACATTCCTTAATTTTGTCATGAAATTACAAATGTGGAAATAAAAAAATACACTAACAAAAGACTTCTTCAAATAAAGAATACTTTTCAATGTTTTTCTTTATTCGAACAAAGACTTTTGTAAATTTTCCACTAATGTAATTTTAGACATTACAATTTTATTTTATGTAACAAAGAAATTCAATGATCTGTTTTGAAAGAGGGTAATTAGTTATTGATAATAAAATATTAAAATATTTTGAGATGTATCTTATTAGCTGGTAATTTGAAAACTTAGTGTTTAGCTTCAAGTTGACATATTGCCTTGTAAAAGTGAACTCCTGGCTGGTGACTCTCAAAAGTTTGTATTAAAGTATTTATATTTGGTAGATTCTCAATTTAATCCTAGACACCATATATTCAAACATGATTTCCTCTTAATTTTTAACATTATCAATAATATAATTACCAAGCTGTTGATCTCTTTTCAAATTACCAGTAATTATGAGCAGTATATAAATAACCTATATTAAGTCTGTAGAAATTTATTTTTTCTTTGTTGAAAGAAGTTGTTGCCAATATTTCAGCCGTTTTAGAAATTTCTAAAACTATGAAGCATAAGTGCATTTTGTTTTGTTTTGTAATTGTTATTTATGTTTAATTTAAAATATTTGGAGGCATAATTGAAAAAAATATATATTTAAGAAAACCGCTCTTCAAGCCTAATTGTAAAACGGTGACGAAGTATTGGTATGGTATTAATGTTATTTATTAATCATTATTGTTTTCTATTTAAGGTATGTTCGAAATTATTGTTAATTTATTTAATATTCCTTTTTGACTTTATTTTTATGGTTTGTGACACAAATTATACAATTCTGTCCAAAGCAATTTATATAATCATGTATAAATGTATAAAATACATTCAGTGATGTAAAAATAGGATTAATAAAATTTACATGAGCAAATAATATTTGTTTTCCTGTTTTTAATCTCCCTGAATAAATTAGCCAATATGTTTCTTTTCATAGTTAGTTTTTTATAGCAAAGATATACGGGAAAGCCATTTTTCATAGGTTTTGCCTATAGTGAGCAACTTCACCAACTTAATTCACAAGCAACAAATACCTTTATTTTGATATTCACTAATAAAAATACTAGGACTGACCAAGCACCTGCTACATTTAAAAACATGGAAATAAAGTATTTCCTTTATTACTTCTTAAAGGGCATGACAAGATTTCCCTGGAACGTATTGTGGCTTTATTAACGATATATTTCATTCCTATACAGTAGGAAAAACTGCAAAAATATAGTATGGTATTTAAAAGAAGTTTAAAAAAAAAATAAAAATAAGGTTTTCTTGATGGCAAACATTGAATCAATTTTAATGATTTGTTAAGGAATCATATAAATAATATTTTAGGGATTCGTAAAAAAATTTTATTTAGAAAGGACATGCTTCACTCTTATAACTTATTTTTTGTTAGGATACCTGGTCAGGTAAAGAATTGATCTAGTGACTTCTCACGTTTATCACAAGATAGGTTTTATCAGGCAGAGCTCAATCAATTGTTATCAGACATTAACCTGGGAACTATCCGAACTCTGATACCATGTAGCAATATCGACTGCAAGCATGCCTCTGGGATAACAGTGGATAAGATAAAAAATATGAGTTGCTCAATGCACTCTGGCAGTAAAATAGGACTGAAATTTGCAACTACATCAAGAAATATATAAAGGTCTCTGTTAATAAAAGATAAGTTAAATAATGATTGTAGTAAACAAATTATATAATTTATATGGTTAAGAACATAAAACAGTACAAAAAATTATATTTTTATAATGAGCAAACATTATTTATCCTACCATTTAACAAAAAAAAGAAGAACAAATTTGTTATAGTCATCAGTGACTTAATTATTGGGTTATTCAGTATTTTCCCTGAGGTCTTATAAATTGAAATAAAAATACCCCCGTCGCAGCAAACCTGCATACTCACCGAATTTCCAATTACAAAATATCCAGTAATTAATCCATTATTACGAAAAAAAACAAGTGATATATTTATGTATTAAAATATTATATTTTAGCTTATTCTACAAAGCCTTTGTAAAAATATTGGCAAATGACTCAGATGAAAAAACACAAGGATTTCACATAATGAAGTAGGCAAGAATGTTTATTTTTTAAATTATATTAACATAAAATTGTTTAAAAAACCAAAATTCTGTTAAATATATTGATAAACTGAGAAATTACTCAAAGCGATTCACTGAAACCCTCAGTAGAGAGTAAATAGGAAATTGGCTAAGCCAACATTCTGCTGCCCTGATAAAAAAACACATGGGAAAAAATGCGAAGGAGCAATATCTCGGAGACCAATGGACTTAGAGAAATTATTGAAAATACCAAATTGTTTGTTTTTTCGAACTAAATCCAATGGTAAAAACAATAATTTGATAAATATAATCTTTCAATTTGAAAAACTCAAAAAACCCATTTTTGGGGGGTAAAATGGAGCCTTTACCCCACTTTGGATATGTCGATCTGGCTGGTTAACGAACTTGTCCAAGAGAATCTAGTTTTACATGTCTGTACCAAATTCTGTTACGATCTAAGGATATTTACGAGAGTTATCGTGCTTAAAGACACTCAACAAATGAAAATTCTATTTCCCATATAAGCCCATGTTAAATGTTGAAACAAATCGTGATTTTGCAGCTAAAAATGCGTTTTAACAATAAACTTATTTCTTATCCAGAAAGCACACATAAAAAGCTGTCAATTAATATAAATATTAATATGATTGCTGAGGTTACCCCGAACGGATATTTTTTGTCCATTCTGTTCTGTTAAAACGACGGTAATGGCTTATTTCTAAGGAAATTCGCTAAAATCTAAATACAGGTAATTAGATAACAATCTATATGATGATTCTGAAATACATATGTTCTAACAAAAATATTGGTAGTGAAAAAGTTTATGGTTTTTAATAAATTTACATTAATAGATTTTCTTTAGAATAAAGGTACCAAAAAATGTGTAAAAAGAACCAGCAAACATAGTTATAAAATCCTAAAAATCGTGGTGTTGGAACCTTAATGTCAACACTCAAATTTATTAAACGACTTGGTAAATAAACGGCAGATTTATAAACTAGACTGTAGGCTGTAAATCTTCAGAAATTTATGTTTTTCATGGTTAGATTATGTTTTGCTTTATATGGTTGACTGCTCAAATAAGAGATTTAGGTATAAGGCACAATTAATCTGTTAATATTCATTTCATAACCACTGAATGTTGAATAACAGCCTGTATCGTTACCATAGATAGAAAATTTAATGAAAATTAATTTCGCCTGGCTGTGCTCATTTTCTTTATGCTTCTCTAAAGTTTTGATCATTTTATTTCAATCCATACTAGATACATGGTTCTAAATCATTCATAAGTAGCTCGTAAAAAGCAAATTCAGTTATTTTGATTGATAACCTTTTATTGATTTGAATGTCCTTATATTAAGTTACCACCAAATAATTTCCGAAAAGCACTATTACAAACTTCAATACCTCTATAGGTAGGCCTATACTGTCTGCCATATTTACAGTAATTAGAAGTACTTCAGTAATTTACAGCTCACAACCTAAAAGAAGTTCAACTATAGAAATTAAAAAAAAACTGTTGAAACTTGAAGAGGTACAAATCAGGAAGAGATTTCATATTTTGCCTGTAAATTTCCCTCTCGTTACTTCTAACCGTCAAATTCGTCTTCCTTATTCCTGACAATCCGGCGAAGTGTCCAGCCAGTCATAGAACGAGGAGAGAGTGATAATCGGTACAAGCACGAGCTCATGGAAGTAACAGTGGGAATTTGTGGAGATTCATTAGGGATTGAACCCGGAGAAAGGACCGTCTGCTGCCAGCAGCCAGAAGCCTGTCTGGAGCAGGGAGCACCTTGCGGCAGGAATGTAGGCTGAATGCCTCGACCGATCAACTCTTCCACTGTGTTTTCCCACGAGCCGCGGCTGTTGGGACAGTCGACTGTCTGGATAATGTCGTCTGCTCAGATAAAGATACCTGTTTTAAAATGAATAGCTGGTCTGTGACAGAGTGGCATTTCAGTAGTTTATTGAAATTGAGAGGATCGCATAAATTTTTAGTTCAGATTTTAAGTTTGCCGTACAATATAGGATGAACATAAGGCGTGCATTTTAGGTCAGATTCTGACAGGTACTAGCCACATTTAATACATAACACGAGATTTCATAACCATATTGCACAGAAAAAGTTGAAGTACACAGTGAAGCTAAGAATGGCAGTTTTTAGATGTGTATATTCCTCATGGTGAATGTGGAAAAGAGTCTCTATATGTTGGAGTTTCAATGCCTTTTACATAAGAGCGGCTTATCATAAACCAAATATTACAACAGACCTTTAATTCTTGTAAAGACGTAACTTTTAAGTTAAAAAAACAAAGGCTCACGAAATGTCTATAAAATTCGGAGAGAATTTATTTATTTATTTATTTATTTATTTGCATGCTCCAATACAGTATACAATACCAATTACATTGAATCAGTTAAAAAATATTATAAAGTCCATCTTGGAGATCTTCACTTCAAAATTCACTAATAAACTATTTATATATTAAGTTCAATAAAACGAACCAATAATAAAAATAAATAACATGCGAAATAATTAACTTTTATGGTGAGCGTATATTAATACAAATTACGAGATTAATTATTGCTAAGTAGATAAACATTTATTCAGACTGGGTGTGTTTAATGTGCAATCCTCAATACAAAATATATGATAAATATTCATTAGAGAACATATAACAATGATATAAACTTTTCAAATAAATAACAATAATTTGAATGTTATTATTACTCAATCCGGCAACGTAAGATAATAAAAAAAAAAACAGAAAAAACAATATGTGGTTAATCCCTTTTTTCTAAAATAAGTGTTAGATTCTGGGATCTTTTCATTTCAAAAGCTTCACTCAGTATTTAATACAAGCTTTATATAATTGTTAAGTAATATTTTAATAGGCCGTTTGTTTATATAAAATCAATGTTTAGTCTCTTAAATCCCCTTTAACTCAGCATGAAACATGTGATTTGGTTTATTTTGTTCAGTATACAATGAATGAAAATAGTTCGCCATAAAACAACGTAAATAATAAAATAAAATTAAATGAGCATTTGAAAAGTCCTAAACAAAGAGAAATGTACACCCGTT
Source organism: Flexamia atlantica (assembly GCA_035578135.1). Classification (NCBI taxonomy): domain Eukaryota; kingdom Metazoa; phylum Arthropoda; class Insecta; order Hemiptera; family Cicadellidae; genus Flexamia; species Flexamia atlantica. The sequence goes on along the minus strand of JAQJVK010000012.1, from coordinate 18,630,635 downwards.
AGGGGAACCACCTTTTGAGTTGGGCGAGACTGGTGGGAGTCCCATGAAAAATTAAAAATGTCCAACAATTAACACTTACAGAGATTTCTTATTTAAAGTTTGCATTTTAAACTTTCATTTTATATAATAAACAAAATCGAATCTAGGTCAGGGAAAATATTGCGTTAAAAGCCAAAATATGAATAATCTCCCCGATATAATTTTAACTGCCAGGAATTACTAACCAAATCCCGAAAAACACCACAACAATGGTTCAGCAGCCTTCCAAAATCGCGCAAAACAAACGAGAATGACGCAAATGAGTGTTATGAGTAGGAAACGATGATGTGTAGCGGTGGAAGCATCAGGGACTTTTTTGGAGACCGGACATTGTAAAAGCGAACGGTTTCTCACAAAACGAGTTTAGCAAGGTCTCAGATCGATGACTAATTAAAAGAATGATTTCACCCGCGAGGCCGGATGAGCGCTGATGTGCGGCTTCCCGCCGCCGCGGCGTGTCCATAGAGCATTAATACATAGAGAATACATATTCCTACGCCATGGCACTGGTCAGCTGAGACGTCTTTCTGCTGCATATAAAATAAATAAATAAAAATTATTCTTTTATAATCAAGAGTTTTTTATTATACACTCTGCTTGGCCCGTATCACATTATCATATAATAAAAAAATATAATTGGTAAAAGCCGATTTTCATAATTGAATTATTTTTGGTCAAAGCAAATGTTTTATAAACGATTTTTTATAATAGCGCCTGTCTTTATGGCCTGACGGGAAGGGTTATAGACTTCAGTTAAAAAAATAAAAAGCTTTCCTGTTGTAACCTAAAATGGGAGAACTTCTGAAGACGCTAATTCTTTCTTATACATCGAAAGCTCAAATAGTTTCGAAAGACCAACTCCTCTTTCTCACCAGGTTCAGAGGTCTTTTGTGAGATGGATCTTGTGCAGAACGGTTTGGGTTTTGATATGTGAAACAGTGTATGGTGCTAACGCTGTTTCTCTATATATAATCAGAAGATCCTCTTAAATGTGTATAAATTAATTCGACACTTCATTTATCACTAAAGTTCGCAAAATAGTTGTATTAGACGTTCAATGAGTAAAGTGGACATCTTTCTAAAAAATGTTTATGTTTTTAAGATTTATTACTTAAAGATATAAAATATGTAATCCCTGTGTCCACAGCACACCGCAGTCAGAGTATATGGTCACACAAATTTACCGGATAAGCAAAACGCTTCCGTCGAAGCGCCGGACCTGCATATATTCGATGAATTTAAAATTCTTAAAAATCTTTCACGAGTTATATATGAAATGCTTTTTGTTTCCATAAGAATAACATGGGGAGTGTGTGTGCAGGATTGCTACCACAGGTATCTGATAATTGATTGTTTCAGCCATTATTCAGTAGACCTCAACTAAAAGAAGTTTTATAAAAATTAAGGAAGATGAAAAATAAGGAAGGTAAAAATAAGGAAGGTATGGGTGTTTAAGGAATTTTATGTTTTTCCCAATTAAGTTAAGGTTGGGAAGAGAGTCAGGTTTGCTGCCACAGAAATATTTAGGCCAAAATCAGTACCCACCCACTAGATGAATGCCAATTGTTATTAAGATGTGTTAAGAAATAAACGATGTATACAGGGTGTTTTTTTAACGCAGCCCATTTTTAAGATTTAATAATGCACATATGAATGTGTAATGAGTATTGTTTTATTGATCTTTACATTTTATACAACCTATTATTTAAGTTTGATAAAATTTAGTTTACTTTATATGCTCAAACAGGCCGCCATTGGCATTTGTATAAAGTTATGCACTCTCCATCAAATTCCCGAATACGTGTTACGACGTACCTCTTTAAATTTCTTGCATTAAATTTGTTATGATGTTTTGAGTTTCTGAATATCTTGTGAATTGTTTTCGTTGGATAATTACTACTTTACATGTCTGTGGCAAATTTCATACAGATCGGACCACTTTTACGCGAGTTATCGTGCTTAAAAACACGCACATTAAAAACGCAACCCAAAACTTGATTTTATCGGTGAAGGATTATTTCCCCCCAAGATCCCCGGATTTGATCCCACTATATTACTTTATTTGGGGATACATACAAAGTAAGGCCTACGAAAACAATTCACAGGATATTCAGCGCCTCAAAACAAATATAACAAATTTAACGCAAGAAATGCAACCTTACAACACGTGTTCGGAAATTTGATGGAGAGAGAATAACTTTATACAAATGCCAATGGCGGACTGTTTGAGCACATAATGTAAACTAAATGTGATCAAACTTAAATAATAGGTTGAATAAAATGTAAAGATCAATAAAACAGTATTCATTTAATATTTATATGTTCATTATTCAATCTTAAAAATGGGTTGCGTTAAAAAAAACAGCCTGTATAACATTTTTATACTACCCATAAGATTAACAAAGGGGCGAAGTATACTGTGTTTACCACTTACGTACGATATGTGGTTTAGATCTCTGAATATTTGTCATTCACCAAATAAAATAAAATAAAATACATTTATTTTGATAGATTCATTTTTACTTAATATAATTCCGAATATAATCGAATTTTTTTTAATCAGTAACACAATTAATTATAGCATTTATTTGGTTAAAAGAGATTGAATCATTTATTTTTTACGTTATTCATATCTTCAAACATCAGGCAGTATTATGATTCATCATGAGAAATATTAGTCCTAAGACTAAATCAAAGTTCAATCTTAATTGTCTTTATACTGAAAAACATTAGAAATACCATTATTCCGAACCTTACATATACATGAAAGTAATCGTTATACAGCATTCATTTTGTGGCCGTAGATTCAATATTATAATTTAAATTACAACTCCATAGCCTATTTTGTTCAAAGAACCTTGCCCTGTAAGAAATTTTCAAAGAAAAATTAGTAGGGCCTATACCTAACTGAATGAGACAACCTTTTGTTAATAAAAAAAAACTCGATAGAAGCAGAGTAAACAGCTCGAAATCACTACACTATATTTCATATCTTCATTTCGACCAATTCTTCCAGAATGTCTTTGGACCCGGGTAAGATATGGAAATTTCCAAATATTATTTGCCATTACGATAATCTGTGTGCTTTCCCCTAATTCCGTCATCCCCAACAGTCGTGCGGGTAAATCCAGTCTCCTGAATCCGCGCAGTAATCTCGCGGACTTTGGATGCAGGATCAGGAAAGGGAATTGCATTGTGGGTAGAAAGTTTACATGCAGGTTTTCCCGTGAACTTTAATACGTTTTAAACAACAATGCGAAGCTGAACTATACGTTTTCATTTAATTGTGGTTACTAATATTCATCGTTGCCATCGCCAAAGTAAGAAAGGTCTTTGAAATAAAATGAAATGAAATGAAAAATTCTTTATTTTTTCAGGCAAAGTTAGGGCCACACGGCCCTTCCTTACTCTTAACCTGAAATACACAGTTTGAGATAATATATGCTACCGTTAAAGTACACTTTAATGATTTATAATCTATCATCACGATCATCACACTCATCCTTCACTCATATTCAGGGTAACGTCCTCCATGAGGTACCTGTCTTATTAAGAATGATTAATGAATGATTAAACTATATACAAACAAACTTAAAATAATATATTTACATAAAAGATAGAAAAGAAATTAAATTTGAACTACACTCATTCACTCAATTATTCATCTGACAGGGACCCCACCTGAAACGAAAACCACCTACGACAAACCTACCAAGGACGTTCGCTGAAAGAATAGTGTTTTCAGCCTTTAGTTAGTAACCTTTAATTAATCAGTAAGAAAGGAAGAAATTAGTTCGAGGACTCAAGATAAGGTTGGTAATTATTTAAGAGATTAGGCCTGCCTATTGTATAGAATTGCAGTCACGAAAATACCCAATATTTATGGTCATAACCACTTTTTCATTCACAGGATCATTGAGACACTTACTTATTGTACGGGTTTTTTCCTCCATCATAATCATGTTAGATTTTTACCTCCCGCTGAAGACTAATTAATTTATCTGCAAATTGCTACCCAATTATAATTGCAGTTATAATAACAACAATTAATAAGTTATTTATTCAATTAATTACGACGAGTATTTGGAACACAGGCAATTACGTTGTTACTATAAAAACTTGAATTAATAATCAATCAACATCACCATTCATAATCTTTTTATAGTTAAAAGAATTGCTCAACTATACTGGCGCCTAACGAATTGGCTAAAGAATAGAAAAACTGGTACATATTGAATTACATATTTCATATCACCAAAGGAATAATAATGCGATTAATAAGTGCATGTAAGAATTTTGGATTTAATTATATCAGAACAACAGAGTTTTTTTCTTCGAGCTTATAAAACAAACTATCCAAGTAATGTAAAAATGGGTATCTCGGATAATATCTCTACACCGCCTCCTTCCGTCTCTTCACTCGTGTCCGTGACAGTGAAACTGAAGAGTCACGCACCGTAGAATTTGAATTTTTTTGCATTTTATATGTCACAAGTTGTTGTAGGATATAATTTAGGTTAAAAAAACCTCAATGCACCTATATCTCCATAACAATTCTTCCTAAATAGAGGTGTACGAGTTGTGATTTTTGAAATCGAGTCGAGTTAAAAAAAATAATCGCGAGTATCGAGTTTTTTCGAGTCAAGTATTTTTAGTGGTAATAGTTATCATACTTATTCTTAATCACATAAAATGTAAAATTTTTTAGTTATGAAACTGGGAAGTGCTCCTATGAGTTAAAAGCAAACCTGTTTTCAAATTAAATGAAACGATAATTCATGCCATCTTTAACATAACTTCATATCATTACTCGATAATTTATCAAACCTTCAGCCTGAAGGTAAAAACTGAACTATATCTGCACTTGTTTGTTTAAAAAAAGTTTTTGTAACATATTTATAAAAAAATATGGAAAAAACATATTTATAAAAAATATAGGTTTAAAAATTAAAGTTATTGAATTAAATTAAATTTAATTTAAATTAAAACAGTGTCATTGAAGTAAGAAAATATCTCAAATCATAGAAAGGAAAAAAATACTAAACTAAATTGATCTTAAAAACCACTTTAATCCAAGTAAAATAAAAAAGTTGTATGGTGACAGTTCATGACTGGAATTTGACTATGTGAAAAACGGCCATAAATGCGATCGCGAGTACCAATTTCGTGTAAACGCCCGGCGGGACTGACTGCTCGACTCGAACTTCCGAGTGTTTTTTAAACCTTCGAGTCGAGTCGAGGCTTCGAAAAAGTAAACTCGGCTCGGAAAAACTCGATAATCAAGTACTTGCACACCCCTACTCAATACTGCATAACGTACGATGCGCGTTTCTGTCGTTGGTGCATGCAGTTTTTTTACTGGTCTTATCTCACGCCAACCCAGTGTGAAATATTTCTGTTCCGAGACTTTAATGCAAGATCTTTCGACGCATGAAACTCCATAAATTCCCAAAAGCGAATCGCAATCAAAGCCGCTTCGTTGGGGGTAAATTAATCGAACAGGAAAATACCTGCATGACCAGAGAAGTGAATTATAGGAATCAAACGGAGATGATGCATGGGCCCGGTGTAATAATTGAATCCTGGAACAATCGTAAATCAAGAGTACTTAGGGCCAACAAATACTCGCCTTAATTGCCTTATTATTTTTTCTAATGCGACATGAATAATATATTTTGGTTTGCGTCATCTATAAATGAAAAGTAGCGTTTTCCCGTTGGTAGAATATAAAGTGATTTAGTACTCAGGATGTTGGCTAATGGTTAATGGCGGCATCCCGGCAATGGAGGAATGCCATTCGCCTTGGCGGCGGGAACGTTTCTGGTTCGGCGGCTGTCATCAGTAAATCATCAGTTAATAGTTTCTGATGAAAACTATCGCAATGGATTATTGGTGGGAAGACATAAGTTTCAAATAATCTTCCAAACGTTTGTAAGGGAATATTTAGTTTAATTTCGAAAGTTCAGTACAGTAGACTCTCTCTTATCCCGACATTTCGAGACCGAGACCCATACAGAAAACGGGGTTTCCGGTTAAACCTTCATTCCCTAACACTTTGAATTAACTCCAATCTATGAGACTGACTGCAAGTCTAAATCAGAGTATTAACTTACACAGTTTTTTTACTTGTACTTATATTATGGTCTCAAATCCTTCCCACAAGAATCGTCGATAGAACACTGTCCATTTCTTGCCGATCATGTCCGGTAAAACCAATGTAATAAAAAAATCTACTAGTTTAAAAGATGTCACCTCCACGGCGTGTAGTCTGGTTAATCCGATGTCCGGCTGAAAGATGTCCGGATCAAAGGAAACCTACTCTATTAGTAAATTGTAAGCGATAAAGCAGGAAGAAAGGGACCCCTCGGTAAATATTGCTAGTAGTTACCTTTTCGTCTTCATTGCCCAATTAAATAATTATTTTTGAAATTTAATATAACTGTTACCACAGTCAACGTTATAGTTCACTTTGTTTATTTCATCACACTTTGCATGTATAATGAGAGATGTTACCGAAGTAAACTGGAGAAAAAAGGTTTTCTTGTATACATTTAGTTTCAGTCAATATTGAATATAAAAGAAAAAATGTCTTTTGGAAGAAAAATCAGAAGATGTTTTACTCTATATTTAGTTCAACAAATTAGAAAACTGAGAAGATCATAAGGTTGTTAAAAATTTTCTAGACAGAGAAAAATTCAAAACAAGAAACGTTATTCGTTAATGACGATTTATCTTCTTGAAAAAATACAAGGTTTTAAATATCTTTTGGATATTTTTAGATTATTACCGTTTTGATGACAAAAGAAAGGGTTCAAATCCCTAATAATTCATGCATGTTTACTACATGGTGCAGTCTCTAAAAAGATATATTAATTCCCTAGTTACAGTACATAATAGAGAATAAACGACACAGCCTTAAACAACGTTCTAGATAGCATCTACATTATCAGACATACAGAAGATCTTAACGTGAGATGAATATCTATATTTACAGTGGAGATCCAATTTACCAAGCAAAATCAGAAGGCTGAAGTTGAACTATTGGCCATTGTTCTCCGACCGGAGTCGAACAAGGTTGTTCTAGGAGAGTTGAATAAAATAGTGGGATGGGCATAACTAGCAAATAAAGAAGAAGAAAGTGGCTTGAGCAAGTGGGGTCAGACCGGCGCGACCCCGCTCTTACATTCCGTCCCATCCCTTCATGCTCCTCCCAATCCCTTTCTAACAGGAAATCTTGATTATTAATTAGTAATTCCTACCAATCGAACTATGGTTTTACAATTCTTGTTAGTGTCCCGCGTAAAGGACCAAGCTGTACAAGAGAAGGTCACTCATACATGCTTTGGCCTGAGTTAAAAAAGTAAAAACTAAAGCTGAAGTACATTTTTATGCTTAATCGGAAATAACCTCCTATCGAATATATGAGCTTCTAATCCTCACGATCCCGGTATCAGGGACTACGTTCTGGCCGGAGGTTCCCCTAGAACGCGTAACAAAATAATACAAAATTTCCTCTCACGCTATTGGAATAACCACAGGATATGCATAATCACCAAACATATTCCAGACTTGCGGAAACCCCCAAGACATCTATTGGCAAATTCCAATCCTCTTAGCGCCCGGATTTCCCTGAGGATGACGCCAGAGTTGACCTTATCACTCTTGATAACAAGGCTGCAGCCCTTATACAACTGATAACAACATCACCCTCGTCAGTGCGCGGCATACTAATGAGTTCGGCAAGGTCAGGTCTGGAGGTAGGACTAACTAAGATACTTTTTGTGTTTCATTGCAGTTATGGAACTGTATGTAAAAACAATGTGTGCCTACTCTCGGGCTCGCAACACGGTTTGCATTAAGTTATCCTCGTACATTATCCATAATTGTCTGTCTCCTGCCTGGTAGATTTAAGGGTGATTTTAAACAGTATTTTTTACTTTTATCAATACAAAACATCAGGTGTACAAGTTCTACAACATTCCAGATTAGATTAGATTTTCTTTCTTGTTTTACTTGCTTGTTAATTATGGCATGCCCACTAATGTTCTATAAAACTAAAACTAACGTATACAACTAGCGAGTACATTTTTTTATAACTTTTCGCTTTGATTATAAGTTCTACGTAAAAACATATTTTAGGGAGTAAAAAATCAATGTTACGATCAATGTTAAACATATGATCAAAGTTATTTCTATGTTATTGAAGTATTACTGAAAGACAAAAATTAACCTTTAATAGACCTGAAATTGAGAGAGTTTGTAACTGGACTGTCTGGATTCAACCACTATTGGTCACTTGGCTAATGACCCATAAATGTAAGTTGGGCCAATTTTAACAGCATTACAAGCCATAGCGCTCGATCGCTCGATCAACACTTACGATTTATAATACTCACTAAATTTAGTGATATCATCATTTATATGAATCAATAAAAATTTTGATTTAGAATAGAACATCAATATTTTGATATTAACTTATCACCGCCACGGCCGCAAGAACATAGAGCATCTCCCAGCAAGGTCAGTCAAGTCTGATATTGCACAATTGGCAGTATGCCGCCGAAGAGCAGCTGTTGCACGGCGGCGCCTTGTGGCTGGTGTTGCGTCGGTTGTCCGGCGAGTCGTCGCAGTCCTGCGATGATATTGCACATTGTCCGGATAATCACGGCACATAGACATCCGCCAGAATGTCAAGGTAACACTCCCACTAGGATCCTACACACGCCTTTCCTCCTCGCTAACCATAATTGTTCTATTATGGCACATATCCTTCTTGATGAGTGTCGGTGTAATGTTTTATCCTCGGGGGAAAATTTTGAAAGAATAAGTTGCAAGAGGAATACTCAGAGGTGGTAAGATTGGTACGAAGCGGAAAAACTAACTACAGATGAGAAATAAATCACAGATTAGAAAAAAATAAAATAAAATAACATTGAAAATTTACAAAAGACTTCAAATGAAATGGTATAGAATTCGTCTTATATGGTTGAATATTTCGATGTCTTTAACCATTAAACCATTTGCTTGTAAATTTGAATTTAAAGATGAAACGTGAGTAAGAAAGGGTCAATCGCTCTTCAAAAGAAAGCAACAAAATAATTAGAACACTGAATCGGTAACCCGGTTCTCAGTCCAGGCGATCACAAAGAAAACTAAACAATAAGTCATAAAATATAACCACCTACTCTTCGTAAAAGTAATAATTGCAGTTCATCCTTTAGGTTTAATGAGTTATATAATATTACTGTTCGCAAAAGGTTGACCAATCTTGCGACGCTATGCGAGTAAGATTGTTTAATCAGTTACAGTAACGTAACGTTGTTAATTAATGAATGTTGAAACTAATCTTTAGACAATCATCCAAAGATCTCATTTGTATTATATTCTTCCTTAAAAACGGAATGGAATTGAGATTTTCTTCTTGACAAGTATAATGATACAAATTAAATATGGAAAGACAAGGTCTACTGCTATATAGATTTATCATAGAAACAGTGTCATCAAATAATGAAATTTTTGACGCCGGCCACCAATGAGGAGTATTTTGAGGCGAATATGAGTGAAGGATGAGAGCAGGATGATTGTGGCGCGATCTGGAAGTCTTGTTACTGTCTAGGGCCGATATAATTAGAACAGTAAGACAATACTAGGAGCAAAAGGGATCTTATAAAAATAATCTATTAAGAAAAACTGTTTCGATAAAATATATTCTTCATTGGATACAATGTATCCCAGCACCCCGGTACGTCTCCATCGCCACTCCTCGTCGCGTCTCAAATCTATCCTGCCTCCTCATTCGTAGTCTCGCGACGAAGGTTCAGACGGACCTCGATATAAAATATTGCTAGATTTACTCCGTACGTGACCCCCACTGGGAAAGTGACGGTGCTCCCTCGATCTTCCCGCCGGCTTTCTAATTCTAATCCATGAGAACCGCAGACGACGATTATGGGGAATCCCTGCATATGTGGATTGGTGGGCTCGGGTGATCGATATAGATATTCCCGGCGTTTAAAACGCTTATGCGCCGTCTGTGCTGCAATCGTGGAGTCGAGGCGGAGGTATATTTGGAACCGTTGGTAATCAATTTGTCTGATTTTATGGACACCTTAATGTAGCTTTTGACCCATTTTTAGGATAAATTACAAATGTCCTGATATAGTTTCTTTTTGTTGAAAATTCTGTTCAATACCGCTCACTATAGACAAGTTGCTATTAAGTTCCGGAAAATTAAAGGATATTTGAAAATGAGTTAGATACACATTACGTGACGGGTGAAAGTGTTTATATTTTGTAAGTTTAATATTAATATTATTTGTTCGAACTTTACCAATTAAATAAAGCAACCGATTTCAGCCGTAAAGAATGAACTAGTTATCGTGACAATAATTGGTCTTATGTAAAAAGTTGAAGTTACGACATATCCGAGAAGATTTATAAACAAATTGGTGCAAAAAGTAATAATGTCACCAACCACGGTGAGTTGTTTTGTGATGACATTTGAAATACGCTGTCCCTTGACTTGTTATGGTGAGCTTGAGTAAAATTCATCCAGTATACATACTTATATTTATTTATCAATCATAGCTTTTTGCAGAATAGCCACTGGACAGTTTTACGTCTTCCTTGTTTCAAACCAATATCAGGCAATTCCCCAGGTGACCGTTGAAAAACAGGCGGTTGCAGCGAAAACCATGCACCTGTACGTTCTTCACATAGTGACCGAGGCGTAATTCTAGCCTTGTCTGTCTTGGCGGGTAAGCGAAATCTGCACCTCTCTGTCCGATATACAAACGGTCGTAAGGCCGATGACCCCCCCTTGTTGAGTAATAAATTACTCACTGTTTGATTCTATTGTTTATTTTTGAAGTTAAAACGCCTATCAATGGAAAGGGAATTGTTAGAATAGAACAGCATATTTCTGTTTCATGGTTGATTTGATATACATCTATCCATAGCAAGTTTTTACTCGGTTATCTTGCTCATGCTGCGAATGTTTTGCAAAACACTTAAAAACCCGTGCGAACTCATTTGGTCATAAAAGGTTACGACACAAAATTTATCCACTTTCACGAGACCAGTGTAAATCTGAAAATAATATTCGTTAGCATGTTTACTAACTCTTAATGACTATGTATACTGTCTAGTTGGTTTATTGTACAGAATCAAAACGAGATATATCAATAAATAATTCTTGTTAAATATTTTAATTTTGAAGATGTGTCCCGCGATAAAATAAAATACTGTAATAGTAATCGTTTATTGATTTTAAAATATAGATAACAAAAATATATATAATTATTATATTGTGAGACATTCATGCCATCTAATTTGCTGTGCAACACCCACCACTATTTTACACTAACTTTGGCTTCTGCATGTACAATACAAATTAATCTAATGATTTTCCGCAGTAGATTAGGGCACAAAAAGCCCCAAACCTTCATCAGACTTTTTAAATCTTTTCTTTTTAAAACGCTGTGACATAGCTTATTCAGAAACAATTTTTTACATCCGTCGATTTTATAATAATTAATAATTTGTTTTATAATATCATAGTTTCTTATATGAAATCAATTTAATTTTTCCAATTTAATTGAGTAGGGAAGGGCCTAATTTTAAATTTGACCTATGATGTAATTTATTTAATTTTTTATAACTCGATTATTTTTTGTTTGAGCTTTAATATTAATGCGCATAATTATTATTAAATCTTCATCCCGGAAAAACATGAATGCCTACATGAACATATTGTTCATTGAGTTAAATGCATCCACAATATATGAATAGTTTTTAACGTGCTATAAATTAGTCAATGTTTAACTTAGTATACTACCAGGCACATGTTTAAGTATAAATGTAGATACGACAGAACAGGAAAGCATAAAAACAAATACCACACTAGAATCAGTCCCCGCTTTGATGCAGCGACTGTGTGCAACCTCACACCCTCGTGCACGCAGAAAGCGGCGTGAAGTGAAGTATGTAGTGAGCAACCAGTATATTTAGCTTCCCATATTGTTGTTTACATCACACCCAGCTAGTCATTGCTTCATACGTCTATTATTAATAGGTGTACAACTCTCCAGTCGCAGAGGCTAGGAGCGGACGGAGTCATTCTCTGTCACAATAGTAATGCTGTGATCATATTTTCGCGGCTTTTAAAATCATAAAATGATAATTTGTTATGTGAGAGAGAAGTGAGGTTGGGAATAAATACGTATTGAATTTTTGAGACAAGGAATCTATGATTATGAGTAATTTACAATTTTAAATTGTATATGCATAATGGATCGATTCTAAGCACAATGGATAATAGTGTATATTTAGCTTATTTGCTTTTTGCCATTTTTTGGGGGGCGATAAATAGCGGAGCATTCGTAACTGCAAAGTCTGCATTTGATAAATACTTGTTGTGATATAGGTGTGCTGATTTGTTTTATACATTAGAAACATTAGTTTTAAAATGGCGACCTACCCAGATAGGTATTTTAAGCCAAGTATGAATGACAGATGAGTGAAGGATATACCTTTGTAAATTGATAATTTGTCAAATGTTTCCGTACTATACAATAATATAATAAGTAACTGTGAACGTTATAATTTATCAACCTATAAATGATCAATTAATTTTACAATTGTACGATTAAAAGCATCTGTTTGTAGTAAAAGTGAAAAAAATTTGGTTCAAGATATATTATGTGAACAATAATTTTTAAACATAACTTGGAAAAAACTAAATTCAATAAAATATTCTCCCAGGATAAAATTGATATTTGAATATTGGCTATGGTATTAGCAGAATTCAATTCAGAAGGATTAAACTAATTTAATAACCCCATCGTAGCAAACCTGCGTACTCAGCGAATTTCTAAAGACTTAATTTTTATATGGGAGCTTATTTAACTTATATAAAGGAAAATGTTTCAAAAATTTGTTGTAATTAATGCAAATTCAATTCAAATGCAAATTTATGTGTAATTTACACATCAATTCAAGAGCTTTGGATATAAGGGAAATGAACATGGGAATCACATCTGTATCCTTCCAGCAGTACGCTTTTTGTTATTCTTATAATTATTAGTCTAATATTTTTTTATTTTTTATAAGTGTATCCTTGTTATCGTATAAAAATGTGAGCGAACATACAATCAATGATTTAAAATCAGTCAAAATAAAAACAAATAAAATAATCACATGAAAAAATTAAATCCAAACATATGATTTGTCTCAAAATTTAAATACACTTGTTGCAGCAAACATGCATACTCAGTTAATTTCTAAAGGATTTATTGTTTATATGTGGGCATATTCTACATAAGTTAGGGAAGTTGTTGTTTTGGATATTTTGTGTAAATATTATTCTAAATAAGGTAAATTTTATCATTCATGATCTTATTTCTTAATAATCATTCATATTCTGATGATTTAAAAAAAATGTATACTTGTTATAGTACATAAATGTCAGCAAACATGTTATCACTCTACTCGGATCCAAGAAATAAAAACAAATCAAACCATCACATGAACAGATTGAATTATAATACTGTTATAAATGGGATTTCAAAAAAATATAATACAAACCACATGATTGCATGTGGTTTGTATTATAATTTTTTGAAGTCCCATTTTAGGGAAAGTGAATGAAAAATTTGGGTACTCATACCAGAATTTGGATAGGCCTAGTTTATGTCCCTTCAGGGAAAAACAAAAGACAATGTACTGCATTTAGCAGATCCAATATCTCAGTAACCGATTGATGTATAGAGTAATAATTCGAAATGCTAAAATGTTCATTTTTTAAGCTGAATAAAATTCTAACCATTAAATTACATAAAATTAATAAAAATGTGTTAAATCCCGAAAATAAATTTTAATTAGTCAAAAACCCGCCTTAGAGTGAACCGATCTTGCTGGTTTTCGAACTTAAAGTAATGAATATCGCTATAAATGTTTGTTCCAAATTTCATTGAGATGGGACTTTTTTTAAAGTTATCGCGCCTACGGGCCGATATATATATTATATGAAAATGAACGAACGGTGTTTTTGGGGTCTAGGGACCTCAAAATGAAAAGTTACGGTGGTCCCGCGCTTAGGTCTCACCATGCCGCCTACGGTAATAACTACTTCCCAATAGGGGGAAATTCGCTAAAATCAAGCCTTGATACAATAATGAATAATTGAACGATAAATGTTATAAAAACTAGAAATCATGTTTGCTTCTTCAATCATGTTTTCGAGGGTGATTTTGCACTAGATTATTCTTTCCCCCTGAAACTTATGGGGAATCGAGTGCACAGTATTACCAAAGAGCAACAAGCGGACTGCGGTCATTATTTCGAACTGTTGTTTCTACACCATTGCTCCTAGTCATAAACGGAGTTTTACGACGACAGAAGTTGATAAACATCTATAAACGATGTTCATCCAGTCGAATCGATCGTCAAATGGTACTGGAGCATGTCATACATTTATTGGTTTGACATAAAAACCTTTGTTTCCCACAGTTGTTGATGGACATTCCCTTTTTTTACTTGTTATTTTAACTGCTGTATAAATCAATTGGATTTATCTAATTATGTGTAATTTCACTCTAGTTTAGGTAAATTATCTAAATAAATTAGATAATTTATTTGATTGTATTTTAAATGATATGTCGGTTTCTGTGTAGAAGACTCTGGCCAAACTGATGACTGATTTACATATTTCTTCTCGCTTCAAAGGCTTTAAAGGCTTGGCGTGACTTTTGAGGTTTTCACGTCTGTATTTGCGTATTCAGACATCCTTTGGGGCCCATTCGTACCCGTATTTTCCAGGCCCTCAGAAGACGGGTTAGGTTCATTTAAATGACAGTGAACAGTACAGTAAAATAAGAACGAAACAACCATTAAAGCTATTTGAAACAAGAAAACATCTGAATCCAAATAGTTATGTATTAATGGAACGAGAAAACTGTAAAAAACCGAGGAAACTATAAATGTTTATGACTAAGTTTGCAGTTTGTACGTTGCGGACGCTATTATACGTATTACAAATGTCATGGAGCAACATATCCAACACTAGGAAATTAGGAAATCATTAAAGAATAATGTAAAATAATACAAGATAAAAGAAATAAATTCATATAAAAATAAATAAAAAGAATAAATACATTGTATAAACCCTCACAATGAAATGGATGCATTGTTGGAAATTTAAAACGTCTATTATTAATTTCACTATTTTACTACCAAACCTGTCAGTAATGCTTTTGTTCTTGTAAACTGTAAGGCTTCCAAAATTAGGACAGATCTATCGAAACCAACAAAAGGGATTCACCTTTAGGTCTGACTGAAGGGAATCGCCGAAGGAGATTGAAAGGCAAGCCATAAGGAAAACAGCTAGGAATTGAACTAATAATTATTGATTGTATATGGAAGTAGTGACAAAGCATCAATCGCTGGTAGGCGAATAATTTAAGCTGATACATATCAAGATTACATGAGATAAGATAGTACTTATTGTGCTTGGTTCCTTCTTGAACCTTATCCAAGATAAGTTTGGGATTCCCATAATGTACCGCAACATCATAATAAAGGCATCTCATATACAGTTGAATGAAAGAAAGGTTGAAACTACAGTCGACTCTCGCTAACACGAACCTTGATATAACGAAATCTTCGATATCACGAATTATTTTTAATCCCCTTGGCAAAACCTGTCTAACACGAAGAAAATACTATACATAACACGAACTAATTTTCATAAAACAAACTAATTTTCCGGGTATATTTTACCTCTATAACGCGAAGGGACAAAAAGATTACCTCTATAACACGAAGTTCAGTAGATAAGACGAATTCGATTCGCGCTTTATCTCCGTAACTCGAAGTTTACCTCCATACCACGAAGTTTTCAGAATGGACCTCTGTAATACGAAATCCCGGCGTTCTAAACTGTTTACTCTATTTTATTTTTCACGTTTTTTATTTTGCATACCGTACTGTAAGTATTACTTATTAATACAGTAATATTAAAAGTTAAAGGTTTATTTTTGTAGCTGTTGGGGATACACTAGTTTCTTTATATTATTGTTTTAATAACAATTATGATCGATACTGTAATAATTGTTTTTACATGTTAAACAGAGGAAGATTACAGACTTTTTAATCAGAATTGATATGATCTTATCTGTTTTTGTGTTTTACAGGTTATTATATTATAAATACTGTATTTTTTATTGATATGTAGTATCTAAATAAGTTAAACGTTTAGATTTGTCGAAGATGTGGGGAACAAATTAATTTTTCTTTACCACGAATTTTCATTTTGTTTACCTGTATAACTCGAACTGTTCCTACGACGAACTATACGTAACACGAAGAAAAATCGCAGTACCGTGGAGTTTCGAGTTAGCGAGAGTCGACTGTACTTTACATTTGTATCTTACCTGCGAAGCTTTGGCGTATTTTTGTCTCCGTTGGTTGCACGTTCAAAAAGTAAACCTATTTGAATCTGTTGGTTTACTTAAAAAAAGAAGTACACATTAATAACATTACTCGATCGATACTGTAATAATTGTTTTTACATGTTAAACAGAGGAAGATTACAGACTTTTTAATCAGAATTGATATGATCTTATCTGTTTTTGTGTTTTACAGGTTATTATATTATAAATACTGTATTTTTTATTGATATGTAGTATCTAAATAATTAAACGCTTAGATTTGTCGAAGATGTAGGGAACAAATTAATTTTTCTTTACCACGAATTTTCATTTTGTTTACCTGTATAACTCGAACTGTTCCTACGACGAACTATACGTAACACGAAGAAAAATCGCAGTACCGTGGAGTTTCGAGTTAGCGAGAGTCGACTGTACTTTACATTTGTATCTTACCTGCGAAGCTTTGGCGTATTTTTGTCTCCGTTGGTTGCACGTTCAAAAAGTAAACCTATTTGAATCTGTTGGTTTACTTAAAAAAAGAAGTACACATTAATAACATTACTCAACCATTAACCCAACCCAACCAAATTCCAACCAAACCCATAACTCGGTCCATTTTCTGGATGTTTGGTTAATGAAAATCAGGACGACGCTTTCTCTTAATTTGAAAAAGTGCAATAAAATACTTAAAACTTCTTTAGGTTTTAAACATGTTGAAAATTTCTTTAGTGACTACACAGAAAAAATACATTGGTAAAATCAACAAAACCAAATTTTTTGAGCGATTTTTACCAATTTATTTGCTGATACAACAAATGGTTTTGTTGGAATTACCAAAACTATTTTGTTGGATTTACTGATATTACTTTGTTAAAAATACATTTGCTATAAATACCAATGTGCACTGTATTTGTAACAAACACATTGGTATTGCCGGCAAAATCTTCCATACATTTGCTGTATTAACACTAATTTTGTTTGCTATAATCACCAATGTTATGTTATTCCTGCAAACTAAATTTGCTATCCCAGCCAATGTGTTTCAACCAAATGACATTGGTAAACCGAACAAAAACATTTGCAGGTTTTTCCAACAAATCAATTTTTTTCTGTATAATTTAATAATTCTTTTTTTAAAGGGTTATTTAAGTTATAATATTCGATAAAAAAACGCAAACAAGTGGAAAAGTAACGAGAGACAAATGAACCAAATATCCAAAGTACACAAAAATATTTATAAGAGAATATGAACCGAGAGACAACAATTAATTATGCAATTCAGAAAAAAATCATCAATATTCTTCAAACAAAATCGTTTATTTTGGAGTTGAATATTATAACTAATTCCAGATGAGGAGAAGTGTTCTGTGCAGGTCGGTCGGCTCCACAGGACCTCTGCCCAGACGCCGCGTCAGGTGGCGGGTCTTTGTCTCAGGATCTCTGTCTCTCGCTAATCATCCTGAGTCCTTTATCCTGTTAATCTGTCCGTCTGTCTGCAGCCTGTCACACCGGATGTCACCCTTTACCTTCTCCTTACTTCCGCCTGTTATGATGCCTCCAATCTGTCCCTGGTGGTCGGTCGGTGTTTCTTTGAAGAAAATCGTATTTGTGTGAAAACGATTAATGAGGAGGTCCCGTCTTGTTTTTCAATTCTACCTGCTTCTGCACAGAAGGATGTGCAAAAAAGTGTTGAATCATTATTCTTTTCAATGCAAAGGATATCCCAAAATTCACTGAAAGACCAACTGTAATGTAAAGTTTAGGATTTAACAGTACGTACCTGCCGTTTTGGGCCAAAAAATCAGGGAAAATCATCATCTCAATAAAATGAATCGACATCACAATTTTTGAAATACAAATTAACAACTCACCCACTCCCTTACTCATAGCAGATGATAAAAAGGCAGGGAGTATTTACTACAACTTAATTCTTGAGAATTTTCGGGGGTTGGGTTTCCGAATCAAGTTTAAATTAAAGAAATTTTCCATCTGTCAGTAGGAGGCTAAAAAATAATTTAATTAGTAATCCTCTACAAAAACTATTTCAGGAGCCATACAGTGATACATTATAAACAGCATATTTTATTAAATCTTTACATACTTCTTAACCCACTCCCAACCGTAGTCAATGAGAGGCGCCGCCGCGCCGGGAGGAATGCTGAGGCTGGCTGCTGCAGCGAAGACGCTCTCCGAGGTGCCAAGTCGTCACCTTTCACCGCCCCCCTCCCCCTCCCCCTCCCCCTCC
Organism: Flexamia atlantica; assembly: GCA_035578135.1. Taxonomy (NCBI): domain Eukaryota; kingdom Metazoa; phylum Arthropoda; class Insecta; order Hemiptera; family Cicadellidae; genus Flexamia; species Flexamia atlantica. The sequence goes on along the minus strand of JAQJVK010000012.1, from coordinate 18,611,924 downwards.
CCCTCCCCTTAGACCCCCAGACTGGTTCACCTTTATGCCTACGGAGGCGCTGAGCCTATCTCGTAAGTCACTACTTACTATCACTTTACTGCTATGAGTCACAGTAGCCATGGGGTGAATCACACAATATGGAAAGGTGTGGTTTCTTCAAGGATGCATTATTTTTCTCAAGAAACATGAGATAAAATTTACTATCATTAACGGACTAAGTATGAGTCCTGAATAAGATATCTATGGTTAGGTACAACTAATGTGGAGATGTATGGATAGTTAATTGTCTTATTCAATCAGCCAGTTGAGTGGTATCTTCCTTACTTACCACTTACCAAACGCCCACCACTCAGTAGAAAGTTACACCCACTCACTTTTCCCACGACACTAATGAAGTGACTGATTACTCTTTCACAATAATAATTGCTATCAATAGTTCGACACTAGAGTTGTTGAGCAATTCATTGGAAATCAATTACATTAACAAATAAGAATAAGAATAAATTTTCTAAAAGAGACAGAAAACAATTTGTCTAAATAGTTTATACTGTTTGAACAAAAATATTAAACAAGTGATGAGATTATTTGTGTAAATTACATTTCAACTTTTAATTTGCACTTTTACTTCACGTATCACGTGTAAAAAGTTTCAAAAAATACAAAAAACCTTTTTATATTTTCATGTATTACACACAGTACTGTCAAATAAACGCTACGCAAACATATTTATTTGAGGATTTCGTTATGCTACACATGTTATATAAAAGAGCATAGTACTGCTCACTTGGATATTAACGGTTGAACCACATTGATTAATTTATTTAAAACGATAAGAGTTGTTATGTGAATAAAAAGCCTCTATTTTAACTAAACATCTGGCAAAGCTTATTTTGGAGTGCAGGTTAATAATACCTCATTACGCTGCCTCGGGGTTTTGTATTACTCATTGAGCTGTATAGTTTTATTACATTTAAGGTACTCTTAACATTTCTGTTTCTTAAGAAGACTTACATTGTGTATACTCATCTCAAGCCTTTAAGCCTTCAAAATAAATTTGCTTGATACGTGAGTTAATCTCTCATATCTTACTTTTCAACTGAACCTTCACATTTTTATTGTAATTTAATTTAAAAATCCATTCTGTATACTCAAAGTTTGTATTAATAGGCTTGAAATGCGTAAATTTCAAAAAGAAAAAGTTAACATTCCGTTGCGTTTGATTTGTTTGAATAGACACTGATATCCCTGATACTATTGAAAACAGCTATCATTTATTTGTCTTCATAATAATCGGGTCCAAAAACCAACAACGAGACAATAAAAACAAAAACATAAAGACCACAATCTACGGTACAGTTCAGTTTCATAAGTCAAGTGATAGAATGACAGAGGAGTGCTGGGGGTTGCCGTCTTTCGTGGCACGGCGCGGTAGCGTCTTGTCACACATGACAATAACATTATACGACATCTGGCGCCTTACCTAGTTACATTTGCGATCGTTTTAGAGGATTCGTTGTAAAATCCAGTCAAAGAGCTTTGTAGATAAGATTTCAAAAGTGTGAATTTTTCTTTTCTAACTAGGTACCGAAAAAAGATTAAAAATACGGTATCATTTCTAATAATTTTATTTTTTATCATACATTCCTCGATAAAATATCAACCAAACAATATCAAATTTGCAAATATTTTACATTTTGAACATGTTTTACATTAATGAAAATTAAAATAAAAGTGCGTTCTTGATAGAAATCGAGAGGATTTTAATTTCTTTGGCGAGGAGCCTACTTTGTATAATCTGATTGGGCTACTAATATTACAGCATCTACCTATCGAGTATCACTTAAGCTTTTTCTCATTCCATATTCCATCGAAGCATATTATCTATGTACTCACAACTTCCTCAGTTCTAAACTAGTCACCGATTTTCCAATAACCAATTGTGCGGTTGAGGTTTCAAGTTTACAACGGCAGTCCTGCTAAATGAGAAAAGGAAGTTGTGGAAACTCAAGTCGGAACATGCGCGGCTCAGCAGGAAGAGTGAGTTATACTCCATTTCCCCAGTAATCATGTAACTGCTTGCCGTTTCCCATAACCCATTTGGCCCCATTAGGGCTAAGCTTCCTCATTGTTCCGGGGAGCATCGCATTAACATAAACAGCGGCAATTTGGGGTCAAACTGCGGAATTAAGTCGATAATTGTATCTGATAACATCACAAGTTCACAGGGGTACAATTTTGTAATTATAAGAATACTTAAAGGTCGTTTGTACTATTTAAAACTATTTAGGTGTCATAAAAGATTGTTGTTTGAATAACCCATTTGGACATTCTGATTTCGGTCTTACTTCCCGTAGATATAAGATTCAATATTCACATTAAGGTTCTTTTAATTTCGTTTTAAGGGTCTAAAACATGGGGGTTTTGTTTTTACTGACTGGATAGCCGAATGGATAGCGCCGAACACGCCTGAACCTGAGGGTCGCCGGTTCGATTCCTGACAGGATCGAAACTGGGTCCAGTTGCCATTTGTCATTGGGCTATGAATTAATGATGCTATCTAACCAAAGGACGCCGTTAAATGGTGATAAGACCCGGGTTTGAACCGTTCCCAATCAAAACGTTAATAAATGCCACTGGCATAGAAGTACACAAAAATGGTAAAGTTTGATTGGATGCAACTTTTATATTGATTTAATGAGAAGTGATGTAAATTAAAATGAAATATACAAGATAACTTTGTAGCTTTACAGGTGAGGTTACAACGTTTTATTTTAATTTGCCCATTGAATCCAGGAACAAGAGTCTAATATGGTCGACTCTCGCTAACTCGAAATGCCACGGGACTACGGCATTTTTTCGAGTTAGTTGTTTGGCTAAGGCATGGTTCGAGTTTAAAGGTAATTCTTATTTAATTTCGACTTGCAGAGAATTTGAGAGATTAAAATTCGAGTTACCAAATGAAAATTCGAGTTACACAGGTAAAGAATAGTGACGCTTTAGGGACCCGGGTATAAGTTATTGACACATTGCGACCATTGCGACCTGCAGCCTACACAAGGTTTTGATTTAACTTAACTTCGAAATACAGCGGAAAACGTCAACTTATAGAGATAAAGTATGGTTCGACTTAACTTCGATTTAGAGGCAAAGTGGAATTTGACTTATCTACTGAACTTCGATTTGTAGAGGCAATTTTTAGCATTGCTTCGACTTACATAGGTAAAATATAACGTACAATAATTTTGAGCAAAGCATGGTTTTCTTTTACGCTTAAACACGTTTTTCCAATAACGGATCAAAAATAATTCAAGCCATCGGAGATTACGAGTTATCGATGTTTGACTTATCAAGAATCGACTATAATGTAATTAATTTTTCTTTATCTAACCTACTTCCACAAATATATTCATTAACCATGACAAATTAAATACAACTTTAACTCCTCGTTCACCTGTCGCGTTTCCCACCATACCCTCTCGACCTGAGGACCCGTGGTCCTTGCGGACGTTTTTGCCCCTGCCCCAGAGCCCGCGGTTCCCGTGGAAATGTGGAGCGTTGATGTGTGATCGCACGTCCTCCGTTCCCAGTAACCGGCACGTACCTTGTCGCCTCCTCGCCCGCCCCGCCCCTGGCGGCCAGTGTGGTAATCGGCCCCGGCCCGTGCTACCGGCAGTCGACTGTGAATGAGCACGTACAAGATGCTAAGCAGCCGTTTTTCAGAGTCATTCACTGTGGGAATGGAAATCGAGGGTGAATTACTGGTTCCTCTTTCTTGTGGCTGGGATTATACACCTGAGTGGATGACGTGGAATACGTTCCTCTTTGAGATTCTGTTGTGGTTTGATTAACTGTTGCATATTTACTACGGAAGGTCATTGAGTGCATAAATCTCCTTTTTGGGGAGTTTCTCACGCTTTTCGATTCATTCGTGTTACTGTGAGCCAAACTGATAATATAAGTTATTTAGTCCGTAAAGGCCCCGTGCATTTGTAGTTTTCACATGAATTTGTGTCGTGGCTTAACGTGACCTGACGTGAAGAGACGCGAAATGTCTGTATATCACTTTAATTATGAAAATACCATTTCTCGTGTTAGTAAAAAAGGGCATTTATAGCTCTCCAAACGATTGTACCCTAATGTGCTTGTTTCTTGCGTGAAGAAAAGAGGTTATGGGTATCCAGAGCTGAGTTTAGACAATCTTATTGCATGATTTTTGGTCGCGCAGTGCGATGACTGCCGCCGCTGCATCCGTCGCGATCTCCAAATAAATAAAAAAATGATGTGATGTGTGAGAAATGATGATGTGATGAGATGTGTTGCTGCATCTCTAAATAAATAAAAATCATTTAATTGAGGCCAAAACTTAAAATATGGCTTAAATAATGTTTTAGCCTATCCTTGTAAGAGTAGACTAAAATGTATAACCAATAAATCAACTTAAACAGTTTAAAGAAGGAGAAAAACTTATGTGTTGGATTGAAAGAAACTCGTTATAAAAAATAAAATTGTTTGAGAATAAAAGTAAAGCTTTACTAAACAGCTCAATCTTAATTTATCCACTGGAGCTGGAGCTTCAAAAGCCTGCAGGTCATAGACCACTGGAGCCGGAGGCGGGACAATCTTCAGACCATAGTCGACTGAGCCGGAGCCTGAACATCCTGTAGACCACGGACCACTAGAGGCGGAGCTTCAACTGCCTGCAGTCCATAGACCACATGAGCTGAATCCTCAAGAACCTGTAGACCATAGACCACTGGATTCGGAGCCTCATCAACCTACAGACCATAGACCACCGGAGGTAGAGACAGCAGACAATCACTGGAGCCGAGATCTGGTTCTGGCTGCCGAACTGATTCAGCAAATGTTGATCATTACTGCTGACCGCAGCTGCCTGGGTTCTCGCCGCAACCGCCTGCGACGGTCGATGGGTATGTGGAGTTATGATCACAAGGCCGCAGCCGACTCTGAGATTTCAAAAAGTTTTAAACTCAAATCGGTTTCAATCTTTTAAAGTTTGGCATAATATGAACAAATAATCACATGATAGACAGAATTTTTGGGTGTTTGTTTTGACAAATTTATAATCACAAGAATAGCTTCCGTCTTGTCGGTCAACGAATGTGGCCGAATGGCTAGGTGTCAAAAATCCCATGTACACTAAAAATGGCTCTTGCAAGACTTTTACCATAGCTTTTCCTCAACAACTTTGCTTGAACAGTTAGTTACGTATCTTAAACCAGTTTAGTTAAGAGGGACTGAGACATTTACAGGAATTGGCGATGGCCAACAACCGAAACATCTTCTGACGAGCTGTGGCCACCGATTAGTCAGTAACTCGCCACTCGCAAGTACTGTGCAGTACATTACAGTACAGTACAGTAGAGTGATCGGTCCGTTTCCAGTTATCCTCGGCGGTCTGATTGATTGCCTGATCGGTCAGTCCGTCGGTCACGTACATCGGTGGCGCCTTTCCGCATGGCCGGCCGGTGGATCTCAGCCACAAAGACACCGACAAGGTGCGGGTGGAAGTGGGAGAGAACAAGGCGATTACAGACCCATTTCTATAATGCTCTGGTTTCAAGATATTTAAAAAATAAAAAATTGCCAAGTTTGTTACAAGCGTTTAGTACGTTGTAGGGAAAAATAAGGCGGAGGTAAAATAGGAAACTTGCCCTACCTCTTGAAAAACATGGCAAAGGTGGCTCGTAAGAGCTGATATAAAGCGTATTGAATGCGGTATGATAAAAGATTGCATTCTTAGTGGATGCTTTAATTATCGTTTTATAAGTTTTAAAACTGTTGCATAAACATCATGATGAAAAAACTTAGCAAGCACATAAAATTTGTTGCAGTTTCACCATTATGACAAGGAAAATAACTTAATGATAATCTTATAAGACTTTTTTTCTACAGTACAAACTTAATCTTTGTATAGTGTTTCACATTAAATTACATAATCATAAATTCAAGAAGGCCTTGGAATTTTATTCTTTTAAAGCAAGAATATATACCCTTGAGAATTTCCAGATTTGCCATTAAGATTGATAATTAAATCCTAATGCATCGGTGTCGTAAACCTAAGCCGGTTGATGAGAATCAAGGTTTTTGTGTAAGTGTTATTACCGCAAGAGTGTAAAAAAAGTCAACAAAGTAAATAGGCCCTTCGGTACATTACATGACTGACCTTCGTTCCCCTTAGAAATTATCTTCCCTAATTTTTGCCCTATGAAATCTGATAGTATAATTTTTGTTTTAATTTTCAATACTAATGAAAAAAAAATTATTGTGAAATTCCGAGTTGTGGAAGATTTATCTGCCAATGATCTATGTATCCTTGAAAACTACTTTTGCCTTTATAAAATCATACAAACGCTTATTTGCGTTTGGTAAGGGGACATGAATGAACGCTCTAATATCATGACATATTTTCCACAAACTCCCCATTTTCGTCACACAATTCCCCCCACATGTGTCACAGACACTCCCGCTGGTGAGAGGAGGCGTTGAGCATTTGCCTCAAATCGGTTCTCGGCAGTCGATAACTCAATGCGCTGCCTCCACGACCTCAAATATCCGTTTTTGGGGTAGTGACTATTTCTGTGACGCCTCACACGGCGTCTAGCCACCACGCCTCCGGGGGAGAGGCGAACGTACAACTCGATCTTTGGTGGATACGGACACGGATGGTCTGCTCTGAGACCTTGCATAACGCCGGATACGGATACGGTTCAGGAGGACCACACGTGAGGCTGGGGACCGCCGCTTTTGTTCTCTAATGTCTGCCTTTGTTTCTGGCCGGAACGCCCGGGCTGGATCTGTGTGGGTGCGATAGTTGGGTGATGAGATTTTCAGGTGTGAGGAGGAAGGGTGAGAGGTAACACTTCGGCCTTATCCGAGGGATCAAAGATGATTGAAACGCAAAATTGGAAAACACTTAGGCCTATTATTTTTGACTAATCTGAAAATCCAATGAAAGCTGCACCTTATTATAACAGACTAGCAGTTACCCGCGGCTTCGCCCACCGAAAAAGTATTAGTTTTTATTGTAATAATATGTACAATAATCTTTACTAATGACCAAAAGGCCTAATCATTTTTATTTAAATGCTTGCTTATTCTAAAAACTGACGATAAAGCGTTGCACGATTCTCGGATCTTAGATAGTCTGAGAAATGTGTGTGTGTGTTTGAGTAATGTTCTCCACTCCCGGGCTAATGCTGAGCAAATGCATACCCGTAACACACTCCAATGGTCATATCTAAAATCTCGGGTTTTCAATACCTGAGAAAACGTTGGTATAGCTGACCGCTGTTGGTTATAAATAATATGAAACGAACTAGGTAATTATCATCTTAATCATGAAGATGAATTCTTTGCAGTAAACGCAAAAATACTGGATTGCTACATAATGTACTAAAATGGAGAGTTTTTGAGGCATGAGTCAAGCCACTAGATTTAAAAGGTGGTAGAATTTGAACAGGTATAGCCGGACCAAACATACGTTTTTTAGGCAAGTTTATCTTACATTGGATATTGCTGAGGGCCGCGTCACATTGGTCGAGTAGGAGGGCGACTAAGACGGATGTGTTAGACTCAACCGCCATCTCGACCAATGTGACGGGCCTTGACAAATGGGCGAGTCGAGTTACGGGCGAGTTGACAATTAATTCTTAACAATAGGAATCAGCTGATCCTAGCAATTCGGCCAAGTTGGACTCTACATCGATGGTTGGACTCGGCCAAGTTGCTGTAGGATCAGCTGATTTATATAGTTCACAATTGTCAACTCGACTCGCCAGTTTGATAAAGGTCGGTTTACATTAGTTGAGTTGACGATCAAGTCTAACTCGCCCTCCTACTCAACCAATGTGACGTAGCCTTGATGGATGAAAACCGAAAGTGGGAGACTTCCCGAGGGTGGTAGAGGCACCAGCGGCTAGCGTGATGGCGTGCAGGTTGAGGCGATTTGAATGCCGAGATGGTCGCGGCCGCGGCTCCCGGCGTTCCAATTTACAACATCCGGCGCGGGTGACTTACGAGACCCGAGCCGGGGTCGCGATGGAGTCATCTCATCACGCTGCGGGACCGGGGTTAAACAAGCGAACATTGGGCGAAACACGACGCGACTGGGTCAATTGGCTTCGTAGACGCCTTGGTGTGTCTTGTTTTTTGAGTGTTTATAAAAAAATATTCAGAAATTCGTGTTTCTAAAAAGCGCATTCATATATTAAAGCGCTTGACTTTTAATTGTTTTTTGAGGGGGAAAAGGGGGTTAATGTGATAGTGACTTGGCTTATTCATACATCAACCCAACCGTCAATAGTCAATTTTTAGAGAAGACCTTACGAACATGAATGGATTGTAACAGGAGCACTAATTCTACTACCACCTTCCCTTGCCTAATACTGAAGTCCCCATTATGCGCAGTAGCTAAGAAAGGTTTTGAAACTTCTATAGCCTATTATCAATTTAAGCACATGTTACATAGTGGTGGTAGCTTTGTGGGGAAAGGCGGGACTTGGCTGAGCTTCATGCATCAGCCGACGACAGTCCCAAGTCTTTAGAGAATACCTCCCGAACACGGACTGATTGTAACGGGAATATTCATTTTGACCCACCCACATGTAGGCTTAGGGGACTTGGACAACACTTCATCCTCAAATCGTCACGATGACTCTGAAGTAACTTTCACGTTTTAGAGCCTTTGTCATATTAGTTACTGTGCAAAACACCAGGTCGCAATCGCGTGCAGTAAAACAATGAAAGTTTAATTAGTGCTGAAATTTCAGCGGATGAGATACCGTGAACGCGTGCGGCGGAACATTTTCCTTCACTAATTTTTTGGCATTCCCAGCAAATGTCTGATAACGGTAATGAAGAAAACGGAAGAAATCGTGGAACTTGCTTCTGTGGGGTGAAGGAAGCAATGCATCATGCGTGTCACGGAGACACGGCGACAAGAAGATAGCGTTCCACAAGTAAAAAAGTGATTTGGATTAAAATTAGATGCTGCGGGTCGCACGGCCCGGCAATTAGGGCGGTAATTGAACAACAGTGGGCGAGTGAACAATGGGTAACTGAGCGGCGAGCACGCGCTACCTCGGGTGCAAACCGCCGCTCTCATGGTGATGGGAACAAGTGCAGGGGGAGGTGGGCCCAGATGGGATTCGGGAACATATGAACATCAGGAGTGTTGGTAACAATCAATACATTACTTCTAGAGGATGGAGAGAAAGTATTTGTTAGCTCTTCTTGCTTAAAGAATTCTGAAATTGTTCAGTGACAAGAAGTCTACAGTTTACAATTTTTGAATCTGGGAAGTCTCGTGAATTTTTGAGTCTCGTGGTTATTGTATAACCCTTATACCTAACAAAGACCGGGTTGTATGGGCTTGAGTTTCAGCCAAAGTTGTTGGATTCTAAGGTTATACAGGAAATCTTTTTGATCCGAGTCCATAGTAACCAATTTAGGCCTTTTGGTCAGTCAGATCTACACCTCACATGGCTACATCTTTCCCTTATCTTTCCTCATACAGTATATGACTTGGAAGGCGTGGTTCAAGGAATATTATTTCGACATTACCCGTTCTAAATGTTTTATTATGAAGAAATATTTCTTTTTGAGTTTCATCTGTTAAGGTCCTAAGAATAAAAAATAATTGGATGATGACATATTGTTAACATTCTTTTAAGATGATTAAAATAATTTTTATTTCGTCATCATAAATAATTACGCGTCTTTTCTAAGTCACTCTGGTTTCAACCCGTTACTTAGATGGACATATCACATGAAATGCTGAATTTTACAAAGGTATAAATAATATCAAACAGTCGATTCGGAAATCCCAAGATATCTTCCATTTATAGTGGACATTTTATGTGGAATTTCACCACGGGATGTAAATCAGACGTTTACTGGTCATTTTCTTAAATCATCGCTTCCCTTGAGCAAGACTCATGACGAAAGCGATAGCGACTACAATCAACCGTAAAAACTAGCGATGGAGGTTAAACCCGCCATAAACAACTGGGCTGAGCTGATTCGCAACGGCCGTCAGCGGCCAACAGCTGATTGTCTTGTACAGTGTCTCAATCACTGGTGAAATTAACATTTTCAACACCTCCGTATGAATGGCGAGAGAAGGCCGTCTATGATCCATTCACGAGATACTCCTCCACGCCACATTTCAAACTGCCTTGTTTTCCAAATGATTGGTTACGATAATGTGTGTACTTCCCATGGAAGGATGAAGGATGTTATGCGGGGGATGGCCTTCAAGTATTGACTCACATGCATAAAGGATCAGTAGATAATCTGCAGTGGATTAGAAGGATTTATGAAAGAGTTGGTTTTATACCGGGTGTCCGAAAAAGAACTCCCTAATTTTGAAAAACTCTAATTTGTAATTTGTAAATCATATCGACTCAAATTATGTATTCAATGATAGGAAAACTCACCAAGTTTTTGATACAAGTCACAAATGTTTGGTGGATTTCACTTTTGGGCTCATGGAAAACAAAAAACAAAAAATCACATTTTCCCTGTGCACCAGTAGTGATTAAAAATCACGTTGTGATGAGTTTTTTTTTTATAAGATTTAGCAGTTATCTTGAAAAATAAGCATCCTGCAGAAACCTCTCAGTTTATGTTTAAAACCTCTTACTTATACCAAAACTTGGTTATTTCCCTTTAATTTGGTAAAAATAAAAATTTTGGGGTTTTCCAACTTTAGCAGTATGGCACACGAAACACAAAAAAAACCAATTTGTTCGTTTCCAAAACTCGTTTCTCATGACCCAAAAAAGCTAAAAACCTGCAAAAACACATCGGGAAAAATTCATTTTCTTTAATGTTATAAACTGAGAGGTTTCTATAGGATTAATAGTTTTCAAGATAACTGTTAAATCTAAAAAAACAACTTAAAACGTTATTTTTATTCACTACTGGTACACAGGGAAAATTTGATTTTTTTTAATAACAAAAAACTGATTTTTCGATTTTTTATTTTTGTAACAAAATCTTGGTGAGTTTACCTATCATTCAATATATAATTTGAGTCGATATGATTTATAAATCGAAAATTAAAGGTCATCAAAATTAGGGAGTTCTTTTTCGGACACCCGGTATTTAACAGTTACAGTATTGTAAGCAATACTGAATATTACCTTAAGGTATCAAGTAAGTGTGCTACATCACTGTAAATGTACAACATGGCAATATTTTTGGCACTGCAGATCTTAGAAGCAATTATCTAGTGACTGGGCAACAGGACACACTGTACAATAATATTTCTCACTCATCCTTTAACTATATTTTAGGCAAAACTGCTGTAGGCTGATACATTGCAGAAAGGCCTACAAAAGCGTTAGAACGTTTACAGGAAGGTTTTCGGTCCCCGCGAGGCCATGTAAATGGCCCAAGGATACAGAAGTGTTAAATGCTCCTACGAATTGCTGCAAGATTCAGACCTTTGACGTATTAATCTTATGAATTTCCAAATCCCCGGGACAAAATGAAACAGAATCGAACGTGCCTGCGATATTCTCAACTCCCGGGGCAGCACTGGAGGCTGTGGGTCGTGGCCCAACAAAGCGCTGCAAGGTCCAGTCCCGCGGCTAATCACCGGGCCGCACGACTCCCTCCTCATCGTGCCACTTCATTCCTCTTATTTTCCATCCGTCTACTCGTGTTTGTCTAGCCTCGTGAACAACAAAATCAAACCGAGTCCTGCGCCCGGGCAGACTGCAGACCAGCTGGGACGAGAGCTTGCTTGCTCAGACTTAAAGCCTCTTATAGTGAAAATTATTCCATGTCATTCATAAACAAGTTTACTTATAAACATTTATGACATAATTTGTGTGCATGAATATTAAAAGATAAAAAATTATTTTCATTTTAGGAAAACAATATAGGATTTTCGTATATTCTATATTATATTCTATAGATTGAGGGGACGGAACAGATTTCTATCGTGCATGCGTGTGTGAACTTTGTAAATACGTTATTCCATCACAGTGAGCCCCTCATCAATGAAGTAAATCTATGCTCTGGTCAACCCAATTACTCTCATAAAAACCGCCTTTTAAGGCCAAAAAGGTTAATTCATTATTCATCCCTTTCAGCCCAATTAAATATATTTCACAACATCCGTGTTTAAGGGCTTAATTGATAGCTCTTTTTCTTGTCCAAAACTATATGCCCAGAAATAAAAACAATAACGGATTGCTTAGGCCTTTTCTGCGCTATTTTTGGGATCGTTGTAGAATTGTCAAAGACCCAAGTGCACATTTGCTACTTGACACCATAGTAGTTTGTTAGTTTTTGCACATATTGTTAGGCATACTCAGGAGTAAATCCTTATCTCAAAATAGCGCGATAACAGACAAGGATCCTAAATGAAAATCTTCCCACCCCCTCCTATGCATTAAATTCATCAACAACTTAACAATTGTAGTATTTCAGTTGCATCTTTCGCAATACGGTGGTGGTTTTAGCATCACTGTCTACCGTTACTTAATTTCTAAAATCATTTGTATGTAAACTGAAATTATGGCTTGGGTTACAAATTACTAATGGTGTCTTCCAGTAGCCAATATAACCTTGAATGTGAGGAAAGCTTCCACCCGCCCTATTTATTGCTTCCTGCGTATATCGTGTGACGCTCCCACGGTCAGCTGTAGTCCTGTAGTCCTCTGTCTTGAGGAAGGTCAGAGTTGTAGCTGTCACAGCAGTCGGGGCGTCAACAGACAGAGTGGCGACCAATAACTGTTGTTGTCATTTGGTAATGGCACAGGAGTGTATTATTAACGATGATAACAATCGCAGCGTTTCTAGTGGGGAAGGATCATAATCGACATTTCTCCTCGCACCTGAAGAAGTTTGATCTCGGTTTCTCGGACGAAAGATTATATTAGATTCCAATTTCAGAGCCGTGGATGTGTCCGTGTTAGATATTTTTACCTGCAAATCCGAAAAGAACCGTTTCCGCGGGGTGATAACCTCGCTTTTAACCGGATGCTTTTTTGGGTGCTTCTGTGATGGATATTGATATTAGGGACTAATCCAACCGTCCGTATTCTTGCATAAGAAACTACTTACTTACTTATGGGTTACTTTAACCCGCGATTAAAGCTCTCAGATTCCGTGAAACCCTGTTTCACACTTCCCTCTAAATTGTTGCTATTTTGAGCCATTGTGAAAACATAAGCAATTGAATATAATATTTTAAATCATTATTACATTTTGGTATGGATTTAAAACAAAACAAAAACGACCGTGTAATAAAAAAAATATGGATGGCAATTTTTTTTATTTGAACAAAGCTAGTCGTTACATAAATTTTCAAAGAGCAAAGAAAATTATCGCTCTCCGACTTCAGCTGAAGAAAATATCTCATTTCCCAGTTACACCACTTTGAAGTTTCTTTCCAACGGAGATTTAATCTGTTTTCTGTCATTGCACCGCTGTTTAAATATAACTCCAGACAACAATCCGATTCTATTTCAACCCGTCCACGGCGTACTCGCTGCAGCAACACTCCAACTGCGGCATTCCGGAAACACCGGGATTAGTTCCGCCGCTGCTATCTTTGAACTTTACTGATACCGCGCGGTGTTGTGTTACCGGGGACAGAGCTTTGGTAGAGGAAGGTAAGGTGGAGTGTCTCAATCATAGGGGTTCATGGTGTTTAACTCCGAGATAGGAGTCAATATCACAGCTGGTGATTCGGCAAGAATCAACTGAGAAACACGTTCTAATGATAAAAAATCTCCCGTTCCCTCCATATTACTTGAAAAAATTTGCTCTATCCCTTAAAAAACATAGAGCAATGATAAAGATAATGATGGTGGCTTTGGAATTAGTGCTTTTATTGTTCCTAAATCCTGCTAAAATTATATCATCACAGCAGCAGAATCAGAGAAGTTGGAATAAAACCCGTTAAATAACTATTCCACATTACTTTTATGGGAAATCAAAATAAAAATAAAATAGAATATTCACATTGTAAAATAAAAATTACATAACCCATGCAATATAATTTGTAATTGAAATTGCGACTCTCTTAAGAACATTTAAGTGTCCTGTTTAAAGATTTTTATTTCAAGAAAATTTTAACTTATATTTCGAGTAATTTAACACTGTTACCACATATTTGTTCTCTCCTTCCTTATTAATTTATCAGTTAATAAAATATAACAAATACCGTAGATGTGATTGTAAATACTTTTGAAAAAATTACAATACGTCGTCTAGTAAAATGTACAGTCTACATCATAATAACATGTGCTATGTTTGAAGCAGTACATAGAGCTTGTTGCAAGCTGCATTACATACGGTATAGTCTGAAGAGGTTGCGATTTAAGCCCCACCAGGACATCGTCTGACCAGAAGCATGCCCATAAACAACGAAGGCATTTTTAATAAATATACCCCCACCTATGAAACCATCTCATGACCGGAGCCTGTAACCAAAAAGAAACTCAATATAGCAGATCACCGAGTGAAATTACAGTTTCCATCGTCCATTGTGGATATGAAAGCCACAATAATCGTTCCCAGGCGCGTTCATTTGTCGATTGGACTTGGCTAGCATTTGTCTGCCGCTGATGGGCGGGCCGTGGAGAGGAGTGAGTGCACGTGCGTGGCGTTACACCGTCTCCTCTACCCAGCAGCGTGGTTTTACACCTTCTCCTCTACCCAGCAGCGTGGTGTTACACCGTCTCCTCTACCCAGCAGCGTGGCGTTACACCATCTCCTCTACCCAGCAGCGTGGCGTTACACCGTCTCCTCTACCCAGCAGCGTGGCGTTACACCGTCTCCTCTACCCAGCAGCGTGCCGTTACACCGTCTCCTCTACCCAGCAGCGTGGCTTTACACCATCTCCTCTACCCAGCAGCGTGGCGTTACACCTTCTCCTCTACCCAGCAGCGTGGCTTTACACCTTATCCTCTACCCAGCAGCGTGGCGTTACACCGTCTCCTCTACCCAGCAGCGTGGCTTTACACCATCTCCTCTACCCAGCAGCGTGGTTTTACACCTTCTCCTCTACCCAGCAGCGTGGTGTTACACCGTCTCCTCTACCCAGCAGCGTGGCTTTACACCATCTCCTCTACCCAGCAGCGTGGCTTTACACCATCTCCTCTACCCAGCAGCGTGGTTTTACACCTTCTCCTCTACCCAGCAGCGTGGCGTTACACCGTCTCCTCTACCCAGCAGCGTGGCTTTACACCATCTCCTCTACCCAGCAGCGTGGCGTTACACCATCTCCTCTACCCAGCAGCGTGGCTTTACACCTTCCCTCTACCCAGCAGGGTTGCATTACGCCATCTCCTCTATTCAGCAGCGTGGCTTTACACCTTCTCCTCTACCCAGCAGGGAGGCATTACGCCGTCTCCTCTACTCAGCAGGGTGGCATTACACCGACTCCTCTACCAAGCAGGGTGGCATTACACCGACTCCTCTTCCCAGCAGGGTGGCGTTACACCGTCTCCTCAAACCAGCAGGGTGGCATTACACCGTCTCCTCTACCCAGCAGCGTGACTTTACACTGACTCCTACACCTTCTCCACGACCCAGCAGCGCGTCGTATGTATCATGTTGTTGAATATACGAATGTTAAACAAAGTTTCATATTTCCTCCAGATAGTGTCACATTCAGCTGACACATTAATGTTTGAACGCCAAGTTCAGCTAGAGATGAAATGTTCATAGTATTAAAGGGTTTATGTAATTTTTAGGCAAAAAACTCCCTTTTATTTAACAATGTGAGGAGGCTAATTAACAAAGCAAATCACTATGAATAATTGGTATACAGGGACCAAAGCTCATAATTAGAGAATATTCCACTTTTTCATTTTTTTAGGACGGTGGCGGCCTCTAAAAAAGCTTACTTTAAATGGATACAGAAAGTTTGCTACAATGTATATATTCAATGGTTTTAATTCCAATTACAACCATAAGGCCATTTAAGGCCAATTTTTGGCCTGACCTCCAAAAATTTTATTTCCTGCAAAACTTCAGGCTGAGCTCTTTCAATTGACACATTAATTATTAAAATAAGTTCATAACTGTAGGAGGAGTCTTGATCACAAAAAAAACCTTAGCGTCTTTAATAAAAAAATATTTGCATATATGGTTAGATAAACTTTATATTTTCTTTATTACTGATAGAAAACTCCTTACTGTGATACAGTATTAGAAATACTACTGTAAAATTAATACTACAAATATTGGTTTAACTCAAATGAATTCTTATAAAAATAACAACGTATAATAACAAGGTGATTAGATTAATTCCCCACTATAGATTTTGGATTGGTTTTCCCACTGTGATCAGAATTTTAAATAGCAACAGAGCAAACATAAGCGACAGTGTATTGTTCCCACAGAGGACATTGCGGCGGAAATACAATTACAACATTAGCAGAGACAAGAGGAGACAAATTGAGGTGGGAAACGTGTGACGTCACTTCCGGTGACATTAAAATGTTTAATCGCTCGCCAAATTTTAATGGTTTCAAAGAAAAAAGTCGTCAAATGTTATTTACATTAGTACGAAGGTTTTTATCACAATTAATAATATAGTCTAAAAAGGAAAATAAATTGTACACAAAACTATAAACTATATAAAAATGTTAAGAGCAATAATCAAGTTGTTGCTTGTTTTCAATAACGAAAAAGTTATTGATTTCTTTGTGATAAAAGTTAAAAGAAGTAAATGTTCTACAAACAAATATAAATTAAGTATTAATATTTTAGTTTTATGTTTTTTAGATTTATGTTTTTGTTTAAGAATGAATTATATACATTAAATTACTAGTTAAATCGCCCACACTTGAGCGGGGTTTTTTTTAATATAAATTTTAATTTATAGACTAGGATTCGTCCATAAATCTAAACCCCAAGAGCTAAAAAAGTCATAGTTTTTTGGCCATTTTTGGATCCCCCTAAAATCTGTTTATGACGAAATTGAACAAACTTCCGTTTTAAGAGAAATATTGTAGTTTTTGTGGAGAAAAATGTTAATAAGGTTTCTTCTAATGGGTTGAAAACATAAATTACCCAATTTTGAGGTATTTTGTTTTGATTTAGTATTTGAACATGAAAGTTTGAAATTAAAACAAATTAAACATTGCATGTATATAGAAAACTTTTGAACACATTTAACGTAGTGCCAACATCTACTTGAACAACTAAAAACATTGATCATTAAAATTTTCACTTTTCTTTAGACCTGAATCCGAAATGACCATCATGCAATACAGGTACAAACTTGTACATATTTAATAAATGATTTTCTTGAATTTGAGTAACCTAAATAGATTCAATTAACATAAAATGTTTATTATTTTTCACCAACGTTAGTAATGAAATATAATTAGAAATTATGACGCCCTCGTCCATATACATCATCTCATCATCGCATCATCGTCCTCAATGACCCCCCACCCTATTTTCAGGTGCCGCATTATTTACGGATGAAATGTCTGGCGTATCTTTGTTTTTGACTAAGATCAGATAATCCTTTAGGACTTTAAATAATAACCAACTGATCGAGTAGGATTTTAAAGCGGATTAGAGACCTCAAAGAGAAACACGATAGTATTTTTATCCTTAACACTATAAATAAATACTGCATAACTTGTCCACTTCAGCCTGCGCAGTCCACCATCATTATTCGCCGAAGTCAGTTCAGTTCCCACGTTCCCCGCCGATATTCGCGGCATTCCGACAGTCCGGGGCGGAGGCCGTCCGTAAACGGGCGATTTGAATGCCGCGTAACGTTCGCGGCGGCGCGGAACCGCACGCGTCCGGATGTGACTTCTTCTCCTTCACTCCACCGTCACCGCCCAACGTGACGGCAGATTGTGACATGGAGTAATGTTGAGTTTGGCACAGAGTATAGAAGTAGGGTAAAAAATAGGCTAACTTCAGAGGTTGTAAAAGGCCCCCTTGGTTGCAAGGTAGGCCCAGAGGGTTAAAAGATGTAACAATGATTAATATTGTACTTGAGACGGTTTTTTATTAAGTTGTTTTAATGACTACCTAAATGCAAGAACAGATTTATGCAAAATTTGCGAATATTCTGCAAAAAGGGTTGACTGAACAAATCTAATTCACATGCCCTTCTATGTTCATGTTTTGATAAGTGTTATTATATTTTCCAGTCAAAGAGTCTTTTAGCAGCGTTCCTATTAATATTCCGTCACATATTGTGCAGTCAGTAATTTACCGATGTGGCAGTGCATACAACATGTCGTATGTCTAGTATTGACAAAATTGTCTTTAGAATAAAAAACTTATCTTGCTGAAAAGAATAAATTATTCTCAAAGAAATGAAAAGGTAAAAAATATGGCTACTGAGTTCCTTCTTCAGAAATGTTGCTACTACCTCTTTGAGTTGAAATAAATTGACTGGCTTTCTGATGATAAAGGGTTTAATTCTAAGTTTTTAACAGAGTAATTTATTACATCCTGAAATCTTTTAGCTCTTAGCAAATATAGTGTTTAAATATTGTATTTTTATGACAAGTCTGATGCCCAGGTAAGTTTTGCATGTAATGACGAAAATAGAAGATTGCAATAAATAAAATAAATAAATAAACATTCATGTCAATGCGTGAGTTCAAAAACAAATATTCAAGTTTGTGAAAAATTTTGTCAATCACAAAACAATAAGCCTACAAATGTAATCATTTTACAAAAACTCAATTTAAAAGCATGTGACAACTGAGATTTTACCCTGTATAACCATTACTAATAGCTCTTAGCTTTCAGTTTTCTCGAAACGTAAGTGAAGAAGCGCCAAAGGAGGCAAAACTACTGTAAGTTTTCTTTAGATTGCCCCATTCGGGGTTATCAATGAAAGTACGTAAATCATAAGGGGTAATTTACAACCCTATCAACAAGACCGAGAGCAACCCAAGTTCACTTATTTTTCAAATCGAGCGTTCACCTGAGCGAAACAGGACTGAATTAGGCAAATGGGTTGTGGCGGCAGGGGGCCTTTGTATGTCTGTCTGACATTGATACATTGACTGTCTTTCCTGTGCCACTGTCCATGTCGATACAGCGCTGATCAATCGGCTACCGTAATTACTTGAACAGAACGTTGTACGCCGTGTCACTTGTCTCGTGAAAACGAATGTACTGGAGCCGCGCGCCGCGGTGACTTTGCTGCTGCGGGTTTCGGCACTGCTGAGTCACTTGTCTCTTGGTTCTTTGTGAGGAGAATAGGCCCTATACAGTGGACTCTCGATAGTTCGACTCTTATTGGACTTTGAAGAGTCGAAGTATTGAAAATATAAAACTAGGAGGAGTTTATAGGATTTCATATTAACATAAGCTCTAAAAATAAAGGTTGTGTATACCTTTTACGACCCCTAAATGTGTTAAATACCACCACCCTAAATCATTGCACAGCTAATTAATTTACTTTTATCATAATATGGATCCAAATAAATACCATTGGAGAAAATATTTGGTAGTCTTTGATTGTTAATTGAGTGTCAGATTGTGTCGAACTATACATAGTGTCGAAGTATCGAGTGTCAAACTATCGAGAGTCTGTACTGGGTCCGCGGCAACTTCGTGAAGGGCTTCGTTATTGCCGCGGCTCTTGACGCCTTATTGTTAGGACGTTCCTACACAAAATTCCACCGAGTAACTTTGCATCGGGATTGCTGGAATCGCTTAAGGTTAAACTTCAATTTGGTTTGTTTTAAGGAATCTATATAACAATTTAATTTTAACTTTAAACGATAATAGACTTCGTCATTTTTATATGTTTCAACAATTTGAAAATCAGTTAGACACTCTTCTGCGTTTGGAATGACTGTATTTTCTACATTTCTACCAACATGAAAGTGTAGAAGGAAACATCACATTACTTTCGTATTTTCACCACATGCAGGTTTACATATAATATCCGATAGCATATATTTGAAAGTGAGGAGTCCACATTAAGAGCACATATTATGTGGTAAGATCATTTTTGAAAAGGTGTATTTAAAACATTAAGTTAAACAGAAAAAAGACAATTAAAATTAATATGGTAACTCAACATTAATAGTAGTTTATGCAACGATTGTATAATGCATGCCTTTAAGCCACGAGTGAGATGTAATTTAGAACACGAGCGAAGCGAGTGTTCTAAATATCTCACGAGTGGCTTAAAGACATAATACAATCGTTGCATACACTATTTGATCTAAGACCAACAAAAAAATTTCCCCCGAAGTTAAACAAAACTCATGACTTACTAATGATGGAATAGGTCAACTAACATTTGAGGTTAGGCAAATAAGCAGACTGAGCCATGAATCGTTGTGGAACAATCAGCTGATGGGATAAATAAACTCAAACACGAATCGTAATGCAACAATCAGCTGATGTGCGAATTGCGTAATTGTTATTAAGACACTACTTCCGTCAAATGCCGAGCTCTCATTGGTCTAGAACCAGTACTCTAAAGTGACTCCAGTACTCTAAAGTCATCATTAGAGTACTGCTTGGTTTTTGGTGTTTTAATGTATATCATTATAATGTTTATTGTAATACCATAATTGGTGCTTACTGCAATGGTCGTAGATAAAGTATATTTGTCTACAATTTATGTTTTCTTAGGATCGATATCAGAATGAATCACTATCACACATACTTATCATAAGTGAGACATCATCTAATGGTTTTATTGTGCACATTCAGAGAGCTTTAGGATATGCGTTCAACTGTCAAATTATTGATAGTATGAAATGTGTCACACCACTGCAAATGAAACTCGTATAGCCACACTATTTTCCGTCTGCGCGCACTGATTGCTGTAGGGCTGATGCGGAACTGCGTCAAGTTCAAGCAGATCAACCTAACTGAGTCAAGTTCGGATCGAAAAACTGTGCGTTCAACTTAGATCTATCAATGCATCACGGACGACAATGAAGACCATTCTTTCAAGATAACTCCTCAGATTCAGCAGTTGAGGCCACTAACAACAGTCTTCAGAGAAGAAACACTCCTAAATCCCTTAGACCAACAAGACTGAATCTGACAGAAGCTGAACCTGTGAATGGGTAGGAACTCATCCGTGTGTTACGCGGTCGCAAGCATGACCACCTCCGTTGTTTGGCCAGAGTTTTGATTGATGATCAATTGTTCAGCCCCGCTTTCGCCTATCCGCGGGCATGAGTAGCCGGGTAGCGGCAGGAGCAGTGAGTAGCAGCACAGTAGTGAGTGCTGCAGGCCAATCATTACCGGAGTTGCCCCGTCAGAATGCTCCAATCATCACTAATGTCTCTCTTTGTTTACACTGACTCCCCACTGGCCTTCCCTCCATTGTTCCGCGAGTTAAACGTTCCCTTTCAAATGTGAGCAGAGTTCCTGATGCTTTCTCTTTGCATTTTCGGGTCGCTGACTCATCTGAGATCAGTTTGTGGAAGATATAAGTTGTTTATTGGTGGTCCTTGATTTAGGAGGGCTTTTTAAACCGTTTGCTCTTAGTTTACTGAATCTTTACCGTGTCTTTTGAGAATGCCTTCCAAATTTCAGGCACAGAGGATACTAGTAAGATTTTAAACTAGTTCTTGAAGGCGAGAAAAACTCGATCAAAAATAGTTAAGCACATTTTTCCAGCCAGCCATTTCTTTATAAAATGATTTTCATATATGAATTGTTCTTGAGGCATAAACAATTATGAATATCGAATTCAGTGTATCCAACATCCAGAAGAGTTCTTTGGAAAATTGATGTTTTAGTGTGAAGTTTATTTTAAATTAACATACTTCTTAGGCAAATTCAATAATTCCACAATTAAGTGAATTTTTTTTATAATTCTCTTTTCTTAAAACCATATTTCATCGCATTTCATCAACGTTTCTTACTAAAACAATGTTAAGAGCATCTTCATAGAAGAAGTAGATTTTTCTTGGGTACCCCTGTACTGAAGGCCTTAACGATGGGTTTGGCAAAACCCTTTTATTCCCACAATAAATAGAGCTATTTCAAAGCAATGACGATGAATTAGATCCCACCCCCTGAGGACGCAGCTCCTCGACACTCCTGTAGGATGGCAATTATTTCCTTCAAAGTATCGATATATCCTTTTTCTCGATGTATCGGAACCATTTATATCGATATATACTGTGGGAGCAGAATCTCAATATTTTCGATACATCGTAAAAACAACGTTTCATCAGAAGAAAAAGAACACAATTTTGCAAGTTCACAGAGGAATCAGGAACAAGTTTTGTCACCACGGAACTCAAGATTTTTCATAATCATACTAGGGGAGACTTCTTTGCTTTTAAAAGGAAAAATATAATGCTGTACACATTTTACCGCCTGAAAACAGCCTTAATAATAATAAAATCCTTAAAATTTGTCTTCAAAAACTTTTTTCATTATTTGATATGTATCGGAGAAGAAATATCGATACACCAATAATATCAGAACCAAAATATCGATATACTTTTTCTGATATATCGGAACTAAAATATCGAATTTTTCGTTATTTAGTTACCATCCCTACATACCTGAGGACTCAGGACCAATCAGCGTGTCCTGTCCGTCTGTCAGGCTAACGAGGCCAGGTCCTGACTCATCTCGCGGCGATAGATCACTGATAGAGACGATCCTCGGCTAATTGTGAGGTCATGTTCCTGTCAGCCGGCTACGCACTGTTCTCATGTTTCAAGAGCTGTTGTGAACGTTTAATTTGATTTGGCATTTCCAGGAATAATGAATTTAGATTTGCTTGTTTGTTGTTTAGGTTAAAATACTGCAATAATATTTCGGTATTGGATTAGAGCCTGGTGATAAACGGTTTGACACTATCCGATCATTTCCACTCACTTACACTCTCGAAAAATGCGTGACAGCTAGTCGAAAATGTAATGTGTCACATGTAAAAAAAACATTAATCGTTTTGGGAAAAACACATTCAAAAACCATTATACTGGAACTTGAAAATGTTATCATTTCCAGATGCTAGAGTTTAAATCCAGTAAATATTTGTTAGCTCAGTACTTCAGCCGATTAAATGTTTAGATTCAGCTTAAAAACAAGTATGGAATATGTCTGAATATTTTGTGGACGATCAACTACTAGGCTACGCGACAAAATTTCTAGTGCCATAAAACAGAACTTTCTTCGAGAAGAGAAGCCAAGAAGTAATTTTTTCTTGACTGTGCTGATCCTCGTATTTTCTTTAACTCGTCTGTGCTTGGTTATCGAAGTCCTTTCCCTTACTCATATTGCATCACATCTCCAAAAAACCGAAGAAGGCGTAACTTAATTACCTTCGAGGCGCGGCGCCTACCGGTCCGAAATAAAAACTCTTTAGCCACGGCAGTTTAAAATAAATAATTGTTTTCCGGTGGAAGGGAAAGGGAGGCTGCGTTTGGGCAGGTGCCAAGACACTTGCGGCATTGTGAGAAGGAACCTCGCACAGCTGAAGCAAGGGCTGGCAAACACGTAACAATGCCGTGCTAACCAACCACCTGTGGCGTGGATTGCGCCTTGTTGTACAGCAGGAGTTGTAAATATTTGGAGTTTACAGGGTAAAAAGAGGGTGCGGTGTACAGTTTCTACAAAATGAAGCTTTCGTGTTGACTTTTGTGTCGGAGATTCCGACATTTTAATGCATAATATTAATTTAGGCGATTGTTTCTTCCCTACAATTTTTCTTCCTCTTGTATATCCAATTTATTCTTTAGGTCGAAGAGAAATTTGTTCGCACTATCAGCTGGCTAGCAAGCGTTGTGTAACTTTAACCATCAGGCATATGTTGCCTATTTGAAGACTTTTTCTATATCAAACTACTGTAGAGAGGCTGGGAACGGCTTGGAGAGACGGCTACTTTAGACGCCCTCATCAAGGCTACTTTCTAAAGAAGGCGATAAAATACCAACTTATACATTTTTCTTTGATGACCGAACCCCAGCCCGCATCATTATCTGGCTTGGTTCGTTCTACAGGGGAACTATACTTGACCATGACGTCGGATGGTCACACGGTCACCCCCGTGCACGTGCATTCATCCTTCTAGGCCCTTTTCACCTGACAGGTAGTACAGTAGTATTATTGTACATACTTTCTATTTGACACATTTTTTTAAAGGTCATGTCAGCACGATTCATTGATGGGTACACCCAAAACTTTAACCTGTCATTCATATTCTTTCTTGGATCTGTTTACTTCCTCTTTGAATGAATTATATGGAACTTAAATTTTAAATAGCAAAAACACATTGGGAATTAATGTAAAATTGAAGATGTATCTGAGGCGATTAAGTTCATCCGCGAGCAGCTTTACTTACTCCTCTGCAATTGCTTGAGTATGCGGTCGCAGCTCCGAAGAGGAGCAAACTGGAGAAAATCGCAAAAAGTGGTCATTTGATGTCAGTGCATCACTCTCATTAATGCAAGTATTTTCATTATTTAATGCACTCTAAACAGCAAACTTCTCAATCATTGTCATTTTGGTAATAATTGCCATTATTAATTCTTTCTTAAAGAAGAAACAATCTACTCTTGATGAATCAAACAAGAAGGGGACTTTAACAGAGTTGTCATCGCACGCAGTTCCGTATTCCATTTCCATTGAAGGGTGTCGCGCCGGGACATTGCCTAATGAGTGTACCCTGCAGCTAATGGTCCTACTCTGCTCGAGGACCGACGCTTTGTGACTGAAGATGCACCAATTACAGAGACTGCAGTAAATGATCCCCCCCCCCTTATGTTTACGAGCAAGCATTTAGAGATTTCCCGATCTCTACAGTGTATCCGTCCTAATTTGCACGATGAAGATTAGGATTTGTTGGAGGATTGTTTCATTTAAACTTACTTATATTTTGTTCAATAAATTGTGAGGGTGTTATTATAAGAGAAAATCAATAACTTAAATGCGAGTTAGCTACTTGTGTCATATTTTAAACGACTATGATAAATGTTTTGATTCGAGTCTAACTTGTGTCTGGGTATCGTATCAAATTAAATAGCCAGGTTCATAAGCCCAGTGTCTATCTGAAAAGTTTTCGAAAAACATCTTGGATTCAATTTACTGACTCGTTCAGATGATGTGTATCCCACCTTGAAGCATCTATTGATCCCAACTTTACTCTACACCTATATTTGTTGGTTTTAATGTTAAAAAGAACAACAGTTTTGGATGGAAAGTGAAAGGTATATCTATAATCATGTTAACATGAGAGTCCAGGCCTGACACAACGTAATTTCTCTTTCATATTGAAAAAAAAAACAATCTTTTAACTCATCTATTCTACAATACTACGTATCTATTATCTCAAAAACATTAGCTCAACAGATATAAGAGGACTGCTAGTTATAAGATGACGGGTCTCATGCCATATTTTGGTCAACAAGGCGGGCACAGGAGGTAACAGGTATTCTCGATTGAAGTAAACATGAGTCTCTGATGCAAAAAAAGAAATGTTAAAACTGTTAATTTGTGAAAAATAAATTCTAAATAAAGACACATCAAATGATGAAATTAAATCGATTTTAGCTTTAAAACCCTATGGTGGCAACCTGATTTTTCTCCCTCACCTATTACTTTTTTTAAAATATTCAAAACAATATTATTATTTTATAAAAACCCTATATGTTTTGCCGTCATAAACGTACGTCCCACATACCCCCCCCCCCCCAAACAAAGAACGCCGATAACCTTATCACAGTCGGTGATTGTTATGGGACAGAAAATTAAGGGGCTACGTTCGGCAGATGTGAAAGCATCTAGTGGCAAAGAACAATAGAGCTTTTCTTTCCTATTATTGTATCAGGTAGGTGTCGCCAGGTTTGAACCGTTTTAACGCAAGCAAACTTTGGAAGTTTTGTTCGAAGGTATAAAACTATGCATTTTATTACAGATCTCAAACTATACATGAGTATGAATCCGTCGTAAATAAGCATGATTTTTAAAGGTAAGATAGTATGTAAATAAATTGGCAACCTAAGAAAAAAGAAAATCATTGCAATATGTAAGCGTATAACGAGTGCTTAACGCTTTGTGAATAAGGTATATACAGCATTTCTCGCTCTTATTCCCCAAAAATGTCAAGCTCAACGTTAATTATCGCAGAAGAAATTCAAAAATATTCTACTAATATTTGTACTTACTGATTAAAAAAATACAGACGAGACTTGATAACGGTTAGAAGGTAATTAACATTTTGTTTTGTCTAGAGGATTTTGTCCGACAATCTCTTTCAATTTATTTGGCTCGTAACTGGGAAATAATGGAAGAACTACATAAATTACAGCATAGTAATAGCCGAACAAAAACACAACGATAAAACTACTGCAACGATAAAACGACTGTAAAATGTCTACTGCAAGGATATGTAAAGCAAATATATTTCCTAAGATGGCTTCACTGTTATACTAGGAACACAGTGGAAAATTAAGAAATAGAGATAGTAGTAAGAAGATAGTAGTAAGACCAGCGGAAAGAGAAGAACCGCTCGAACTCGAGCAGGTAAAGCGATGTACGACAATGAGTCATTAGCGGACCAGCTGGCAACTCCACATCGAGCCGTCGATACAATCCATCTATTACGGCTATTTTTACACCTCCGCCGATTGGGCCAAACATTGCAGTCTGGAGTGGATAGTTTTGCTACATGCACTTTTAGTTAACATAAAATATTGATTTCCATCACATTAGGCAAGGAATCCGCAATATTACTTATAGAGTCAATCGGGAAGGCCAGGGACGATTTCAGACGAATTCTGTAAGTTCGTCTAGTTTCCACTCTCCCTAGAAAACGTAATACAATTCCAAATTTACTTACCGAGTAACTACTCTTAATTTCGATCAAGATTAAACGTTTTATTGAAAACTGTAAATATCTTTAATTGTAAACACCACACTGCCTTATATCTTATAACATCTCTTACTCGCATTTAGTAGGTTTTGGATGTGTTCCTTTGAACTTTCTGCAACATTTATTGATAACTGGTTAGAACATACTGATATAATTATAATGGCCAACATCGGATTCTCATTTTGCAGACAATAATGGGGCAAATCATTATATACAATATACGCAATATGTAGTAGATGGTTAACTTGCGGGATCCTGGTAAGGTATTCTTTAGAGCGGCTCGTGAAGAATTTACTTTTCCCCCCATCTGCTATGTTTGAACGCTTTTTACTCCTTGTAATGAGTGAGTAAAATAATATTGTCTCCCATCGGGAGTAAAGGAATTTCTTTGTTTCGCGGCGGGAGACAAAGTTAACCCATAATAATAACATTGAACTCAGTAATTCAAAAATTGAGCTCCTTCAAATTTCTACGCAGACATGCAAATAGGTTGAGGTTCAACAGATAGCAGGCGCTAACAGCTGACTTAGTGCCAGGAATAATCATTTAAGAATAACATTGACAAAAATCAGCTGTAAGAACGTCTACGAAAAAAAGCGTATGAGAGCGTTGCAACAATCAGCTGATCGCTGGTGCATGAATGGTTGCAGCTACTCGTATGCAGGCATTACTTATTGTAGATCGAAACGAAATCAAATCAAAATCAAATCAAATACTTTTATTTCTGTAAATGAGTCGGTTACAAACAATTAACATAGAAGCATTAATAACGTAGAAATACTTTTAAACTAATTGTTAGATTTCAGCTCTAAGTTTTATAAAAAACATATTCTCACATAGGTGCGAGAGCACCCATGCGAGAGAATGAGTCTCATTAAAAAAATATTTATATATATATATATTGTTTGTTAATACTAAGTTAATGAAGTAGCTGATTATATATTGGGGATTCATCGTTGCAGGTGGGGGAAAATGCTTCGTGCATTTCGAGAGTAAAGCAAATTTTTTCCCTCGTGAAACAATTGTTATGATATATGATGTCACCTGTTGTTTTCTTTAACTTTATTAACTTATAATTTAACTTATATAATTCAACTTTAAATTTATTATTCTTGCTGTGTATA
Source organism: Flexamia atlantica (assembly GCA_035578135.1). Classification (NCBI taxonomy): domain Eukaryota; kingdom Metazoa; phylum Arthropoda; class Insecta; order Hemiptera; family Cicadellidae; genus Flexamia; species Flexamia atlantica. Next base: position 18,583,970 of record JAQJVK010000012.1, on the reverse strand, counting down.
TTGCCTGCTGTGTTTGTACTTTTTGCTTACTTTTATATAATTTAGTAAATATAGCAATTGATTTGAAACATGTAAAACTAGTTAGGTTTTTAGTGAATTAAAACCTAGATAATCTTTTCTATTAAAGGTTTTTATCATTACAACACTATTGTACTTTACCCACTCAACACACAAATAACTTATTAACAGTAAAAATATACGAATTTTAAATGCTTCCTTTCAAAAGAGTAAGGTATCATTTACTTTTCTCTTTCACTCCAAAAAAGGAAACGTTTTTAATACTTTAACAGATGACAATTACAGATAATGAAGTGAAGGCAAACGGTTAGATCTCAAACGGACAATTATTGCAATTCTATTGTTGGAGTTGGGGAACAAGTAAGTCACTTATAGAATGTGGAGCTGTTGTTACACTAGTTTAAAGCCGGGCGGAGTCCCGACTTAAAAAACCGCTACTGAGGGTTTGGTAATTGAAATAAAAAACCCTGGGTGTAGAATGTGATTAATTAAATAATTTAAATTTGTACGTTTAAAACTTAATCCGGGGAGGGTTACGATCTATCAATGAGTTGTTTGACAAGGCATATAGACCAAGAGCTAGGACACATTTTATTTACCCGAGTTTACCATGAACTTTGTTATGTTCTTAAGTAAACCCATAATCTTGACACTCCAAAAAGGCAATTCTTAAGGTTGGTGAGTGGTGGGTGTCCGAGTAATGACGTCATCAATATGGCTGCCGCGTAAAAGTGTAACACTTTACAAAAACGAACGTAACTTTGCAACAGAGTAACTTAGAGCAATGATCTTTTTTTTAAATTGTTGGTAATAAAATTGCCTTTGTTTTATGTCATGTCAATATATATCGTAAGTCTAACGGTTTTCCTGATATTTAACATAAACTTTACTTTTTGTGAATTTTTAGTATACAAGTAAATGTTTAAGGCCCAATAACTCCTTAACTGTGAAGAAATAGACAAAATATATAAGAATAAAAAAGGTAGATAATGTTATAAGGATTTTAAAAATACCATTTATGTGGGCTTTTGATGGTGGCTTGTACGATGAATGTGTTAATGTTTAACATTCAACAAATTTATTTTGCTCTGCAACTTCTGTATACATTGTGCAGTAAAATTAAGTGATAAAATAGGTGGAGGTAGAAATAATTGAAACAAAAATGATTATTGTTGTAAATGGTAGGTAATATGCTCCTAATCGGCATACAACCGTAATGTCGCGGGAAACCCCTCAAAATCACGTTTAAAAATGGCGGCTGTTCCCGCCATAAAAAAATCTTGAAAATAGTCTGTCGACTGCATTTTTTGTCAATTTTTTTCAAGATATTGACTTTGGACTACCACCAACTATTGTTGGGTGATTGGTTCTTAATTTTGACAGGGTACTCATTTTTGGCCGCCATCTTGGATCCGCCATATTGGATATAAATTATTTTTTCTCATCTAAAGATGGTGTTGTGACACATCATTATAGACTAGATTTTTACCCTGAACTCAATGCTGAAATCCGTTTAAAAAAATCTCGATTCGTTAAAACGGTGTTCTCAAAAAACGGCACATAATTTACAACCGTATTAAAAAAAAAATCAGCCCTATGCATTTCTTATGGACATTCCGTGCTTTGAATGTTATTTTTGATTATTTATCTCATATCTCCAGTTCTAAATAATATATGCCGCATGTATTAGTCTTAAAATACTCAGTGATTTGACGGCTTTCATGTGAGTTATTGATCAATAAAATCGGACATTTGTTGGACGAACTATATAAGGCTTAAAGCAACTAGGCAATTAATATTTTCAAATTTTGTTTTTTGTTGAAGATTTTTAGTGCAGGTTCTAAATGGGTTACAACATTCGTTCTGGTCTCAAATTACTCAGTAAATTATAGGCTTTCACATAAGATATCAATCATTAAAATCGGAATTACTTAATTTGAGTTATGAACCTTCATTCCTCATAAAATCTGTTTACTTTCTTAAACTGAAAATAATTAATGACTAATACATAGAAATCTAACAGAGACTCATGAAGGTTTTAGGTCTTAATTAACTCAGTATATTATTGGCTTTCATTTAAGCTTTTATTTATTTAAATCGGTTTAGATTGACGTGAGGTATGGACCTCCAACTAATCTAAAAATTCAATTTTCAAAAATTTCATAATTATTTAAAGATTTATATCCCCAGCCCCAACCATGGACCTGCAGGTCAGAATGCTTTTAAGACAACTGGTGAACTATCAGCTATCATTTAAGCTATAAATAATGAAAATGAAATAAAATTAGGATAAAGTATAAATCTTCAACCAAAAATAAATTTTGAAAAAAAATAATTTTCAGGCTGCTTTTTGCCTTATAGCTCATCCAACATTTGTCTAATTTTAATGATCAGTACCTCAGATAAAAGCTGTTTAATCACTGAGTATTCTAAGACCAAAACATGCAGCATATATTATTTAGAACTGGAGATATGAGATAAATAATCAAAAATAATATTCAAAGCACGGAATGTCCATAAGAAATGATATAGGGCTGATTTTTTTTGAATAGGGTTGTATATGTATATTATGTGCCGTTTTTTGAGCACACCTTTTTATCGAATCGAGATTTTTTTAAACAGATTTCAGCATTGAGTTCACGGTAAAAATCTAGTCTATAATGATGTGTCACAACACCATCTTTAGATGAGAAAAAATAATTTATATCCAATATGGCGGATCCAAGATGGCGGCCAAAAATGAGTACCCTGTCAAAATTAAGAACCAATCACCCAACAATAGTTGGTGGTAGTCCAAAGTCAATATCTTGAAAAAAATTGACAAAAAATGCAGTCGACAGACTATTTTCAAGATTTTTTTATGGCGGGAACAGCCGCCATTTTTAAACGTGATTTTGAGGGGTTTCCCGCGACATTACGGATGTATGCCGATTAGGAGCATATTACCTACCATTTACAACAATAATCATTTTTGTTTCAATTATTTCTACCTCCACCTATTTTATCACTTAATTTTACTGCACAATGTATACAGAAGTTGCAGAGCAAAATAAATTTGTTGAATGTTAAACATTAACATATTTATCGTACAAGCCACCATCAAAAGCCCACATAAATGGTATTTTTAAAACCCTTATAACATTATCTACCTTTTTTATTCTTATATATTTTGTCTATTTCTTCACAGTTAAGGAGTTATTGGGCCTTAAACATTTACTTGTATACTAAAAATTCACAAAAAGTAAAGTTTATGTTAAATATCAGGAAAACCGTTAGACTTACGATGTATATTGACATGACATAAAATAAAGGCAATTTTATTACCAACAATTTAAAAAAAAGATCATTGCTCTAAGTTACTCTGTTGCAAAGTTACGTTCGTTTTTGTAATGTGTTACACTTTTGCGCGGCAGCCATATTGATGACGTCATTACTCGGACACCCACCACTCACCAACCTTAAGAATTGCAATTCTGAAGACTATATGTTATGCCTAACCCTAAATGAACAACAAATTTGATGGTAAATTTGGGGTAAATAAAAGTGGTCTATCTCTTGGTCTAGTCTATCTCTTGGTCTAATAAAGATCAAGGGATTATGAGTTACCGCCAGGGAACTGTTCTACAAGTCACAGAAATGTGGAACGGTTGCGAACAATAGTTCAGCTCCGGGTAGAGCTCCGAGTTATAACGAGTTATTCGACGAGCAAAACGATATCTGAGATTCACCGTCCGATCTGCGAGTTATGGTTGGGAATTGCACGATGCAGCTCTAGATTCCAACCTGTTATTAGACTATTATTTGCTCCGACCATTTAAAAGAGTTCACCTGGTTTTATAAGATATCTGTGTTGATTAATTATTTTATAACATATAGCGCTGCAATAATACGAATTACTGTTACAAATTAGAAACCACTATAATAGATTGATGCATAACCAATGGCCGGGAATGGGATGATTACTTCACAATAGACTTAGTTTAAAAATAGTCTATAATTGCTCAAAACGGGGTACTCAGTTGTATTGGGCCTAGTAAAAGACTTAAAGTACATAGAAATTAGTAACTGAGCTTTTAACCGATGATCAAGCAAATACATAAGCCGGTTTTGGGTAGTATTCACTACATTTAATTTATTCTTCACACTCGATCACTTAAATTCACTATACATCAACAAACAAACCATGGTAATGTGACTTGTTAATCAGAGATAGAGCGTAGCCGTTTGAAGCTTTTCTTCCAATTTGTCTTTTTCTTTATTCAATTAAGAATGAGAAAAACGTCAACATTTTAAGCCATTTAGTACGACGGTTTACTCAGATTTTTTGTATGTTCTCTATACTTTTTTCAGTAATTTTTTAAACCTCCTGTTATAATAACTCCTTTATCACCAAGAATAAGATACAACTTGATTTACACTTGTCAGTGTATAATACTTTAACAGATTATACACTATTAATCTGTTAATGTGGACGAAGGCACCGCACTTTCTCCGGGTCGGTCGGGTTTCATTGGAAGCGATTTTATTTTTGATCAGTGACCTACACATGTGTATATTCAGAGTCCTTCCCAACTCTCAGGAGACATTTTTAGGATTTATTCCTTGCATCAAAAAGGAATATATAAAAATAGATTAATTTGGTATGGTATATCCCCTGTGCTGAAGAGGCAAACATCCACCTCCTTCCACTGCAGACCGAGGGTAAACATTGTTGTAGCGTCTCTCGAGAGGGTGTTTTTTCACAAAGCGTTAAGCGGTAAATTAGACCATCACCGCTCGGTGTTGGGGGAGGTTGTGTCAGGATATTGGAAACACGCTTCCGCCGAGTATTTACAGCGACACGCGACACGCGTGCCGAACGTGCGGTGATCACAGGCGCCGACACCCTGACTGATCGCCGCAGCACTTGATTAAATGCGGTGGATTATACAAACAAATGTGGTGAGCTATTTTCTCTTCAGCAATTGTGTGTTTTGTTTGCAACTAAATAACATTATGGAGAGCCCTCCAAGTTAAGTTATTATAAGCAGCTTCAGTTACAGATTTTTCTGATTATATTTTTATGTTTATTTTTGTGTCCAATTTAAAGAATGGCACAAGCAGACTATTGAGGACTGATGAGTTGATTTCGAACAATCCCTTAATAACGCCCGAACGCCCCCCCCCTCACCCTTAACGCCAACCAACGACTATCGCCGCCTTAGTAACGTCCGGATTTTCATGTAAAAAAATAATAATTGTAATATGAAATGTAGATGAGATAATTATTTTAAAATAGAACTATATAATATAGAAAAAAAGAAAAAGCAAAGAGATTAAGTTTGACAATTTTTAGTCCTTAAAAACTAGCCAAATATAAAAATTCATTCCGAATAGAATTCATTATTCAACTAAAATTAACGAAGTGAGCGACCCAAATATTTTGCAACAATTTGTTTACTTTGCCAAATACTTTTTAGTTAACAGATAAAATGATGAAGTAATAAAGTATAACTCACTTCGTTTCACTTCGTTAGTAGTGCAATAGTGGGGCTTCTGGGCCAAAACGCATTAATCAAAAGTGACAGCTACATCCGGTCACGTGACCGGAAGTGACGTCACAGGCTGTGACGTAGCTGTGACGTGTTGGGGATGGTATTTAAAGTTTAAATGTCCAGCTGTGCTGGTATTTAAATTTTAAATGTCCGGAAAAGGGTCAAGGTCGGCCGGGGATGTTTTTAAAAAATATCTTGCATTTTCGGAAAATCCGAAAATGCAAGATAAGTTTTGTTTCTTTTTACAAACTGTTTTTTAATTGTTGTTTTGTTGATTTTTGTTTCTATTAAAATATTATATTAAAAATGGAATTGACAAGTTAACAAGAAAATATCCTGCTACAAAGTATCCAAATAAAGATGCAATTACATAAATATAAACTTTAAAAAATAGTGAATGTTCTTTCTTTTTATCTGTTAGTATTTCCTGAACAAGGTAACCAAAATTGTAACCACATAAAAATGAAAGTAGGAAAATAACAAATTTCGACGGGTTCACAAAAACCAAGTTGCAAAGTAGCGAATTTCTTTCTTCTTCCATTGTTGAATTTTTAGTCGAAACCAATTAATGATAGCATTATTGCTTGCGCATCAGAACTAACAGTTGATGAAATTTCGTTTACTTGTACACTTGTTGTAGTTTTATTTTCAGTAGGTAATTGTTCGGAAGTTTGTGTAGATGTAGAAGAAGAAACAGTATTATCTTGAAGCTCAGAGTCCATGTGTGCTCGGGTGAAGAGCTGGAGCGTTAATGACGTGTGGTAGCCGCTGTCCTACTCCGTGTCGGCAGTTGGTGGTGGGGGGTCGTTTGGTTCATGCACCGAAATGTAGATAGAATCATAATTTTCTGGAGGATGTACTAAAATTTGTTGTACAGGATCTGCATCAATAGTGAAACTTTGCGTTTCAATACAAAGTCCATCTTTGATAAAAGAAACATATAAAACAGAACTCATGTTTATTTAGATGTTTACTCTGCGAGTCCTACCAGCAAACTGATGTGATAGTGGTAGCGCTGTTACCTCCCTCGAAAGACATGTGCAGGACGGAACATCTGCCGCGCACCTGCCTTCCCCCACCACCATGAGAGACTCCTCGCAATATTTGGATATGTAGTGTTAGTCGTACTGTTGCTCTTGTTGAGTGAACATGTCAGTATTAAACAATCGTTCTGAACTTGTGGTTTTAAAATATTTGCAATAAAATATCGTTTTAAACACTTATTTAACTTTGTACAAGTTACAATATTTTAAAGATGCCACTTTATTATATCACCTTGATACTTCTAAAAAATTTAGTCGCAGAAATGCAAAATAAACTACAGTTTCGATTAAATATAAACTTGGTTAAAGATCTAAATTTTGTTTCTTTGTTATAACTTTTACATTGTTGGTTAAATAACAAATGTTACCGAAGTTTTTTGTTTGTCTCATTATTTTGCGTTATTGAAGTACCACATGATAGGGTTTGGAAACATATAAAGTAAAATATAAAATGTAGAAAATTTTTTTTTATGTTTTTGCGTTATAACTTTTATACCGTTTGTTTTATAAAAAAAGTTTACTGAACCTTTTTGTTTGTCTTTTTAATTCTACGTATTTTGAGTACCTACATGATAGGGTTTGAAAAGATATAAAGTAAAATATAATGTAAAGAAAGATAATTTTTAGTTTTTGCGTTATAACTTCTATACCGTTGGTTTAATAAAAAAATGTTACTGGACCTTTTTTGTTCGTCTTTTAATTCTGCGTATTTTGAGTACCTACATGATAGGGTTTGAAAGGATATAAAGTAAAATATAATGTAAAGAAAGATAATTTTGGGTTTTTGCGTTATAACTTCTATACCGTTGGTTTAATAAATAAATGTTACTGGACCTTTTTTGATCGTCTTTTAATTCTGCGTATTTTGAGTACCTACATGATAGGGTTTGGAAACATATAAAATGAAATATGATGTAAAGAAAGATAATTTTTAGTTTTTGCGTTATAACTTCTATACCGTTGGTTTTATCAAAAAAAGTTACTGGACCTTTTTTGTTTGTCTTCTGATTCCGCGTAATTTGAGTACCCACACGATAGGGTTTTAAGCAATTTTCCAACCCCCCCCCCCCCGCCAATGTTGCCGGGACGAAACCTCCCCCCCCCTCCCCCCCCTCCCCCTCCCCCCCTCCCCCTCCCCCCCCCCCTCCCCCCTCCCCCCCCCCGACAACATCGATGGGGGGGGGGGGGGTCGCCGACTTGATCTCGTTTCCGTTCAACTTTAGAACTGCGTCGCCGTACATGGTGGCAGTGGATATAACAAAAATGCTCCAAATCGATCGTGCGGGTAGTCAAATTAAACGGAATTAAAAGACAAACAAGAAAGGTCCAGTAACATTTTTTGATAAAACCAACGGTGTAAAAGTTATAGCGCAAAAACTTAAAAAAACTTTGGTGGCAGTGGATATAATAAAAATGATCTAAATGTATCATGCGGGTAGTCAAATTACGCAGAATTTAAAGACTAACAAAAAAGGTCCAGTAACATTTTTCGATAAAACCAACGGTGTAAAAGTTATATCGCAAAAACTGCAAAAAAATCTATGGTGGCAGTGGATATAACATAAATGCTCAAATTATTCGGAATAAAAAGACGAACAAAACAGGTTCAGTAACATTTTTTTTATAAAACCAGCGGTATAGAAGTTATAACGCAAAAACTAAAAAAATATTTTCCAACATTTTATATTTTTACTTTATAAGTTTCCAACCCCTATTTTTAGTTCAGTAACATTAATAAACTAGATTTATATTTATGATACAATGAAAATATGTATAATGTTTATTTTATTATGTATTACAATTGACTTAAAACATAATATTCCTTAAGTAAAAACATGGTTACTCATTAATAATATATGAATTTAGTTTCAAACTAATATTAAAATTGTTTTAAAACAAGTTTCAACCTACATTAATACTGAAAAATAAAATAAAAAGAAGTGTTGTTGTCTGTTGGAACAGTAACAAAAAAATTATGAGTTTGAAAAAATTTTCTAAGTCCTAAAAAATGAATTATTGGGAAGTTTTAACACTTAAAATTTTTACAAGTCAAATGTAAAGTAAAATAAAGAAAGAAGTATTGTTGCCTGTTGGAACAGTGGTGAAGGAATGATGGAAATTAAACTCGCAGCAAAAAAACTTGATATTGTAAAATAAATGTTAAAGCAAATGTTTGAAAAATTTTCTAAGTCCTAAAGCATTAATTATTGTGAAGTTTTAACACTTAAAATTTTTACAAGTCCAACGTAAAGTAAAATAAAGAAAGAAATGTTGCCTGTTGGAACAGTGGGAAAAGAATGATGGGTTTGAAAGATTTTCTAAGTCCTAAAATATTAATTATTAGGAAGTTTTTAACACTTAAAATCTTTACAAGTTCAATGTAAAGTAAAATAAAAAAAAGAAGTGTTGTTGTTTGTTGGAACAGTGGCGATAGAATGATGGAAACCAAACCCGCAGCAAGGCTCCTGTGGTGACCTCGAGCCGAATTGGGGTCCAGAGTCTGCGCTTGAGGCCAGGTGGTCAACCAGCTGCCTGCCACACCTGCCCGGCCCGGCTGCCAGCTGCCGTGACCTCGAGCCGAGTTGGGGTCCGGGATCTGCGCGTGTGGTTCGGCATCAGTTGCTCGCTAGACAGTGAGGTGGTGACATGTTCAGAAGGCGCCCTGAACATTTTATCATTTTTTGCTGTTTGGTGAAAATATCTTGGTGTTATTTGTACAGTAACATCTTGATGTAGGACTGATTAATTTTAAGGCATGGTAGTTTAAGCATGGTAGTTGTTTGTGCTTGTAGATACCCTAGGGTTTGTAGTTTGTTTTTAATTTGCTGTTTTGGTAGTTAGTATTAATTTAAAATCTTTCTTTTACTTACAATATATTTCTGCCTGGAATGTTTAAATTTAAAGTAATATTTTGTTTTTAAGAATGTTATATGATATGTTTTTTATACCTTTCTATTCCAATTTCCTTTTTCCAACAAGCTTGTTGAGGGCATTCCCTCTCTTGTCTTGTACTCCTTTTTAGTTAGGGACACCTTTCAATTCCAATTTCCTTTCCTTTTTTCCTTCCATCTTTTGCACGGTAAAACCAATAATGGTAAAACCAGCTACCGCTTTTGTAGTGATTACGCTTACCAAAGCGGGTCACTTACAACCTCTATACGTGCTGGATGGGTAGTTCGCCTACCTCCGGAGTTTCGCTAGACCTCAGCTGTACTGCGTCGCTAATGGCGAGTCACTGGCTCCTTTAGTGTTAGGAAATAAAAACATATTTGTATAACATTTTTCCAAAATTTAATTAAGCAACGTGCTATTTCAGAATAACATTTTTTGTTTTAGCTTAGCGTTGTGCGCTTATGATGAGGTGTGTGAGATGAGGTGTGTGAGTTCGCTTACGTGATGATCACACTGTAATCATGATGTGCAGCGCTGGGCTGTCTAGTTGTTTTAGCTTAGCGTTGTGCGCTTATGGTGAGGTGTGTGAGTTCGCTTACGTGATGATCACACTGTAATCATGATGTGCAGCGCTGGGCTGTTTAGCTTTTTTTTTAACTTATCTTTTACTTTTTATTTATTATTTTTCTTTTAACTTAATTTTTTTTATTAATTTATCAACTCTAGGCAGGTTGTATCGTAAATTAGCTTTTCTTCTTTTAGGTTTCCGGGGGTGTACGGTTCTGTCAAACCGTACACCCCCATTTTCTTTTTAATTATCGAATGACCTTGACCTAGTTATTTTCAAGGTCAACAAAAGACTTAGCGAAAATTTCTAAGTCTCAAGGTCATTTTTGTAAAAGTTTAAATTACTTTGAAACTTTAGTTTTTGCGTTATAACTTTTATGCCATTATATTTATCGAAAAATTGTTACTGGACCTTTTTTGTTTGTCTTTTCATTCCTTGTAATTTGAGTACCTGCACAATAGGTTTTGAGTCATTTTGCAACCCCCCCCCCTTTACAAAATTGCTCCAAACCTATCATGCATATACTCAAATTATTCGGAATAAAAAGACGAACAAAACATGTCCAGTAACATGTTTTGATAAAACCAACTGTATACAAGTTATATCGCAAAAACTAAAAAAAAAGTATTTTCCAACATTTTATATTTTACTTTAAAAGTTTCCAACCCTTATTTTGTGAGTACTTAAATTATGAGACCAACAACAAGCTTCGGTAACATTTGTTATAAAATCAACATTATTTTGTAAGAAATTAACAATATTTTGTAGCCTGGACGTTTTTACTAAAACGTCCAGGTTACCTGGACGTTTTGTAACCTGGACGGTTTTAAATCTTAAGTTTTCGCGTTATAACTTCTACACCGTTGGTTTTATAGAAAAATGTTACTGAACATTTTTGTTTGTTTTTTTTATTCCACGTAACTTGAGTAACCACATGATAGGTAATGTAAAAGTTTTAAATGACCTTGAAACTTTAGTTTTTTCGTTATAACTTTTATACCGTTGGATTTATCGAAAAATGTTACTGGACCTTTTGTGTTTGTCTTTTCATTCCGCGTAATTTGAGTACCCGCACAATAGGTTTAGAGTAATTTTGCAATTTTGCCCCCCCCCCCCTCCTCCCATCCCTCCCCCCTCCCCTCCCCCTCCCCCACCCCTCCCCCCCTCCCCCCCCTCCCCCTCCCCCCCCTCCCCCACCCCCCCCCTCCCCCCACCCCTCTTCTCCCCCCCCCCCTTTACAAAATTGCTCCAAACCTATCATGCATATACTCAAATTATTCGGAATAAAAAGACGAACAAAACATGTCCAGTAACATTTTTTGATAAAACCAACGGTATACAAGTTATAACGCAAAAACTAAAAAAAAGTATTTTCCAACATTTTATATTTTACTTTATAAGTTTCCAACCCTTATTTTGTGAGTACTTAAATTATGAGACCAACAACAAGCTTCGGTAACATTTGTTATAAAATCAACATTATTTTGTAAGAAATTAACAATATTTTGTAGCCTGGACGTTTTTACTAAAACGTCCAGGTTACCTGGACGTTTTGTAACCTGGGCGGTTTTAAATCTTAAGTTTTCGCGTTATAACTTCTACACCGTTGGTTTTATAGAAAAATGTTACTGAACATTTTTGTTTGTTTTTTTATTCCACGTAACTTGAGTAACCACATGATAGGTTTTGTAAAAGTTTTAAATGACCTTGAAACTTTAGTTTTTTCGTTATAACTTTTATACCGTTGGATTTATCGAAAAATATTACTGGACCTTTTGTGTTTGTCTTTTCATTCCTTGTAATTTGAGTACCTGCACAATAGGTTTTGAGTCATTTTGCAACACCCCCCCCCCCTTTTACAAAATTGCTCCAAACCTATCATGCATATACTCAAATTATTCGGAATAAAAAGACGAACAAAACATGTCCATTAACATTTTTTGATAAAACCAACGGTATACAAGTTATAACGCAAAAACTAAAAAAAGTATTTTCCAACATTTTATATTTTACTTAATAAGTTTCCAACCCTTATTTTGTGAGTACTTAAATTATGAGACCAACAACAAGCTTCGGTAACATTTGTTATAAAATCAACATTATTTTGTAAGAAATTAACAATATTTTGTAGCCTGGACGTTTTTACTAAAACGTCCAGGTTACCTGGACGTTTTGTAACCTGGGCGGTTTTAAATCTTAAGTTTTCGCGTTATAACTTCTACACCGTTGGTTTTATAGAAAAATGTTACTGAACATTTTTGTTTGTTTTTTTTATTCCACGTAACTTGAGTAACCACATGATAGGTTTTGTAAAAGTTTTAAATGACCTTGAAACTTTAGTTTTTTCGTTATAACTTTTATACCGTTGGATTTATCGAAAAATGTTACTGGACCTTTTGTGTTTGTCTTTTCACTCCCCGCAATTTGAGTACCCGCACAATAGGTTTAGAGTAATTTTGCAATTTCCCCCCCCCCTTTTACAAAATTGCTCCAAACCTATCATGCATATACTCAAATTATTCGGAATAAAAAGACGAACAAAACATGTCCAGTAACATTTGTTGATAAAACCAACGGTATACAAGTTATAACGCAAAAACTAAAAAAAAAGTATTTTCCAACATTTTATATTTTACTTTATAAGTTTCCAACCCTTATTTTGTGAGTACTTAAATTATGAGACCAACAACAAGCTTCGGTAACATTTGTTATAAAATCAACATTATTTTGTAAGAAATTAACAATATTTTGTAGCCTGGACGTTTTTACTAAAACGTCCAGGTTACCTGGACGTTTTGTAACCTGGACGGTTTTAAATCTTAAGTTTTCGCGTAATAACTTCTACACCGTTGGTTTTATAGAAAAATGTTACTGAACATTTTTGTTTGTTTTTTTATTCAACGTAACTTGAGTAACCACATGATAGGTTTTGTAAAAGTTTTAAATGACCTTGAAACTTTAGTTTTTCGTTATAACTTTTATACCGTTGGATTTATCGAAAAATGTTACTGGACCTTTTGTGTTTGTCTTTTCATTTCGCGTAATTTGAGTACCCGCACAATAGGTTTAGAGTAAGTTTGCGAAACGGGGGGCCCCCACTTGATATCGTCGCCGTTCAACTTTTGAGCTACGTCGCCGTACACGGTGGCAGTGGATATAACAAAAATGCTCTAAATATATCGTGCGGGTACTCAAATTACGCAGAATAAAAAGGCAAACAAAAAAGGTCCAGTAACATTTTTCGATAAAACCAAAGGTATAAAAGTTATAGCTCAAAAACTGAAAAAAAAATCTTTTAAATCATATTTTTCTTTATATGTTTCCAAATCCTATCATGTAGGTATTTAAAATACGCAGAATGAAAAGACAAACAAAAAGGTTTGGTAACATCATTTAATAAAATGTTTATATTTAAAACAAGTGTAGTTTATTTTGCATTTATTCAACTAGATATTTTTAAAATAATTTGAATACCCACATGATAGGGTTCGGAACAATTTACATAAAAATAACCTTGGGACTTAGAAATTTTCGCTAACTCTTTTGGTTGACCTTGAAAATAAGTAGGTCAAGGTCATTCATTAATTAAAAAGAAAATGGGGGTGTATGGTTTTACAGAACCGTACACCCCCGGAAACCTAAAAGAAGAAAAGCTAATTTACAATACAACCTGCCTAGAGTTGATCAATTAATAAAAAAAATTAAGTTAAAAGAAATAATAAATAAAAAGTAAAAGATAAGTAAAAAAGCTAAACAGCCCAGCGCTGCACATCATGATTACGGTGTAATCATCACGTAAGCGAACTCACACACCTCATCATAAGCGCACAACGCTAAGCTAAAACAAAAAATGTTATTCTGAAATAGCACGTTGCTTAATTAAATTTTGGAAAAATGTTATACAAATATGTTTTTATTTCCTAACACTAAAGGAGCCAGTGACTCGCCATTAGCGACGCAGTACAGCTGAGGTCTAGCGAAACTCCGGAGGTAGGCGAACTACCCATCCAGCACGTATAGAGGTTGTAAGTGACCCGCTTTGGTGTGCGTAATCACTACAAAAGCGGTAGCCGGTTTTACCATAAATTAATTGGTTTTACCGTGCAAAAGATGGAAGGGAAAAAAGGAAAGGAAATTGGAATTGAAAGGTGTCCCTAACTAAAAAGGAATACAAGACAAGAGAGGGAATGCCCTCAACAAGCTTGTTGGAAAAAGGAAGTTGGAATAGAAAGGTATTAAAAACATATCATATAACATTCTTAAAAACAAAATATTACTTTAAACTTAAACACTCCAGGCAAAATATATTGTAAGTAAAAGAAAGATTTTAAATTAATACTAAGTACCAAACCAGCAAACTAAAAACAAACTACAAACCCTAGGGTATCTACAAGCACAAACAACTACCATGCCTTAAAATTAATCAGTTCTACATCAAGATGTTATTGTACAAATAACACCAAGATATTTTCACCAAACAGCAAAAATGATAAAATGTTCAGGGCGCCTTCTGAACATGTTACCACCTCACTGTCTAGCGAGCAACTGATGCAGAACCACACGCGCAGATCCCAGACCCCAACTCGGCTCGAGGTCATCACCCCCCCCCCCCCCCGCTTACCCCCTCCTAAACCACAGGACCCTTGCTGCGGGTTTGGTTTCTATCATTCTTTCGCCACTGTTCCAACAGGCAACAACATTTCTTTCTTTATTTTACTTAACGTTGGACTTGTAAAAATTTCAAGTGTTAAAACTTTACAATAATTAATACTTTAGGACTTAGCAAATTTTTGAAACATTTGCTTTAACATTTATTTTACAATATCAAGTTTCTTTTTGCTGCGAGTTTACTTTCCATCATTCATTCACCACTGTTCCAACAGGCAACAATACTTCTTTCTTTATTTTACTTTACATTTGACTTGTAAAAATTTTAAGTGTTAAAACTTCTCTATAATCCATTTTTTTAGGACTTAGAAAATTGTTTAAATTCATCATTCTTTTGTTACTGTTCCAACAGGCAACAACACTTCTTTTTATTTTACTTTACATTGGACTTGTAAAAGTTTTAAGAGTTAAAACCTCCCAATAATTAATACTTTAGGACTTAGAAAATTTTTCAAACATTTGCTTCAACATTTATTTTACAATATCAAGTTTCTTTTTTGCTGCGAGTTTGAATTCCATTATTCTTTCGCCACTGTTCCAACAGACAACAACCCTTCTTTCTTTATTTTATCTTACATTGGACTTGTAAAAATTTTAAGTCTTAAAACTTCCCAATAATTAATATTTTAGGACTTAGAAAATTTTTCAAACCCATCATTCTTTTGTTACTGTTCCAACAAGCAACAACATTTCTTTATTTTACTTTACATTGGACTTGTAAAAATTTTAAGTGTTAAAACTTCCCCTTAATTAATATTTTAGGACTTAGAACGTTTTTCAAACATTTGCTTCAAATTTACTTTAAACAAGATTTTTTAAACTTTCATTATTTGACCTTGACACTTAGATTTCTTTTCAAACTTACATTTGATGATCTTAATACTTAGGGGTTTTGAAATATAAAAAATTTAGCAGCTATTTACACTTTTCGTGTTTAATACAGAAAAAAAGATTTTTTTTTAAAACTTGCATTATTTGACCTTGACACTTAGATTTCTTTTCAAATTTACATTGGATGATCTTAATACTTAGGGGTTTTGAAATATAAAACGTTCAACAGTTATTTACACTTTTTGTGTTTAATACAGAAAAAAAGATTCTTTTAAACTTGTATAATTTGACCTTGACACTTGGATTTCTTTTTAAACTTACATCGGATAATCTTAATACTTTGGGGTTTTGAAATATAAGAAATTTAACTGTTATTTACACTTTTTATGTTTAATACAGAAAAAAGTGGTGGGGGTAATGCTATAAATAGGGGGAGTTTTAGAGTGGTTTTCATTACTACGGCAACTTTTGTGGAGAGCACACCTACGTCATGTATTACTGCATTAGTTGCGAAGAATCTTTTGAAGATGAAATTTTACTACAAATACACAAAGAAGTTTACCATAACAATGAAACAAACCAAGAAAGAAACCAAGAAACAAACCAAGAAACAAACCAAGAAACAAATAACAATGCAGAAGAAGAATATTTGGAAGATTTAGATCAAATACTGGCTACCGTACAACAACAACTAAATTCAAGATCAAGTGTTATTCAATACGCACCCGGACCATCTTTGGATGTGGAATTATACGCCCGAGCCTTACCAGGTAGTGTAGTAACTCATTTTAAGATTGACAATGCTCAATTGCAACTTGCACAGTTTATTTCAAAAGCAAAAACATTAGTAACAGAAACATTAAACAATGAACTAAGAAGATTAAATTTTATAAAGTTTGGAATATTATTAGATACAGTATTTACAAATGTTCAGAATGAAACATCACCAAGAGGATTTTTAACTAAAAACAAAACCATCATGTTTGCATCAGATATAAGCTCAATTGTGGATGATTGTTTTGAAGAACTTTTAACAAAATTACAAGAACATGAAGGAAGAGGTTCTGGATGGAGTTTGTTAAGTATAACAAGCTTAGATGTAAGAGTTCATAAACATGGATATGGAATGAGAGGTAGTAGTCATATTGAATTGCCAAAGAAAATTCAAGACACCAATTCCTGTATTAATGTTCAAAATAAAGATGCTGAATGTTTCAAGTATGCAATGCTTGCAAAATATATAAGAAATCATGCGGAACGACCGAGTAGAGCATACAATGAGGTTTACCATAACTATAATTTTCAAGGCATGAGTTACCCTGTTTCAATTCAAGACATATCAAAATTTGAAAAGAAAAATCCTTTTGCATCTGTAAACATCTTTGGCTTGGATTCATCCAACAATGTTTACCCCTTACGTATAACACCTACCGAACGCAGAGATCATACTGATTTATTATTAATAACAAAAGGTGATATTTCACATTATGTATATATTAAAGATTTTGAAGCTCTAGTTTGCAAACAGTTATCAAAACGTAAAGAAGGAAAAACCACTTGTAAAAGATGTTTCTGTTTTGTAAACAAACCTTTGAGAAGAGGAGGTTCAGAATGGCTGACGGAACATCAAAGACTATGCAGTGGAAACTATGAAGTAAGAATTAAATTACCACACCCTAGAAGATCTCAAGTAAAATTTGACAAAGTTATCCAACAATACAGAATTCCCGTTGTAGTGTATGCAGATTTTGAATCTTCATTGCTTCCACTTGAACAAGAAGAAGGAGAGGAAAATACCAGCAGAACAAAGTATCAACTTCACAAACCAAACAGCTACTGTTTAATAGTAAAATCCACTCTGTCTGAAGAACATCTTCAAGAATATGGCTTGACATCTACACCGAAGATCTATCGTGGAGAAGAAGCAGCTCGATACTTTGTTGATGATTTATACAACATCGCCGGGAAAGTGGAAGCAATGTATAGCAATGTGGTTCCTATGTCACCTATGACGCCGGAAGAACTTCATCTTTATGATTCAGCAACAACATGCTATTTGTGTAACAATCAATTTACAGAAACTAAAGTTAAAGTTCGCGACCATGACCATCTGACAGGAGCCTACAGAGGTGCAGCTTGCAACGGATGTAACATCAACTACAAACTACCATCTTTTATTCCTGTGGTTTTTCACAATCTTAGTGGATACGATGGACATTTTATCATTCCCGAATTAGCAAGAGACAACGGTGAAATAGATGTTTTGGCACAAACTATGGAAAACTTTATAAGCTTTTCAAAAAAGGTGGGCAAAATTAAACTTAGATTTGTTGATTCATTTAGATTTATGCCTTCCAGTCTAATGAAACTTTCTGAAAATTTAAGAAGAGAAAATTTAATAGAAACAAGCAAAATTGTACCTGCAGAAAAAATGGATTTGGTTCTTCGGAAAGGAGTTTTCCCGTATGATTACATCGATGGACTACATAAATTTCAAGAAACATCACTTCCTCCACCAGAAGCATTTAAAAGTAAACTTACCGATTCGGACATTTCACCTGAAGACTATCAACACGCATGCAGAGTTTGGGACGAATTGGAAATGAACACTCTGGGAGATTATTCTGACTTTTATGTAAAACTTGATGTGACCCTTCTCTGCGATGTGATGGAAGAATTTAGAAACACTTGCTTTGAAGCCTACGGATTAGACCCTCTTCATTCTTATACTTCTCCAGGACTAGCTTGGCAAGCTATGCTAAAAGAAACAAAGTGCAACCTTCAATTATTAACCGATATTGACATGGTGTTGATGATCGAATCGGGCGTTAGAGGTGGATTGACCCAAAGTGTTACTAGACATGTTAAAGCTAACAACAAATATCTTCCAAACTGCGATAAAGAAAAACCATCAGTGTTCTTAGGATATTTCGATGCCAACAATTTATACGGATGGGCCATGTCTAATCCACTTCCTTTTGGAAACTTTGAATGGGTTAATCCAGACTCTATTGGTGATATTACACAAATTTCAAAAGACGGAGACACCGGATACATATTGGACTGTGACTTTGAATATCCAGAACACTTGCACGATCTTCATTACGATCTTCCGCTCCTTGCAAAAACACAAGTTTCACCAATTGGCAAACATCCAAAATTAATGATGACTCTTGAAAATAAACAAAGATACGTAGCTCACTTTTGGGTTGTTCAACAAGCACTCCAATTGGGTTTACGTATAACCAAAATTCATAGAGTTTTAAAATTTTCCCAATCATGCTGGTTAAAACCGTACATTGATTCAAACACCAGAAGAAGAGCAGCTGCAACATCAACATTTCAAAAGGATTTTTTTAAATTAATGAATAATGCGATATTTGGAAAAACATTGGAAAACAAAAGAAAACACAAAAATGTTAAATTAATTACAGATCCTATAAAACTAGAAAAACTTGTACAAAAACCAAACTTTGGAACATCCGTTATCATCAATGAAAACCTTGTAGCAGTATCTATGAAGAAGACAAGCGTGAAAATGGATCGTCCGTTGTACGTTGGAATGTCAATCTTGGATATTTCCAAAACCCATATGTATGATTTCCACTACAACAAAATGGTTGCCTTCTACGGTAGAGATAACATCGGAATCGCCTACATGGACACGGACGCTTTCATCTACTGGATTCTTACTGAAGATATGTATTTGGATCTTCGAACATTTGTTCACAAAAATGAATTTGATTTTAGTGACTATCCAAAAGATCATTTAAATTATGATAATGATCGGAACAAAAAGAAACTTGGAAAATTTAAAGATGAAGCAAACGGAATTTTACTGGAAGAACTTATTGCACTAATGTCAAAATTGTATTCACTACAATTGCATAAGAAAGAAAACAATGTTATTAAAAAAGCTAAGGATGTAAAAAGTTTGTATCTTAAGAAGAATGTAAATTTCGAACACTACAAGCAATGCTTATTTGAAGAAACGACTATAACTGCAAAATTCAACACCATCAGAAGTTTCAACCATCACCTGTACAGCGTAACAGAAGTAAAAAAAGCACTCTGCTCCAATGATGACAAACGACACATTCTTCCAGACAAAATTCACACTCTACCATTCGGCCACTATTCTCTCAATCCTATCAATGAGTAAAAAGAAAAAAAAGAAAAAAAGAAAAAAAGAAAAAAGAAAAAAAGGGGAAATCACAGCATGCTCGCTGTGATTTTCCCTTTTTTAAAAATATGTTGAAATGACCTTGACCTATAAAAGCGGATGCAGAAAAAGAAACACTCAATACTAACTTGACTTTGTTAGTAAAAACATCATGACAGAGTTAAAGGAAAAGATTGTTAATGAACTTCATAAACCTGCAAGAATAAAGTTTCCACGAAGAAATACTGTTGTAAAAGGAATAAATGATTTATATCAAGCAGATTTAATTGAAATGCAACCGCATAGTAAAATAAATAAAGGATTTAGATACATACTTACGATTATTAATTGTTTTACTAAAGTTGCAGATGCTTTGCCATTAAAAGACAAAACCGGTAACAGCATAACAAAAGCTATGGAAGTAGCTATAAAAAGAGATAAAAATAAAATTAAACATTTACAAACTGATGATGGGAAAGAATTTTTTAATAAAAGTTTTGCATTGTTAATGAAAAAATATAAGATAAATCATTATTCTACAAATTCTGAGAAAAAGGCAGCTATAATTGAAAGATTTAATAGAACCTTAAAAGGTGCAATGTATAAAATGTTTTCGAAAAGAGGTTCTTACGTATGGGTTGATATCTTACCAAAATTAATAAGCGATTACAACAACAAGTTTCATAGAACTATCGGTATGGCACCTAACAAAGTGAATAAGAAAAACGCTAAACTAGTTTTACAACGAATTAAAAAGAATACACAGCCAAAAGCGGAACAAAAAAAACCAAGAAAATTTAATGTAAATGATAAAGTTCGAATTAGTAAATACAAAGGAGTGTTTACTAAGAAATACCTGCCCAATTGGACAAACGAAGTTTTTACAGTGTATAAAGTACAACCTACTGTACCGGAAACTTATATTTTAAAAGATAACAAAGGAAATTTGTTACAAGGCGGTTTTTACGGACATGAATTGTTAAAGTCAACAGTAGGTGATGTCTATCTTGTTGAAAAGGTGTTGCAAAGGAAAAAAGACCAAGTTAAAGTACGTTGGTTGGGGTTTGACAAAACTGAAGATTCGTGGATACCTATAAAAGATTTGATTTAGTTATAAATCAACTTATTTATTCTTCAGCCTTTGAATAAGATGGAGATTGTTCACCATAAAGATAAATTTAATATTAATAACATTGATGATTTAACTGTAGATAACGTTAAAATCAACAATGGTAAACACGGCAGTTTATTTCCAAACACTGTACGATGTATAGTAAGCGGTCCTTCAAACTGTGGCAAAACTAACGTTGTGTTTAACTTAATTACAAACACAAAAGGATTGCGATTTAATAACCTATATATTTTTTCAAAGTCCTTACATCAACCAAAGTATCAATTGTTGGAAAAGATCCTGACTGATGTGCCTGATGTTAACTATTACAAATTTAATGCTAGTGACAGTGTTATGCAACCAGACCAGGCTAAGCCGTATTCTGTATTTGTATTTGATGATGTATCTAGTGAAAATCATGATACTATTAGAAACTATTTTGCCATGGGAAGACATAATAATATTGATAGCATATATATCGGACAAACATATAGCAAAATTCCAAAACAACTAATTAGAGACAATGCAAATATTTTAGTTTTATTCAAACAAGACGATACAAACCTAAAACATATATACAACGATCATGTAAATGCTGATATGTCATTTGATAAATTCAAAGAGCTTTGTGGAAAAGCTTGGGCGGAAAAATATGGATTTTTGGTAATTATGAAAGATAAAGCTATAACAGATGGTCGTTACCGCATAGGTTTTGATAAATTTGTTTTAATACATTAATTAACAACATTATCGTCCAAGTCTCCATGGTGTAAACATGGTTAATCAGGAAAAGCTATTAAAAGAAATAAAATCACTTAGTGATTCTATTAGACATAAAAACAGAGCGTTAAGATTAGGAATAAGTGAAAGAGAGAAATTTCTGGAATCAACATTTAAACCTATTACTGAGCCATTAAAACAATTGGGGCAAAATGTTACACCTTCAACATTTAATTTTTCCGGAGATGCTATTTTACCCATTTCAAAATTTGAACAAAAAGAAGAATATGAAGGTGATACAAGTTTTACGCAACAAGGAGAAACAACTGAAGAAGAAAGCGAACTAGGTGAAGAAACGGATGTTTTAACAGAAAAAGAAGGTCTTTCTACAAGCGAAGAACAACAAGAAGAAGAAGAGCCTATTAATCCATCCAACTTGAGCAAATTGGGCTCGGATATTGCGTATAAAGGGCCGCTTGCAAGACAATTTGTATTAAAAATGTTACATTCTGCACAACCAACTCGAAAGTATCATACTTTTGGTGCTAGAATAGAAGAAAATGGCCTAATGATTGGAGATAGCAAGCTTGATGTAGACGAACATGACAATATTATTATAAATAATAAACAATACAAAGGTACAAAAGGATTGTTTGAACTTATTTTTAAACCGAAACCTAATAAATATACTAAAAAGGATTTAAACATTTTTAAACAAATATTGGAGGATACAAATGCGCATAAGAAAAATTATTCTAAAAATTTCAATGTTTATAGAAATAAATCAGAAAAATATAAAACTATTATTGCTAAACTTTTCCCACCAAAAAGAAGGGCACCCATAAAAAGAAAATCATTATCTTCTGCTGAAATAAATATTTTACATAAAAGGAGAAAAACAAATCAATCAAGTTTATCAGGAAAAGGATTATTGAAAAACTTGTATGATACTAATATAATATACTACAACGATATAAACAAATTGGTTGATAGAATGAAGTTGATATATGAAGCAAAACAAGCCGGACATAGCGGTTTAGAAAACGAATGGGTAGCTTTGGTCGGCGAATTGCGAAATCGAGGAGTAATCGCATAAAAATATGAGTATATAGAATACAAGCATAACCGATTAAACATTCAGTATAACCATGAGTGTGGATAAGTTTGGACGGTATTCCGAAACTGGAAGCAAATCAGGATCTTATGGAAAAAGAGGTGGTTTACCACTAACATCCGATGGAGATTATGATATAAGTAACAAACGTTTAAAGTTTGTAAATGATCCAAAAGATGATAATGATGCAGTAAATTTCAAAACTTTAAAAAGTGAAACATTACCTAGCTTAAAGCTTCAAAATGAAGTGTATAACGCTAATTTTTATAGAATTGCAAATCTTCCAAAACCAATAGATAAGAATGATTCGGTAAATAAAGAATATTTAATGTGGTACATAAACCAAACCTTAAGATATGATCCTAAAAGTAATAATAAAGCATATGATGCAAAAGATCTTAGAATAGCCAATATAGCAGATCCTGTTAATGATCAAGATTCAGTTACCAAAAAGTATTTACATTCAGTCATACCTGAAAAAACAGATAAATTTTCCTTTTACAACTTTGTAATACACGATATTGGAGACCCTAAAGATATGAAAGATGCGGTAAACCTTCAATATGTTACAGATCATTGTATTACACATGATATTAAGTCAATTGATTGCAAAAATAAAGTGTTAACTAACGTTAAGGAGGGAACTGCAAAATCAGATGCAGCTACAATAAGTCAAATAATGAAATTAAACAATAACAAATGGGATGCGGATGCAAAAATAATTACTAATGTTAAAGAAGGGTTGAATGATGTTGATGTAGCAACAATTGGACAAGTTCCTGCATTAAAAGAAATTTCATCAAGACTTGGTCAACAAGGCTTTGATTGTAAAGAAAGACCACTATTTAATGTTGGAATGGGAGTAAATGACAGTGATGCAGTTAGAGTAAAAGAATGGCGTGAAAGATGCTTAAGAACAGAAAAACACAAAAAGTTTTTTCATTGTCAAAACTTGCGATTGACTAGCTTAGATGACCCTATTGATATTGTTGATGCTGTTAATGTAAATTACATTATAAGACTCTTAAGTGTAGTGTTATATGATGTTTATAATACGATAAAGCCCATAAAAGCTGATCAAAAACTACATTGGGTTAAGAAAAATGTTATAGAAAAATATTTTTTAAATATGAAAACTGGAAATTTAAGATTTGCTCAAGTTGATGTTGATAAAAAGGATACAATCCTACCAAAAGACTGGGTAAAAGTTTATTACCCATAAACAAAATACATGTTTATTATAAATAAACAATGTCAAAGGATAAGTGCATCATTCATTATAAAGAATTTATAAAATAAACAAGTATTGGCATTTCCTTTCACTATAAAAAACCATGTTGAAAGTTCAACGCATCAGTCATAATCGACACGTTATAAAGAGAGGAAGAGGAATAGCATCAACAGCACTTTCTCTAATTACTAAGCCGGTTGGAGCTATAGTTAACAAAGCTATCGATTTATTACCTGTAGAACTACATTTACCAGGAGGTTATCAATATTGTGGTCCAGGAACAAAATTGAAAAAAAGACTTGCTAGAGGAGATCTTGGAATAAATAAACTTGATCAAGCCTGCAAACAACACGATATAGCATATTCAAAGTTTGCAGATATTAAAAATAGATCAATAGCGGATAGAGCACTTGCTGAAAAAGCTTGGCAAAGAGTAACATCCAGTGACGCTAGTATCGGTGAAAAAGCAGCAGCTTTAGCGGTATCAGCAGCAATGAAGGGTAAAACGATGTTTGGAGGTGGAAAGAAGAAAGGAGGTGGAAAAAGGAGGAGAAAACCTGCAAAGAAACGTGGAGGAAATATAAGAAGAAAACGACGATCCACCGCAGGTAAAAATAAAAAGAAACAAACAATATGGTCAATGATAAAAAAAGGAGGAGGATTATACCTAAGACCGTATCGTGTGTATTAAACAGAAAAAAACAATTATTAATTCCAAATAAAGAATTAACAGATAAAGAATTAATTACTTATGTTTCTTGTTTAAAAATTCCATTTTTTAGAGGAGTATTTATGAAAGATGCATTACCTGTTAAAATTTGGAAAAATGAAACCGGAATAGTAAATTTAGATAATAGTAAAGGATCAGGCACTCATTGGGTATGTTATAAGAAACTAGGATCAACTATTTACTACTTTGATAGTTTTGGTAATCTCCCACCACCAAAAGAACTACAATATTACTTTAAAACAGCTAAAAATGTACTATACAATTATAAAAGAGAGCAACCTGATGATACGGTAATCTGTGGACATTTATGTTTAGATTTTTTAACAAAAAGCGTTAGTCAACTTTAAGATGTCTTCCTATACAGTATCATTAACTGGAACTTCATCTACTTTGCGAAGTGTTCTTTTCCCTGCGTTACGTTTGGAAAAAGATAAATTATGGGAAGCCGCATTATTAGATATAACAACTTATAATTCTATTCCCAACGTTACTGAAAATGTTAATGACAAAATACATTATTACAAAACAAAAGATAAAAATACAAACAAATATTCAGATATACAAGTATTTAGTTTACCCACTGGAGCATATGAAATTGATGATATAAATGAAGCGATACAAAATCATATGGGAAAAGATAATATAACAATAAAAGGAAATAACA